>CAUOFW020004169.1:518225-660725 GCA_963454935.2 Ilex paraguariensis
CAAACCAATCATCGTCCTCGTCGTCAAGTCCTGCAAAATACACCAATGAGGGAAAAAGGTTACTGAACAATTGAGATCTCTGGTAACTTGACTCACAGACATTAAATCCACCTTAAAAGATGTCACACCAAGCACATTTTTTAAAGTAACAGCAGAATTCAAAGGTAAATTCCCAATGGATGTAATTGGAGCTTGTTCTCCACTTGGCATAGCAACTGGTGGCAAAAAGGTGTTCTTACTGCTGTTGACAAACAAAGTTAGAGATGAAGTAATGTGGTCTGTTGCACCATTGTCGATAATTAATCGATGGAGGCGCAACAATGTTTGTAACAAACCTGAGGCAGCAGCATTAGCTTTAGGACTGGTGGATTGTGTTGTCCCTTTACCCTGCATGATAGATAAGATTTGCTGGATTTGCAAATCAGAGAGCCCATTTGTCACCGACGGCACTTCCTGCATTATTAGACTTTCCTTGACATTGTTGGCTGAAGATTGATGGCTATTGTTGCGCTTAAAATGAGTGTTTCCTTGATTAGACATGTTTGATGCATGTTTAGGGTGTTTTGGTGGGTACCCATTCAACTTCCAGCATGTTTCTCGTACATGATGGTCATGGTCACAATAAGAGCAATGCAAAGGTTTTCGATTAGATGGGTTGGAACAAGAAGAAGAACCTTGTCCATGTCGAACAGCCAAAGCCACCAGTTCAGCCCTTCGAACAACCATGGCTGAGTTCTCCGTCGTCTCACGTGCAGCCACCGGACTTCGCTACTTCTCCTCTTGTACAATGGAAGAGTAAGCCTTGGCAACATCAGGTAGCGGATTCATCAACAGAATTTGTCCTCGGATTGCACTGTAGGACTCATTGAGTCCCATGAGAAATTGCATCAATCTGCGTCTCTTATGGTCTACCCCACAAGAGCAAACTGTGTCATTATAGGATCCTAGTTCATCCCATAATTTTTTTAGCCTTGTGTAATAAGCTGCTACAGTCATCTGATCTTGAGCAAGACAAGCAATGTCCCTCTCAATTTGAAAAATACGAGGGGCATTGCTTTGAGAAAAACGATCCCGAAGGTCTTCCCATACCTCTTGGGCGGTGGTTGAAAAATTGACACTGTCTGCAAGGTCTTGTATGAGTGAATTGAGGATCATATCGTTGCATTTTTTCCGCGAAGCATATTCTTTTGGTTTGGCTGTGGCAGACGACATTGCGGTGGTCCCATCTATGAAACCTAACTTGGATTTGGTGTTCAAAGAAATCTTCATGGCTCTACACCATGTCGAATAATTATCCCCATTGAGGGGCTTGGAAACAAGCACCATTCCTGGATGATCAGAATGGTGAAGAAAATATGGATTGTCAGCATCAAGCTTGCCTCCATTCGAAGGTTCCTGTTCCGTCATGATAACAGTGAAAATAAAAAAAAGCAAAAAAGAGAGCAGAGAGCTAGGGTATCGTTCCCTGCTCTGATACCATGTAAAGAAGGAAAATAATATTTGCCTTTTTTTTTTAATTATTTTATTGAATCAGGAGACGTAGCTTTATACAAGAGATTTCCTACAATCATGCTAATCTATTATAGGTAGTCTAAGTATAAAAGGCAACTGAACAAATATACAACTAATACAATATATTTATCAATGAATGGTCTGATATCATTGACCTTTCCTTCTCAACAGTTTCTCTGGTTCTAGTGTTCAATGATCGGATATGGATGCTGGTGATTTTATTTTTGCTATGTTCATAGGTCAGAGGTGTTGTTTTGTGTTGGAACTCACCTTATTCCACACCCCAACAAGGTACTACTACTCAATTGCAAAAATTCTTAAGCTTTTGCTATGTATTTGTGTAACTCACCTTCTCTTATCTTGCAATTGGACAAGTTTTGTCAAATTTGTGTTTAATAATGTGCCAGAGTCCTAACTATTGGTCATTTTATGAAGGTTGACAAAGGTGGGGAAGATGCCTTCTTTGTGAGCAGCTATAGTGGAGGAGTTATTGCTGTTGCAGATGGTGTTTCTGGGTAGGGAGACTTATTTAAAAGACCACATTCTTTTAATTTTTTTTTAATGAATTCCTTGTAGGATTTGACGTGTCCATAGTCTTTCAGCTTTGAAAAATCAGAGAAAACTGAGCTTGTAGAATTCTGGCTTTCTTCATGACAAATTTAGCCAAGATTTATTGCATATGATCCAATGATTCACCCAGACTTTCTAATAGATAGAGGCAGATATAGTTAACCGAAGGAGGGATTATTCCTTTAATACGTTCTGCCATTCTTTACTAAGGAAGGAAAACAAAAAGGGATGACGGTTGATCCATCATAGACAAGTGAAACAAGAAGCTCTATGATAATTTTGATTTAGCCGAAGGCTTATTTTAAACTTTTTCCAAGCTAGGCTGCAGACTTATATTCTGTATTTCCTAAATGATTCTTAGTTGTGAACTATTCATGACATAGGAATCCCGGATAGGTAGCTCTATGTGTCTGTTTGGTTAGGAAGAAAATAATGATAGAAAATGAAAGTGATAGAAAGTAAAATGAAAGAAAAGAAAGTATATTTTCTTGCATGTATTTGGTTAGCATGAAATATGTACAAGAATTTTAAATTTTTTTTTTTCTATAGTTTGAAAAGTTGGAAAGTTACAAGAATTTTTTTCTAAATGTCAATATTATCCTTATCTATATTTGAGAGATTTATATCCAATAAATCATTGTGACAATAGATGCCACCCGGAAGTCATTTATCAAGTAAAAATTATAGGATAGTAACAAGTAATAATTTTTGAAATTGATCGATCCTCATAATAGCACATAGATAGAAACCAAATAACAACACACATCCTTTTTTTCCCAGAAGTTTCCCAGCAATATAAGTGAACAATATAAAGAGAGATGAATATATCTCACTGAATTGATAAAATTTTGTGCCAAAATACCTTCAATTAGATGTGTTTTCACTTTTCTATAATGAATAGCATTTATCCCATTGTGAGATATTTTTGGAGGAAAACTCATGAAATAAGGGAGATCTTGTGTGTATATATAATGACCAATGTGGGAGGAAACATGGGTAAAGCGGAAAACCAGATATGCCTTTCTAGTATTTTTCATCATTATCATGCGAAACGAACACCAAAAAAACTGGATTTTTTTCTCTTTTCCGCATTTTTCATCGATCTCTCGCTAACCAAATGAAGCCATATGAAATTCGTGACTACTTTTATACTGGCAGGTGGGCTGAACAAAATGTGAATCCTGCATTATTCTCTCAAGAACTGATCTCTAATGCTTCACACTTAGTTGGAGATGAGGAGGTATCACTACCTTATATGTACCACTGATATGTTTTTTCTGTCCAATAGATTGGTTCAAGCAATTTATCATAGTAAAATCCATTTCAGTTCAAGTCTTCCAACTGTTTGGAGCAATAATTTAGCTTCTATGAGCTTCTGCACATATTGTTAGCTAATACACTTGACGCATGTTACGTAATTTGACAGGTTAACTATGATCCTCGCATTCTTATACGGAAAGCACATGCTGCTACCTCTTCCACAGGTTCAGCTACTGTGTAGGTGTTATAACATGCCCTTCGCTTAGTTTTGAAGGTTGCACACGGACACGCACATGCATTCACTGCCGTTGAGAAATTGAAGTTTGTCTTGTTATAACTACCGATTGTATATTCATATGGTCTCGTAGAATTGTTGCCATGCTGGAGAGGAATGGAATTTTGAAGATTGCCAATGTTGGGGATTGTGGACTACGGGTTGTTCGCAAAGGTAAAACCAAAGGGCTTATGTTTGTCCAACTTTTATCCTTTATTACCAGCATATCCTTTATTACTTTTCCTTATTAGTTAAGTAATGGCATGCCTTGGTTAACTATTGAGCTTGTAGGTCAAATAATATTTTCCTCGACTCCACAAGAACATTATTTTGACTGTCCCTACCAGCTGAGCTCAGAGGTGGTTGGTCAAACATACCTAGATGCTAAGGTATGAGGATTCATATTTCTAGCAGCCTTCAACTTATGAATTTTTGTTTTATTGCCACAATTATAATAGATGGTCTCCATTTCATTGGGTACCTGGTATGCAAAAGGTGGTGGTATTATATCGAATGGTACTTTTATAGTGATACATATAAGGCAAGTAAATCGTTAGGTCTGTTGTAAATATCCCCTTTTTTCACTCGTGTCTCTATCGTGTAATAGGGTATGTTACCAATAATTGTGCTCGTAAAATCTTATTTGAAATGAAACCATGTAATGCCCTTGCTAGCTAGTGTGTTTAATGAATTTCCATACTTGGAACTTTTTATTTTGGTAAGCCTGCTCAATCTTCTGCAGGTGCGTGTGTATGTGTCAATTGCTGGCCACATTTGTCCCCAGTACTCAGACTCCACTCTTCATAGACACTTGGCATATATGTATCTTAGCAAATATACGGAGACTTGGTGATTAGTGGCAAGTAGTGTCCCTTGGACCAAATTATGTCTTTCAAGAACATTCAGAGTGTTCGTTGGACGTGCATAAACAAATTAAGCCATTTATGCTACGTGTAAGTCTACTAAGTAAGAGTGTCTGGTCTTGGTTGGCTAGGTTGGGACTAATGCTATGCTTCCCAAATATTTGTTCCATATCCTCGATACAAAATGAGGTATCACAATCATTACCGTTAAGTATTTATGGTACCCACTTATCTTCTGGTGGTCAATATGCCACCTCATTTGGTAAGCCCATCGTTGCACATATTTCAGTTTCTTGATTGAAATGCAAAATCCATAAAATTACATATCTACGGTTCATATATATGGCTGCTAGCTAATCTATCCGCACACAGGTTAGCAGCGTGGAATTGATGGAAGGAGACACCATTATAATGGGCTCAGATGGGCTTTTCGATAACGTTTTCGACCATGAAGTTGTTTCAACAGTGGCCAGATACAATAATGTTTCTAATGCTGGTACACATTCCTAGCCAAGTATCTTAGCGTTTGAAATGGGTAGACGTCTGGCTTATTTTTCTAACTAAGATTTGGTTTCAATGGTAGCAAAGGCATTAGCTAATTTGGCTCATAACCATTCAATTGATTCCAACTTTGATTCCCCCTATTCACTGGAGGCCAGAGCCCAGGTAAAAATATTTTTTTGACGACTAACTCACTCTGTATATGTATCTATTTATCGGCTGTGAAACTAACACGCCCAGCATCTTGATGAACAGGGTTATGACGTTCCATGGTGGAAGAAAATTCTAGGCAAGAAGTTAACAGGCATGACTAATGGAGTTTACTATAAATGCTTTTTCCCTTTTACTTTTTTGTTTATACCAGTGCTTAACTCGAGGGTTTCGTTTTTTCTCCCCTTTCCTTGGAACAGGTGGAAAGCTAGACGATATTACAGTGATTGTTGGGCAGGTGATAAGTTCATAAAATATTTATACCTTTTGGATTATGGCCATTGTGACACAGTTGAGAAATCTTTTGCTGGGCAGCTGCAAAATTTTTTTTCTTTAAAATTCAGTGTACTATAAACAATGTGTTAAGAGGCAATGTCTTCAGGTACCAGACTCAATAGCAATGTGTTCCTGAAGGGCCACTTTTGTGCTTTGCTGAGCGACCCAATGTACTTTCATCTGATGGACAAAATGCTGCTGAAAGTTGATGTGAATTATTCTTTGCACCTTAGCAATAATAAAATATGTTTATAGGCAATGCACTTTAGATAGAAGAAAAGCTGGTTGAATACACAGCCATGAGAAGAGCAATATTGGTTCCTAATGGAATAAGAACGCAAATTTGCACAATCTAAATGTATTTGACAGTATCTTCTTTACGTAAGAACAGTACACGAGTCCAATACAAATTAACCCAACCAAACCAATGCCTGAAAACAAAAATCCTTCACAAAATCAAGATGAATATAATCTTTTCGGGGAAAATGCAGAAGCACACTAGAACAAGGGAGATAATAAACATGTAAGCTATGATGGTCAAGCAAAAGAGAGTATATGAGTTTTTTCTCCACTAAGTTGAGACCCCAATGTTTTCTGTCATGGATATTGTTTATCAGCCCCGACTACGAAAAACTTAGTCAGCATCATATCATCATAATCCTAAATACCCATCAGACAAAAATGGAGTGTCACATAACAATATATAAATCAGCATGAGACGAGTAACATTCAGCAACAAGATTATCTTATATCTGGCAACGTTTTTAGAGTACATATTAAACTCAGTGGGTAATTATAATGATCAATATCTAGTCCTGAAGCAATCAGTAAATGATTAAAATTTGTGTTTAAAATACCTCTACATCTTCATGAAACCTCTAGACGACATGCCTTTAACAGGAGGAAAAGTCTGAAAGGATATCAGGGAACCCAGGACAACAAAGGAGATGGGTGACAGAACTCCTATCATCTCTACTAATAAACTTATTAGGACTGACAACAGTTTGTACAACACAAATAAATAAATTCCAATCCGCGTGATATGTTTGCTCACTGACCCGTATTACACAGACCATCAATCTGCCAAAAAGATGCTTGTTTACCATGCTCGCTAGTCAAACTTCCTGTTCTCATTTGGATAGAGGTATCCAACCAATACAAGTCAAAAACAGACCTTACTCTTCATGGTCTCTCAGGTGTCATTGCTATTGTTGCTACCACTATCTATTTCTTGGAAGAAGGATTTTCCAGCTTCATAAGTTGACCAACAAATTGCAGCAGCAGGAGCATGGAAGAGCATCCTTGGTAACCACCCCCTCACAAGCCCCCTGTATCCATCTTTCTTTACTATTGTCCGAAGAACATCCCTAATCGAACCAGTTATGTATCTGTCACATCCACATACACCCTGCATGATAATGAGTTATATAGAGGGTATCTAATACAGTGAAAACAATCGACGGTTTGGGCCATTGCCTCGGTGTAGTGATAAAAGTGTTAAGACTACCAATCATAAGATTGAGATTTTCAATTTAAGGGCAGCCATTTTGTAGAAATATTTCCCAAATTAGGCAATACTCAGTTCACCCTCCCAGGAACATCACTAAAGCCAAAACATAACCAAGTCAATTACATTAAGTATCCAAAGATCAAAGCAAATATATTATCCTCGAAGACCAGGGGTACACCCAACAAGTCCATCATTTAGTCTCTTGTGGAAGCTCTTGTCAACAATAATTTACTTCAATGAAGGCCACACAAAATTATCCACCAATTCAAAGAAACAAAGTTCATAACTAACTTACCAATACATCTCACACCATAACGAAGTCGGTCATCCATTATCAGCAATTGGATGGGCTTATAGATGGTTTGTATTGCCTCTACTAAGTCTCAATAATTCATTTAGATTTGATAGCTTTTCCTGAGCATTTAACTAGCAGAACCGATTGGAGCCACAAACAAATTTTAAAATTTGATTTAGAACAAAAAACAATCCACTTGAAACAACCAGGATTCTATTTCAAACAGTAATTAGAGCTTGAAAATAGACGCCATAACAATGTATCATTTAAGGGGGATCAACAACAATAGAAAGCCAGCTAAAGGAGCACGTAATGCATATTCCGAACTCAACTGTCAAATTGCGCACTATATATGGTTAGCAAAAGGTGATGAAATTGTACCTGGCACTGTAACTGAGTCTTAACCACATCCAGTGGCGTAGTCACGGCAGCAGCCAACGCCCCAGCGGCAGCCCCAGCCGTAGCATGAACCACCAACCTTTCATCACTGGCACTCTCTGGCGACACCTCCATCAACCCTCTCTTGACCGCCTCGTACGTCGTGAAATGCGCCGCCGTAAACGGTGCATTCATAAGAACCGTGGTCTTATAAGACGCATAAAACCCCTTAATTCCCTCCTCCCTTAGAATCCTCCTCACACAATCCAACACCCCTCTGTACGGACTACTACTCAATTGCAACCTCTGCTTCGCCACGTCCATGGGCGTAAACACGGCATCGCTCGCCACCGTGGCAAACACCCCCGACAACGCGTGCGCCACTGGATTATTCGGATTCCCACCGGAAAATGTCTTCTTACAAACCTCATAAACGGAAAAGTATACAGCGTGGGCAGGTCCGGCACCGAGTGCCATGGCACCGATACCTCGATAAAGTCCGGCGGGGCCTTCGCTCTTTAAGATCGATTGGACTGCTTCACGAATGCCAACGGATTTAATAGGGCAAGAGCCTAGGGCTTGCATGCGGGTCTTGATGGTGTCGACTGGGAACATCGCCGTGTGTTCGACCATGCCGGCGATGGAACCGGCGATCATGAATTGCCAGAAGTGGAGACCATCGTGGGCCGGAGATACGGTGATTTCCGGGAGGTAATCGGGCGGTTGCGGGATCGGCAAGAGGTCTGATTTCTGGAATTTGGGAGATGCGTCTGTGGCCATGGAAAGAGAAGAAGGGAGAGGAGTTAGGGTTTTGATATGGCGGTGTTCGGGTACGGGTAGGGGTTGCCGCCATAAAAAGATTAGCAGATATATAGAAATCGAGACATGTAATGGCTAGAGAGAGAGAGAGATGAAGTTTACGACTGGTCAAAGGAGGCAAGGGTTAGAGAAGCTTCCGTGAGGAAATTTTTTCTTTAGGGTTCCAAAAATCATTGGGTTTAACAGTAATATCTTGCAGGCTGTTTTTTGTTAGGAGTAATGCTGCTGACCAAAAAGGAGGATACACATAGGAGAAAACTGTTTTTTTAGTCCAACAGTTAGGCTGCGTAAATCAACTTACACCCACCTCAATTAATCTATTTTTTGATCCGACACTTATTCATGCCGAAACTCTAATATTCATAAAAAATAAATTTTTTATAATCTATAATGGTGATACTAATTATTATTATTACGTAATATCATTGTCTAATACTAAATCTAACTTACACTAAATAAATTTGATACCATAAATTCTTATAAATTAGCATGAATAATAAATAATTTTACTTAGTATCATATATAAATAACCCAATTTTCATAGAATAATTTTGTTTAAACCAAATTTCAACAAGAAAATTTATAATTTTTATTTCCTAAATCTTAAATTGTTAGAGAATTTGTAATTTGAATATTTTGAATATTTGTGTGTCATACAATTTATGATTCATTTAACTATACAAATACATAGGAATATGAGCCCATTTGAACATAATTTTTGTCATATCTCCCATTATTTTAATGGTATATGGTGATTACATATTATTGAAAAAAATCAAAAATTATTTTGGAGGGAAGATCTAAATCACCCCAAGAATGATCAATTGTTACAAGAAAATAAAAACAATATCGTTTTCTCACGATTCACATTGCAGCTTAGGTTGTTGAAGGATTTAGCTTTAAAAGTGATCTAAGCTTGAATCGGTGGTGCTTGAAACGGTAGCAGTCCCATAAAGCTCTGCTCAGCCGTAGGAGGAAATCTATCAAAAACCTATGACTTAAGCATTTTAGGAGTAGTATTATATGTAATTTTAAGTTAAGAATTAGTGTTGCAGTTAAAATTGATTCATTAGCGCTTTAAAACCAAAGTTTCAATTAAGATTAATAAAAATGTTATCCCTTTTGTTGATTTTTGTGGTGAATTTTCTTGTTTCAAACTCTGTCGATAAATTTCATCCAAAGAAATCTTGAAATAACAATCGTCTCAAACAAACACCCGTCAGTCATTAGAAAAAATCCTTTTCCCCACGAACAACACCACAAAAAAAAAAAAGAATAAATTGCAATGAACAAAGCATGTACCTGGTAATGCATAATTTGATAAACACAGAGATTCATTTTTTAATTGTTAGCAGTTAGATAAATCCCAGACCAGTTCAGTTCATCTAAATAGGATACATTTTGATAGCATTTGAATACTACATCAGTACCATATTCTAAAGATCTTACAAACTCAAGCAGAATAGAGTTTCTTTGAGAACTTGAAGCCATACAGGCTTGAGATGGTCAAATAAGGAACAGATACGCGAAACTGGTTACTGTATGTGGGCACTATAACATGTCCTTCATGAAAGCATCAATGTTGGTCTCAGCAGATCCTCCTTTTCCAACAGCTCGTCGACAAATCTCTTGAATCTCTTTTGCTCTTCCCCTCATTTCTTTTCCCTCCTCACTTTCTAAGTCCATAAACCTCTGCACAAGTCCAGCAATTTCTTCCCTTCTAATCAATGTGTCAACACCTCCCCCCTCACGCTTCACACTCCAACCCATCTTCCAGTTTTCCACAATCATCTTGCTGTTTGAGATTTGATCGAAAACTATGGGGTAAGCAAGCATCGGAAGGCCAGCAAACGCGCCTTCTTTCGTGGAATTCCACCCACAATGTGACCAAAATCCACCTATAGAAGAATGGCATAACACCTTCAATTGGTCACACCATGGCACCACAAACCCACCACCTCCCTTTTCAAACAGAGAAGTTTCTCCTCGTGCTACCCATAAGTACCGAACACCACTGTCTTGAACCCCAGCAACTATCTCATCCAATTGAGAACTCGAGAGAGAAATAAAGCTTCCTTGTGCGATATACAAGACTGAACATCTAGGTTGGGCATTTAACCATTTCATATAGTCTGGGACATTGTGACCAGTGATGGGAATGGAATTGTCTATATAAGTGAAGCAAGGTATAGCAGGACCAATGGAGTAGATGGCGATAGGGAGTTCTGCTTTTAAAGTGTCAATGACTTGGTACTCAAGCTCATAGATTGAAGCCAACAGAAGATACTGTGCTTTTGGCACCAATACAATGCCTTCCAACAGGAGATGTGCAACTTTTTGGCCTTCGCCAAGATCGGCAGTGGGTATAGAAGGAACTCCAGGGAAGTTGTCTACCTGATCCTTTCCCCGCTCTGTATGTGACCAAATGCACAGGTGAAAACACACACAATGTCTGTCAGCATTTTGCTTTTGGGGTACATAACACAGAAAGAAAGACACAATAGACTTAAAATGAATCAATCACTCATGTTCTTCGTGGTTCCTTTCTATAAACTATACTCGGACGCAGAAGAGGTAAAGAAGACTCAAGGATGAAAATATCGTGTTGAAATGGCCAAAATCTTTTCATTTCTAAAGAGGTTAAAACGAATCATTGATTGATTGAATTAAAATTTTAATACTTTGAAATATTTCAGAATATTTTGAGTTTTTTCTAGATGTTTCCATATGTTATCATAAATGATTTGGAATGTTTTGAATTTTTTCGATATGTTTCAATATGTTTTTACTAATGTTTTGAAATGTTTAAAGATCTTTAACTATATTTAGACGAATACTTTAAAAATAAATCTCTAAATTTTTATTCATTTTTATTATATTTCCAAAATATTTTTGAAACACTTTGATTGTGATCCTTGAGAAGACCATGCCAAGAACTTTGTACGAAACAGATCGCTAGTATAATTATACAATTAGAGAATATGGAACCATTTTAGGGATTTTTAATGTATTACAAGTAACATTTTTGAAATTGATTAAATTCTCTTGCACTACTCAATGGTAGTCAAATAATACGCACCTGACACATTAGCCTTGACATGCCCATTCCGAATGAGATCATGATGACACGACGTAGAGAACACCATCGCTGACATCGTCCAAAGCGCAGCCACCGGAATATTTCTCCGATACCCAAGCCGCACCACCCAAGCCAACACCGTATCATATATTACAACACTCGGCTTCGGTGGCTCAAGCCGATCCAATAGCCGCTCGACCGGAGCTTCCAACTTCGTCAACGTAGCTTCCAAGAAGCCAGGGAAGTCGGCGTCGCGAACCAGCTCCGACGGAATGACATTGGGGATTGTGCCGAAGCGTAAGTTAGCTGGCTTGGTCTCGGAGCCGAGGAATCCGAGCCACTCTTCGGTGACGATGAAGGTTATGAGAATGTCTGCTCGGCGTGAGGCCATGAGCTTGCAGAGGTTCATCATTGGGTTGATGTGGCCTCTTCCAGGGTATGGGATGGCCACCACGTGGTAGTTGATGGTTGGGTCCATTGTAATCGACGGCACAGAGATTTCTAAGGAAAGACGAAAGTGGAGAAGAAGATGAGCACTGTGGTGAAGAGGACTGGTCAGTTGGCTATGGCGGATGAGTCAAAGTTGGGGTTAGTGGATTTTACACAATAATAATTTTATTTATATTTAATATTAAATTTTGTCTGGAATCTTATATATTAAAACTTATGATTAATTCAATGATTATAATATGTTCGAAAAATTTCAATTACACCCTTTTTATTATCAAAAGTATTACGGACACATCTCTTAATTTATATTTAAATGTTAATGACACTCTATGTCATTAAATCACAATTTATAACAAAAATAAATTATTTAAAATACTAAAATTGTTCCTACATAAGCTCAAAATATTTTTTTTACATAAAATTTGATTATGATTCAAACCGATTAAAATTTATTTTTCTACGTATTAAAAATTGAGTGAATTAAAATTTAATTGGAGCTGATTAAATTTTAATTTTTTTACGTATTAAAATTTTAACCTATTAAAAATCTTTTATGTATTAAAATTTGAGCTAATTTGAGTTCTACTTGAGTTATTAGTCCCGATTAAAATTTATATTTTTTTTTATTTATTAAAATACAATTCAAGGTTTTTAAAATTTATTTTTTACATACTAAAATTTATATTTTTTTATGTATAAAAAATTGGAGCAATTAAAATTTAATGCGAGTTGATTAAAATTTAATTTGAGTCTCAAATAGAATTTTAATCGACTAAAATTTTAATACGTAAAAAAATTATAATTTTAAATCAACTTAAATTTTAATATATAAAATAATTAAATTTTAATTGATCTAAATTTTAATACATACAAAAATTTAAAAAATAGAGCAGATCTTATTAAAGATATGACTATCGAGAGGAGGTGTAGATGAAATTTTTCCTAAAATATATCATGAATAATTTAATTAAATTATATTTTAATTAACATCTTTACTCTGACAGAAAGTGTCATTGAAGATTTAAAAAATTAAAAGGGTATCTTTAAAAATATGATAAATTAAAATAGGTGTCAATGAAATTTTTCTTAATAAATTAATAAGTCTCTCTGTAAAAAAAAATTAAAAAAAATAAATAAATGTTTATACTAATACGAATTCGACGTCAAAATTCTTATTACAATTTTAATTGTGGAGTCATTCAAATGTGTCATGTCATCATGTAAGTTCACCGATTATAGTATTGACATTTTTCAATATAAAAAAATCAATTCAAAGGATAATTTTTTGTTTGAATTACTTGTAGTTAATATTAATTAAAAAATAATAAATAAAATAAAATAATATATTTTGGCCCTTCGAAGATTTTAAAATTTTCCAAAAATATTAAAGAGATTTAGAGATTGTTTATAAAGTACAACTTTTAAAATCTTGAAGGAACCAAGATACCATTAATCCACCTACCCAAAAAAAAAAAAAAAAGATACTACCATTAATCCATTAAAAAGGCTATGAGCCCCTTACCATGAGTCCATGACACCTAGAAAACCAGGCGACCAATCATTCTTTAAGACATAAAGGGGTTAAACTTGACTTCTGTGTTCCTTCCATGACAATCTTGCATGCGGCAATTATTGGTTTCAGCACCGAAAATAATAGTATAATGATTTTTTTTATTTAATGCGAATCATTCAACTAAATAAGACATTTATATGTACAAAACATATAAAAATAATCTCACACGATATAAAATAATTATTATTTTTAATAAAATGAAAAAAATTAATCAAAACTATTTGAATTATTAGATGTAAAATTTAAATCAATTACATGATTAATAATTTAAAATAGTCTAAAATTTACAAGTTTATACAATATCAAAATTTAGCGATTTATACAAAATATCACAATTTTAATAATTAATAGTTCACATAGTCTAATCAATAGTCGAGAGAATTAAATAAAATAAATATTATAATTTAATGCATAAATTATAGTTTTAAGAATTTAAGTGAATCATAAAATATGATCAAAACATAATTTTAGAAATATAATATATAATTTTACAAAGTTTAGGGGAGCCATGACCCTCTTGAACCATACCATGGCTCCGCCCCTGGTCACTAGGTTTGAAAGTTTTGTTCTTAGAATCCAATCAAAGTCCTGTCACATAACACGTTATTATATCATAATATTTCTTGCATTTGGAAAAAAAAAAAGGAGAAATGCTTTGCTTCCTAAATTTGCAGCCCACATCAACAAGAATGGTTGGAAGATCAATAAATTCCCTAAGAAAAAATTATTGAAACTCACATATCCAACCCTCCTTTTTAGTTTGATATGCAAATTTAGATTGCATTCAGGAAAAAAAAAAAAAAAAAAACCCACCAGGCCAAGTGACAAAATGTTATGATTTTATTTTTTGCCAAAAAAATCCCGGATCCATGGCTCATGTGAATATATATTTTCGTCAAAGCATTATTATGATTACTTTTTGGAGTAAATTTTATTTTGCTCCCTCAAAATACAAAAAATTTTAATTTGTCGTTCAAATGATTGATTTTTCACATTCCTCCTCAAAAAAATAAAAAAATGCTACAATATAGTTAACTATCTTATTTCGTTTGTCTATTACATTTCAAGAAATCCCAACAATAGAATTCAACCCGAAACCAATTAATTTTATGAGAACTTAATGGAATTAGTGAATAAACCTGGCTAATGGCTGTGGCATTGTGAAATGTCCTTGAGGAAAGCATCAATGTTTGTTTCAGCAGATCCTCCTTTTGCAACAGCTTTTCGACAAATCTCCTGAATTTCCTTTGCTCTTCTCCTCATTTCTTTCCCCTCATCACTTTCCAACTCCATAAACCTCTGCACAAGTCCACCATTTCTTCCCTTGTCATCACAGTTTCATCTGCTTCCTCTCTCTTCACTCTCCAACCAATCTTCCAGTCTTCTGTAATCCTCTTACTGTTTGGTATCTGATCCCAAAAAATAGGGAAAGTGAGCACCGGAACGCCACCAAATATGGCCTCTTTAGTTGAATTCCAGCCGCAATGTGACCAAAATCCGCCTACTGAAGAATGGCACAACACCTTCAATTGGTCGCACCAAGGCACTACTAACCCCCTATCACCACCTCCCTCTTTAAACCTCGAGATTTCTCCACGAGCTACCCAAAGGTATCGAACACCACTATCATGAATTCCGGCAACAATTTCATCCAACTGGGCACTAGAAACAGAAAGGAAGCTCCCCTGTGAAATGTACAAGACAGAACCTCTAGGTTGAACATCTAACCATTTCATATAATCGGGCTCACTGTGACCAGTTATTGGAGAGCGATTATCTCCAAATTCAAAGTAGGGTATTGCAGGACCGATAGAGTAGATGGGTAATGAAAATTTTGGTTTTAAAGTGTCAATGACTTGACGTTCAAGCTCGTAGAATGAAGTGAACAGAAGATATTGTGCATTGGGAACACGCGAAATGGCATCCATGGCTCGATACAGAACTTGATCTAAGCCTTTGTCATGGAGCTTCAGGAAAGTTGGAAGATCAGCTATGAGCGTTGAAGCAACTCCAGGTATGTAGTCTATTATCTCCTTTCCTCTTTCTATATGAAATTAGTAAGTACATGCAAATGAGCAAGTGCATATAGCAATTCCAACCCACATAACCCTCAGAAGGACCTCAAATGTATTCTCAATTGACACAGTAAAGTGAAGTAGTTCTATTCAAATTAAATCACACTCAATACATTATTGAACCACCCCTTCAAAGGAATCTAGAAAATAAATACTGCAAAAGTGAGAAACACTAATATGCATTGGATTAAGATCTATGACAAATTTCTAATCTATTTTTATCAACTAGAGATTATTCATTGTGAATTCAACAAAAACTTATCATACATACCTAGCTCCCAAATAGTTTGCCGAGAAAATTTATAAACGGAGGCATTCAAAAAATGGGAGTGATATACTTTTCATCCTCTGAGGAGGAATCATTTCATTCCTCTTTTGTGTTGTGTTTGATAAAAGGAATAGCAAATAAGAATGATCATTTTTTTTGGACAAATAAGAATACGCACCAGACAAATTTGCTGGAACATGCCCATTTTGAACAAGAATATCATAGTGATGAAACATCGAGAAAACCACCGCCGACATAGTCCAAAGCGAAGCCACCGGAATATTCCTACGACTCCCAAGCCCCACCACCCAACCCAAATAAATATCGTATATTATAACACTAGGCTTCGGGGGCTCAAGCTGATCCAATAGCTGCTCCACCGGAGCTTCCATCTCCGTCACCGTAGCTTTCTGGAATCCGGGGAAGTCTTTGGCCCGAACCAGCTCCGACGGAATAACGTTGGGGATTGTGCGAAAGCGTATATTAGCCGGCTTGGAGTCGGAGCTGAGGAAGCCGCGCCACTCTTCAGTGACGATGAATGTGATAACTATGTAGGCTCGGCGTGAGGCTATGAGCTTGCAGAGGTTCATCATGGGGTTGATATGGCCCCTTCCGGGGTAAGGCATCGCCACCACGTGCAATTTTCTGGTTGGATCTACGTCTAAAGAGTCCATTACTGGACAGCACTGAGAAGGAAGAAGAAGGTGAAGAAAGAGGGGTATAGGAGAGAAGAGGAAGGAGGGGGAGGGTGAGGGTGAGGGTGAGGGTGAGGGGATTATCTAAGGTTGGGGTTGGTGAACTGCGCTTAACATCTAGTAGTCAGAAGAAACCACAACGCCATACTTTTGGGATGCCCATGAGCTTTAAATTTTTGTGGTAAATTACACGAAAATCCCCTTTGCTTATTGCTATTTCAATAGATAGCATTGTGGGCATGTTTGTTTGTTAGATTTGGGTGGTATTATAAATTATTTTTATTTCACTCCTTTCTAATGGTATATTATATCTGATCTTAAATTTATATCTTATCCTTCTCCTTTGTTTATTCAATAAGTACTATAGTAAGTCTCATAAACAATTATTTATTATATCACATCTTATATAGCAAATATATTATTTTACCCTTAACATCTTCCATTCTATTTTACTCTTAACCATCTATATAAGAAAAAATTAAAATAATTTTAAAAAAAAATCGATAGCATCGTACGTTTAAATATAATATAAGAAAAAATTCAAAATAATTTTTTTAAAAAAATTTTTTAAAAAAAAAAACAAGTAATACCGTAATCTTAAACATAATACAAGAAAAAAATTCAAAATAATTTTTAAAAAAAAATTAAAAAAAATGGTAATACCATATGCTTAAACATAATACAAAGAAAAATTTTTAAAAAAAATCAGTGACACCGTACGCTTAAATATAATATAGGGAAAAAATTCAAAATAATTTTTTAAAAAAAATTTAAAAAAAAAACCGATGAGACCTTACGTTTAAATATAATATAAAGAAAATTCAAAATAACTTTTTCATACGTGAACTCTTCACATAGGAGGGGCATTTGTGTCATTTTATTCATATATACCGTCATTTCACTTGTATCAGGAAGATAATATCATCTGATAGGTGGTATTGCTTAGTACTATATAAAAGGCATTAAAGTCACTGTTCATACCGAATCGGTACTATGACCCGAAAAATAATACCAAACAAAAAATACCAAATAAATAAAATATAACATAAGTTTCGCGTACTATTTCTCAATTACCATTCATATCCTCGAAGCAAACAGGCCTTGTAAGTTATAAACCTCACTAGAGGTTACTGATTACTCAAGTTTGGAACCCGTTTTGAAAGTTTGACTGTAAAGTCCGAAGTTGACTGTATATCTCTGTGCGTGCTGGATCTTGCACAATATAAACACGAGAACAGATCTCTCTCTTGGTGAACTCGAGTGAGTCAGTCGAGTGGTCAACCCTGCTGCTTGGAATAGCCTGTGAGATCCAGTGATAACCTGGAACGGTAATGCGAGACCCTCATGGATCAATGGAACGATCCAGTAAGGCTGAGGAAGGTTCCTGGAACAAAGAAAGACAAGTTAGAAGGGCGCCGGAGTGTTTTCCGACGTATCTCCTCCGACGATCAAGTCAGTTTTTGAGAGAGAGGAAGAAGAAAACACTGAGTATAATTTGTAGCAAAGGTTTTTTATTGCATACCGTCTTGTCTTTTGCGAGGAGTATTTATACCTCAAAGACTCATGATTGATGTTAGTGTGATCAGTAGGTGATCATTAGATATAGGCAACGTGCACACTGATTTCAATAAGGAATGTCTTCTCTTTTAACTGCTCGGGATCCCGAGCAACCAAGGCTGTGTCATCGGGCTACCGACTGTTCAATGAACTCCTCTCGGGGAGGATGTAATAAATGTCCAGCTTTAGAGACATTTATTACCTTTCACTTCCGAGCCTTACCGCATTAAATACTGTCTCATCAAGGGAATGGTGTAATTAAATGTTTGTTTTCCCAAGTCGTGTGTCAGCAAGGGCATCCGGTCTTTCTGTCTCTGATGTGACACAATATACCACGCGTCCATTCTCCATTGGCTGTGTCCCATGCCATCCTGTGCCTTCTGACACTAATTGTGTAACACGAGATCATGATAGTTAACCTAGCCTAGCCTAGGCTAGTGATCTGTACATCAATAGCCTCTGCAGGAGCAGAGAACGCCATCCTGGACAGAGGGTACATCTCGGTATCGGGGGGAAGGTACATCTCGGAGCCGAGAGAGGAGGTACATATAGTGACCGATGTACCCATATCAGACCGAGGGATACGTGTTGGTACGTAAACGTACTGGATGCACTTGATCCCTATGACAAGTACCTCGGGGGAGAGGGACTTGTGAACCGATGGGTACGTGATCTCAGTAACAAGGATCTAGTGACACTGAGGACACGTGTCTTTATCTTGGAGTATTTTAGAAAATGTTCCATCAACTGCCCCCCAGCCTCGATCTTCTAACATCGAGGACACGCGTCCGTAAGGAGATGAAGGGTTTTACAACAACCCCAATTGCTTCATCATTGCCTCTAGCCATTTTTCGTCCTGCGCATTAAATGCACCTTTTCGTGCTTCGCGCCTAATGATGAGAATGGTACTATATATAAATGGGCTTCCTCTCCTCTTTTCTCATTTCGTCATTCCGAACTTTCTCCAGAGAGCCCTTGCCTGAATCTTCGCCGGAGATCTCTTTCCTTCCGCTGTCAACTGCCCAACTTTTTCACTGAAGTCTTAAGACCAGTAGATCCATCCTTGCTTCTGAACATTCTAGAAAGAGTCGCCTCAAGTTTTCCAGAAAAAACTCCTTTTTACATTCTGGTGAGTACCAGTATCTTTCATCTCTTCGTCCTTCTGTCCCTTTTGGTTTTTCAATAACTGGAGGTGTCTCTGGTTGCCACTCAGCGACCAATCCTCGGGAAGCCTCCTTGGGGATCTTTGAGGGAAAAACACCCTCCTTCAATTTTTATCATTTTTTGGAGATGTCTCGTCGTCGCCCTGCCCCCGAGAATCCTCAGGCCAGTTCTTCGGGGTCAGGGAAGTATAAAGTAAAGGGTGGTGAACAAATTAATAGGTTTAGGGTCAAGTACAACATCCCCAGTACGTAGATATAGAGGATTATAACCCCATTGTGCACTCTCGTACCCTCGGTACCGATGATGCAATGCCCTTTTATACCAAAGTCATCATAGAAGGCAGAATTAGGTTCCCTTTGCCCCCTCTACTTCTCCAGTTCCTCTCCCATTTCCACCTCTTCCCCCGGCAGTGTTGCCTTAATGTCTTCAGGATAATTATGGGAGTCCTAGAGCTCAATAGGCGTCTCGGGGTAAATGTTGGGCTGAACGATATCCTTTTTTGTTATTCCCTCTTGAGAGTCATGTCTCAACAACACTTCTACCTCAAAGTCAGGGACTCATCTATGTACCTCGTAACTCACCTTTCCGACTCGGACAAAGGGTACAAGGATGACCTACTTATCTTCAAGGGATCTTGGCAGAGAGGTGTCGGTCCCGAGTATAACGGCTTGTTATGCCCTTTGAAATGGAGAACGACAAGTACGTCAGTTCATTCGGGTCTATTATTTTGTTATTGAGATTTTCTACGTGTTCATGACTCCTCTCTTTTTATTTGTGTGCAGATGTCCCTGTTCAGGAAACAGCTCCTCCCACTCGGTCGTTGGTGAACTTTGCCGACCTAGTCACAGTTTGGAGATTTACTGGTGACGACGGGTTCGACCGGGCTGCCCACATCCTCCTTTTTTATACTCTCGGATATAAAAAGTTTTCACAGCTTCCCCAGCCTTTCAAGTCTTCGCGGTGGTCTGAACTCTTCGATCAGGCGGTGAGGCAAAAGGGTGAGGAGAACTTGGAGGAAGACCCTGATCGGGCTTTAGAGGCAGAAGTAGAGGGTGAAGTTGAAGAGCTCGGGGTCAGAGAGGACTTGGTTCCTTCGCACGCCGAGGTGGAGACTTTGGGGAGAGATTCGTGGTCGAACTTTCAAATCCTACAATCTCTAGACGTCGAGGACGCCCTTGAGATAGCTATGTCCAGCATGCCCCGCATTGATCTAGGATTCCTGAGGCAGAGGCAAGCCCTTGCTGCCGGGAGGGGATGAGAATCGACCGGTGGGGCCTCATCTGCAGGGACCAGCGCTACCCCATCCTCAAGAGTCGTCAGTCAGGGTCAAGTGCGTGACCGGGATCCTCAGGTAGAGGAGGAGAGGAGGGTTAAACATAGGCACGACGGCCTTGGCAGGGGATCCAGGCCCCCCTCCGCTCAGCAGCAAAGTGGGAGAGGCCGTGGGTTACCTCCCGCTCCTCAGCAACAATAGCAACAACAGCAACAACAGCAGACTCCTCCTCCCCTTCCACAGACAGTGGAAACCGCGGAGTGGAATCCTCGAGTCACTGATCACATGAACCGAGTGATCAGGGTCGACGACTCCATTTTGTAGGACCCTCATGTCACCAATGCAGTGAGTGAGACGCTGTATTTCGAGGCCGACATGGTGGCTCACAGGGGGCGATCAACGAACGTGTTGTTTCGCTCTATCATCCAGAATTCCCTGGTGGTAAGTTCATTTTTGCTTCAATATTTTTTAGCCGCTTTTCTTTTTAGTGACATACCCTTTCCGTTGCAAGCCACCCAACAGATTTCTATAATAGCGGCGCGGTATCATGGGGCTAGGATGGACCTTCAACGGGTTCGAGAGCAGAAGGAAGAAGTCGAGGGAGCCCTCGCCAGTGCTAAGGAGGACGTAGCTGCCAAGGATTCCACCCTCGCGGGACAGACTGCTCAAATCGAGCAACTCCTTAAGGATGTCGAGTTGGCGAATGTTGGCGCTAAAAAGCTAAGTGCTGCCCTTGCCGACGCTGAGAGGAGGATTATAGAGCAGACGCAGCGGCTCTCTGCGGCAGAGAAGAGGGCTGTTGGTTCAGAGGAAAGCTGTCTGGCTCTAACCCAGGAGCTGGACAGGATCAGGGCTGAGGCACAGAACAGAAAGTCCGAGGAGCAACTCCGAGAAGAGTTCGCCGATGACGTGCTCCCCGCTCTTGAGAAAAATAGCAAGGAGTTCTTCAAGAAGAGGTGGGACGAGGCGCTCCAGTCTGCTGGGATCTCGTCAGACTCCCCGCTCTTCTAGATGCACAAATATGTGTCCTCAGCGGAGATGGAACAGGCCGAAGCCGAGATTGCTGCCGAGGGCGCGATTCCAACGCCGGTGCAAGTTTCGACTGATCTACCTGAGGTGGTAATTGTGGATTTGTCTGATGATGCCCTGCCGGACCGGGCCCCTAACCATAATATTCCTCAAGCTCTCTCTGTTGCCGAAGTACCTTCCACTCTGCCTGCTCCCGAAGATGCTCAACCTTTTTACGTTGATTCGCCCTCGGGTGATGTTTTGGAGATGCCCGGGGCCAGATGAAAGCTCTTTTCTTTTCGATTGTACTTTTTTCTCTTATAGCTCTTGGGGACGCAAAACCCCTCTTTTTGAAATAAAGCTTTTTTGGAGTACTTACACTTTCTTGGGTGAATTTTTTTTTTTTTTTTTTGGCGTAGGAGTCCTTGAACTCTGTCTTCAGGGCCTTACCCTTCCAAGAGGCTTGCCCTTGTGTGTACTTCGGGGGCAGGAGTCCTTGAACTCTATCCTAGGGCCTTGCCCTTCCAGGAGGCTTGCTCATGTGTTTGCTTCGGGGGCAGGAGTCCTTGAACTCTGTCCCCAGGGCCTTACCCTTCTAGGAGGCTTGCTCCTGTGTTTTCTTCGGGGGCAAAAGTCCTTGAACTCTGTCCCCAGGGCGTTGTCCTTCCAGGAGGTTTGCTCCTGTGTTTGTTTCGGGGGCAGGAGTCCTTGAACTCTGTCCCTAGGGCCTTGCCCTTCCAGGAGGTTTGCTTTTGTGTGTGCTTCGGGGGCAAAAGTCCTTGAACTCTGTCCCTAGGGTCTTACCCTTGCAAGAGGATTGCTCCTATGTGTGCTTCGAGAGTAGGAGTCCTTGAACTCTGTCTCCAAGGTCTTACCCTTTAACTTTGTCATTGGTGAGCACTGAAGGAGATAATACTCAAAAATAGTATTTCTTTAGATTCATCACATTCCATGGTCGCATTACAGGTTTTCCATCCATATCTTCTAATCTATATGACCCGGCGCCTCCGATAAATATCACTTTGTAAGGCCCTTCCCAGTTAGGTCCCATTTTTCCTTCTGCTGGGTCACGGGTATTGGCCGTTATCCTTCTGAGGACCAGATCGCCGAATCGATACTCTCGCGCCTTGACCCCTTTGTTGTATAGTTGGGAAATCATTTCCTGATACTTGGTTATTCTCAAGGCGGCTATCTGTTGGAGGCCTCTGCCTGCCCATTGGCTTGGGGGTAGGCATGGGTGGAATAGAAATTACAGATTCCGAGTTGCTCGCAAAAAGACTTGAAACGCCCGCCAGTGAATTGAGTCCCGCTATTCGACCTCAGTGCCCGAGAAATCCCGAATCTGATGACTATGTTTTCCCAGACGAATTTTTTAACATCTATGTCATGGATGTGAGTCAACGGCCCCGCTTCAACCCACTTGGTGAAATAATCTGTGGCCACAATGAGGAACTTCCTATTTCCAGGAGCCTTAGGCAGGGGCCCAACTAAATCGAGTCCCCACTGGGCCAATGGCCAAGGGCTGGTCAGGGGGTGCAAGTCCCCCACGGGTTGCCTAATTGCAGGGGAGAACTTCTGACATTGGTCGCATTTTTGGACGTATGCGCATGCATCCCTTTGCATTCGCGACCACCAATATCCTTGAGACATGATGCGGTATGCCATTGATCGCCCCCCAGAGTGCCTCCCGCATATTCTTTCGTGTACCTCATAGAGAAGATCTTCGACCTGGTCCTCTTGAACGCATAATAAGTAAGGTCCTGAGAAAGACCTCCGATACAGCTTCTGATCCGGAGAGACCCAAAATCTCGGGGCTTTAAGTTTTATCTTCCTTGCTTCCTTTGAACACTCCGAGAGGTCTCCTGTTGTTAGGAATTGAGAAAGAGATCAATCCAGCTGGGCGGCTTGTGTGTGTCCTGGACGGCCATTGCCTCGAGGGCATGGTCTATGCAGGATGTGGGAAGATATTCTATGGTGATCCTGCGCGACTGAAAGAACTCCACTGCCGAGGCTAGGCAAGCCAGGGCGTCGGCATGCGTGTTCTTGTCTCGGGACACTTGTTTGATCTCAATCCTTTCGAATCTTCGAATTACAGTTGTCGCCTGGTGATGGTAAGCCTTCATCCTAGGGTCCCTTGTCTCAAACTCTCCGTTAACTTGGTTGACTACCAGCATGGAATCGCAATGCACGATCAAGTCCGTAACTCCAGTTGCCTCAGCTAACCGAAGTCCTGAGATGAGAGCCTCATATTCAGCTTCATTATTGGACGCTTTGAATCCCAGCCAAACGGCTTGCTCCGCGACCATCCTATCTGGAGAGACCAGCAAGATGTCGATCCTGGACCCCTTACTATTTGACGAACCGTCCACACATAAAAGCCATGGTGATCCCTCATAATTCGTTGGAGACGTTATGATGGGAGGAGGCGGTCTTTCTAGGACGGGATGTTCCCCTGAAAATTCAGCTATGAAGTTCGCCAATACCTGACCTTTTATAGCGGTTCGAGGTTTGAAATGAATGTCGTGTTCCCCCAGCTCTACTGTCCACTTGGAAATCTTTTCAGAGAGTTCCGCTTTCCTCAAAATGGCCTTTAAGGGCTGATCGGTAAGGACGGTAATTGGGTGCGCCTGAAAATAATGCCTTAGTTTTCTTGCAATGGTGACCAGGGATAGAGCCAATTTCTCTAGGGGCAGGTATCTTGTCTCTGCGTCCAGGAGTGCCTTGCTTATGTAATAAATCGGCTTCTGGCAGTGCTCGTGCTCACGAATAAGTACCCCGCTTACCCCAAATTCGGATACGGATAAGTACAAGAAGAGCATTTTTCCCTGGATAGGGACGGATAAGGTCGGGAGAGTCCTGAGGTATTCTTTGATTCCAGTCAGGGCGTCTTCGCATCCCTGGCTCCACATATCCTTTCCAGCACTCTTGATGGCTCCGAAAAAGGGTTTGCATTTGTCTGAAGAGCGTGAGACGAAACAGTTAAGTGCTGCCAGCATCCCTGTGAGCTTTTGGACTTCTCGGACAGTTCGGGGGCTCCGGATGTCCAGGATCGCTTGAATCTGATCCGGGTTAGCTTCGATTCCTCGTTGACTGACCAGATATCCGAGAAATTTATCCGACTCCACTCCGAGAATGCACTTTGCTGCGTTCAGCTTTAGCCCGTACTCCCTAAGGGTGGAGAAGGTATCTGCCAAATCTGCCAGATGATCACAGCTTCGTTTGCTCTTCACCAACATATCGTCAATGTAGACCTCTATGGTGTTGCCGATCTACTTTTTTAACATCTGATTCATCAGTCTTTGGTATGTTGCCCCAGCGTTCTTTAGTCCAAACGACATCACTTTGTAACAGTAAACTCCCTTTTGAGTGATAAACGCCATTTTTTCCTGATCTGGGGGATGGAGAGGGATCTGGTTATATCCTGCTCGGGCATCCAGGAAATCCATGCGTTCATATTCGGCAGTGGCATCCACTAGCTAGTCCACCTTTGGTAGGGGGTAGTCGTCCTCGGGACATGCCTTGTTTAGATCTGTGAAGTCTACGCAGACACGCCATTTCCCCCCTTCTTCTTCGCGCAAACCGTGTTAGACAGCCATTCTGGGAACTGTATCTCCCGAATGGCGTTGGCCTTCAGGAGTTTGTTGATTTCTTCGTTGACCACGCAGGCGTGATGCGGGGCCATGCGTCATGGCTTCTGTTTTACTGGCTTATGCGTCGGGTCAACATGCAGCTTGTGCGTGATTATCTCGGGGTCTACTCCCGTCATTTCCATTGCGTTCCAAGCGAACACGTCTGCATTTCTCCTTAGGAACTCAATCATCTCCTCTTGTTCGGCTGCGGGTATCGCGGTTCCAACTAAGAAGTATCTTTCTTCTTCTCCCTCCACCAAGGGCACCTTCCGGAGGTCCTCCACCGACCGTTCTGTTGGGTCAATCCGGGGTCATCCATTTCTGAACGTCCGGACTGTGATTGCTATTTTTTCATGATCTCTTCCAGAGCTCGCCCCTTTTCTTAGGTGAAAGCCCCGGCTCTAACAGCTGAGTAAAAACATTTTTTGCGGACGCTTGGTCCCCTCGGATCTCTATGATCTCCTCTGGCGTGGCAAATTTTAGTTTCTAGTAATAAGTGGAGTGCACAGTTCCCAACGTATACAGGCATGCACGTCCCATGATCACATTGTAGGGAGAGTCCGTATCAATCACGACAAACTCGGTGTTGATGATGAAGGGACCTGTGACAACTGGCAATGTGATTTTGCCTATAGGCAGGGCGAACGAGTCGTTGAATCCGATGAGGGGTGTCCTGACCTTGGTGAGATCCTTGAGGCCAAGACCCATCCGTTTTAAAGTGTCAGAGTACATCACTTTCGAGGAACTTTCGGAGTCTATAAACACCCTCTTGACGTCGAACTTACCTATCTTCAGGGTTAAGACAAGGGCGTCGTTATAAGGAGTCACCACGCCTGTCAAGTCCGCGTCGGAGAACATGATGCTGGGCTCTCCAGTCCTGACCCTTTTAGTGGGTGGCCCCCCATCATCCTCGGTATCTTCCTTGTAAAAACTACCCTCTTGAGATCGGACTCGAGTTCCTTGGACGTGGGGCGATCTAGCAGACATACATGAATGACATCTATGACGTTGTCCGGCTCCTCGATCAGGGCAGGGGTGTGTCTCTCTTCCGGCCTGGGCTCTATGTATTCTTTCAAGTATCCGTCTTGGACCAATCTTTCTAAGAACGATTTGTACACCCTGCAGCTTTCGGTGCGATGTTCGAAATTCCGATGATAGGAACACCTAACCTTTTGATCACGGGTGGAGGGATCGCTCTGCATCCTGGGCAGCCACTTGAAGAATGGCTCATGCTTTATCTTATGGAGCAACTTGAAGATGGGTTCCTTGAACATAGTGTGAACTCCTTTGAACGACCCCCCCGGAGGGGGTAGCAGTCCCTTTCGGGGAGTATCCTCCCGCTCCCTCTCTTTTCTCTTAGATTGGAGGGTTCGGCCCTTGCTGTTTCCCATCTTGTCCTCGATCCTTGAGTACTTGTTTATTCGGGCCATCAGTTCGCCCATATCCGAGGGAGTCTTCTTGGTCAGGAATCGGTACAGGTCCGTGTCCCTTGCCAAGCCGAGCCTGAAAGACGCCGCTGCCATGACTTCCGAACAGCCATCTACTTCATTAACCTTTTCCTAGTACCGGATGACGTACTGGCGAAGGGTCTCAAATTCCCTACTTCTGAGCGTTAGCAATGATCCAACGTCTTTAGGCCGCTTACTCCCCGTGATGAATCGAGCCAAGAACTGCCTCATCAATTCCTTCCATGATCCAATGCTGTTGGGGGGAAGCGCTTCAAACCACTTCATCACAGAGTCCCCCAAGCTCATAGGAAACACTCGGCAGAGGAACTGTTGGTCTGAATGATACAGGGACATCATTTGCTTGTATTGCCTGAGATGGGCTTTGGGATCAGACCGCCCGTCCTAAGTTTTGAACCTCGGTACGACGAACTTTCTTGGAACCTCCATCTCTCCGATCTCCCTGGTAAAGGGTGTTTGTATGACCTCGTCTTCGACCTCACCTTGGACAGACTTACTCTTTCTCCTGGATTCCAACCGGGCTCTGAGATCAATTTTCTCCCCAACGGGATGTCTTCTGAAGTCCTTGAGTTCATCAATAGGTCCCCTATTTCCTGGGCGCCGTGTGGATAGGGTTGAATCCTCCTCAGACTCATCTCCCTTCCTCCATCTCGACAATCCTCGCCGGAGGTCGTCTAGGGCTAAAGGTCTTGCCTTCCTGGAATGGTCGTTAAGAGGGTGCTCGTTGGCTCTCAGTCGCTTTGGGGTCCTGGAGCTTTCTGCCTTGTTATTTAAATGATTCCTTAGATCCTTCGTTTTCGCCTCCAGGGCGGAGGGAGCCCAAGAGAAAGGAATGAGTCCCTCGACCCTTCGCCGGAGGCGACGAATTCGTTGAGCCGGCTTAGGACGTTCACATTGTCATTTTTCAACTGTCGTAATCGATCCCCAAACTTTTCTTCGATCACCTCTGCCAGTTGACGAGCCAAGGGGGCGGATCTGCCTGACCTGATGCCCATACTGGTTTGAGGGGTAACCCCTCTTGACTGAATAGAGACATTTTTATTCCCATCAGTGTGATCCCTCTCTCCATGGTGACATAGAGCTTGTAATTCAAGACTTCTTTGCTAGGGACCTTTCCCTTTTTATCGAGTATTCACCATGGTCACTGTTCTTTATAGAGAAGAAACTAGGAAAACTAGTCGTTTCCCACAGACGGCGCCAGATTGTGCGTGCTGGATCTTGCACAATATAAACACGAGAACAGATCTCTCCCTTGGTGAACTCGAGTGAGTCAGTCAAGTGGTCAACCCTGCTGCTTGGAATAGCCTGTGAGGTCCGGTGGTAATCTGGAATGGTAATGGGAGACCCTCGTGGATCAATGAAACGATCCAGTAAGGCTGAGGAAGGTTCCTGGAACAAAGAAAGACAAGTTAGAAGGGCGCCGGAGTGTTTTTCGGCGTATCCCCTCCGACGATCAAGTCAGTTTTTGAGAGAGAGGAAGAAGAAAATATTGAGTATAATTTGTAGCAAAGGTTTTTTGTTGCATATCGTCTTGTCTTTTGCGAGGAGTATTTATACCTCAAAAACTCATGATTGCTGTCAGTGTGGTCAGTAGGTGATCATTAGATACAGACAACGTGCGCACTGATTCCAATGAGGATTGTCTTCTCTTTTAACTGCTCAGGATCCCGAGCAACCAAGGCTGTGTCATCGGGCTGCCGACTGTTCAATGAGCTCCTCTCAGGGAGGATTTAATAAATGTCCAGCTTTAGAGACATTTATTACCTTTCACTTCCGAGTCTTATCGCATTAAATGTTGTCTCATCAAGGGAATGGTGTAATTAAATGCTTGCTTTCCCAAGTCGTGTGTCAGCAAGGGCATCTGGTCTTTCTGTCTTTGATGTGACACAATATACCACTCGTCCATTCCCCATTGGCTGTGTCCCCTGCCTTCCTATGCCTTCTGACACCAATTGTGTAAGACGAGGTCATGATAGCTAACCTAGCCTAGCCTAGGCTAGTGACCTGTACATCAATAGCCTCTGCAGGAGCAGAGAACGCCATCCTGGACGGAGGGTACATCTCGGTACCGGGGGGGAGGTACATCTCGGAGCCGAGAGGAGAGGTACATATAGCGACCGATGTACCCATATCAGACCGAGAGATACGTGTCGATACGTAAACGTACTAGATGCACATGATCCCTATGACAAGTACCTCAGGAGAGAGGGACTTGTGAACCGATGGGTACGTGATCTCAGTAACAAGGATCTAGTGACATCGATGACACGTGTCTTTATTTTAAAGTATTTCAAAAATGTCTCATCAATCCCTTAATAAGAAAATAGAGGTACCGGCACATCGTACTAAATCCCAATTTATAGGCTATAGCATCATTAATAGAGCTAACTATATTTTTAAGTAATTAATGACATGTTTCTGAACAGCTAGTAACATATTGATGTAGGGTGGGTCCAAAAGTCAAGGAAAACTGTAAGATCCTCGGGTCTATGTCTAAAAACACTTGTGCCCAGCTCGAGCATATATTACCGAGATGTGCAAGTGGTTGAGATGGAGTCATCAATGCGTGACTCACTTCGATTTGTTGAACTCTGGCATCAAGTCGCCTCACATTCATAAGATGTGACACAGACACTCATTATGCTAAGATGTTAAAAAGTATCATAGCAATCACATATATAAATATACAGCAAAAAACATGAAATGATGGTACGTAAGTTGTATTAAATACTCTACTTACTTATACATCGATTGACTAAAGATTCATAGAGGATAAATGAGATATTCATCTTATCTCTTTTTTAACTTTACTTACTATTTGAAGGATCATCCGAAGGATTACCAAAATGGATCACTATCTCAATTCATTATAAAAATTCTCCTGAACACATCACATGTATGATACTCATTATAGTTAGAATAATCACATTAATAATTGCATTGACAATTATTTTTAATATCAAATCTCAAATAATAAACTCACTCTATCCTTATACGTCCAGAGAGAGAGAGAGAGTGCGTGTTTTGTGTGTCAATTGTGATGAATAGTTGAACATGATTATGTTAACAAAGTTCCTTTTCTTTTTTTATCATAATTTAATTTTATGTTAGGGACTATGGTAATTGCCGTGTTAGTGGCAGTAATTGACAATTGGTTTTAGTGGATGTGATTAGTTAATTTTTTTTAAATTTATTTCCAATTTTTGCGAAAGATAAAATTGATATTCAAAGATAAGGTGGATAATGTCCACCGATTCAGTGAGTTTGCTTAATTTGTCATAACATATGAAACACAAATTCAAGCAAGAAGTGGTGTTGATATTATTTTAGAAATAGGAGGATATTTCTGAAAATATTGATAAAAATATCTGTATGACTTCTCCAAATATTTACTAAAAACAAAGGTGCTGCGGTGTTGAGTGTCCTTAGAGTTTTGTGTCGTGAATGGGACCGTAGCCTTTGTCTTGTCACATTTATGATTTGGATTTGACTATTATACAGTAAAAAAAAAAACCGGTACCAAACAGTCGAAATTTATTATTTTAAATAATATTTTTATAGGTAATTTTATAATTAAAAATTTTATTATTTTTGTGATTGATTTATCACTTTTTTTGGTATAAAATTTTTTATTAGTTTTGTAGGTGATTTATCACTTTTGTGAGTTTTTTTATCACTGTTATACGTGTTTTTATTCTTATTCTAATGATTTTATTTTTATAATTTTTTTAGATACCATAATAATGATAAAAATATTTATAATAATAAAAATAAAAATACCTATGAATATAATAAATTTTGATGTAATATCAAAAATTTATTTTTTAGTCATGTTCTTATGATTTATCCGATACCTTTCGTCCCTTTGCCTTCATTTTCTCTTGATGAACTATGGGGGCTGAGCTCTAATACCTAATAGAAATTACCACTCAGGCTAATTAACATGATAATTTAGGATTTTTGGAAAATTTGGCATTCTCATTCTCAATGAAATATAATTCCAAGTAGAAGGGTGTGTAAATTTTTATTTTTTGGGTCAGAAAAGGTTGTGTCAATTGGATCTAGGTTTTATCGGATATTTTTTTTTCAATTTTTTTCTCACTAGATCATACATTATAAATGAGTTATGGGTCTACTTGTATGTAATAAGTTTCATTTGAATGCATGTAGGATAAAATACTAAACCCTCCGCTATAAGAAACAATGACGCCATTAGGCGTGGAGACTATTTAAACTCAATTTGAAAATATTAGAGATTAATATGATATAATTAATAGATTGAGGATCATAGGTATAATTAACCCTAAATTATTTTTATTTTAAATAGATTGATTCTTTCTCTTGGGTTATGAGAGAAATTTCTAGCATATCATCGACGAGTAGAGGCACACTTCGCTCAAGCTCGTTAATGGGAGTAAAACCAAGGATAAACCAGAGTATATGAAATGGTCCTTCAACTCATAAACTAGTTAAATCAAAACTTACGTTCAATATCAATACCAATAATAACATTCTAGAAAGTTATAAATTTCACTCAACAAAATTAGTAAGATTCACCCAAAAAATGATACAAAATTTTCAAAAAATAATAACTTCAACCTAAACAAATTAAGCAGCACAATATTAAAAAATATTTTTGGTACCGTACTCATACCCTTATGCCAAGGGACTATATTTTTGCTCTCCTATAGTGTCGTCGAAGAGTCAATGGAGCAAAAAAAAAAAAAATAATAATAATCAACAAAGACATAGCAAACACTATTATAAAAGGGTTTAATAATGATATTAGAAAAAAAAAATCGTATTACATTATTTTTTTTGGATATTTATATCTCTTTTGCCGTGAAGTTTATTAACTTTTGTGGTGCATTAAATTTTTGAGTTGATTTATTACTTTTTTGAATTAAATTATCTTTTTTTGGGTAAAGTTTATCACATTTTTTAGTAGAACGTTCCATTTTTTGAACTTGCTGTGTTTTGAAAAGAGGCAAAAGGACTTGGCCAAAACAAGAAAAAAAAAAAAAAAGAGCCAAAAGGCCATGAGAATGTGAATTACGTCTTTTCTTTTGACACCATTTTGATGGATACAATATCTTATGGTGTGGCATGTTATTTTCACAACTTATCACAATCTTAGGAGCATGACAAACTTTAGGCAAAGTGGGTGCAACACCATCTAAGACTTAACCTATCTAGGTGTAATCCGAATAGCTGAAAACTTCACCAAGTCTTGAATCCCAAACACTGTACAAATTTCTTTCAAAGTGTACGAATTTGCGACTGTAAATGATGAAATCTATAGAAACTAAATAGGTATTTCACATTTTCGTCGAGGAAGATGGGCTTCATGGTTGATTGCAGCTACGCAATCTTATAGTTATAAGGCACAAAAAAAGTATCAGTTCACTTGGTCCTTATGGAGATCTTATAATAACGTTCCACTAATTACTTCCCCCCCCCCAAAAAAAAATAAAATAAAATAAATAAGTTCCACCAATGAGCAATTCTTTTTTTTTTTTTTCAAATATCTAACTAAATTGTTTAAAAAAAAAAAAGAAGAGTTAATAGTACTTTTAACTCCTAAAGTATGTATTTTTTTTTTCAATTTAGTCCTCGTTATATTAATTTTATTAATTTGATTATTAAATATTCAATTTGTGTCACTTTGGTTCCTATATAGACGGATTGTCAAGTTTTTTTATATAAGTGTCTGCGTGTCAATTTTTTAAATGATATCATCATGCGTTCAATACGTGATCATTTCGTCAAAAACTTAACGGTCTATCTATGGAGAGACTAAAGTGACACGAATTGATTATTTTAAGGACCAAATTAATACAATAAGAATTAAACTGACAAAAAATGTATATTTCTAGGATAAAAAATATTATTAACAAAAAAAATATCTAGTGTAAAAATACACGCACATGTATGTCTTGGTGTGTGCGTGTATTATACCCTCACAAATTTCTCATTAAGCAGATATTTTATGGTTACAGCAAATGACACAACACAGAAAAGAAAAGGCAAAAGTATAGAGATGGACAATGGGACCACCATAGAGCCTATAGACCTCACGATGGTCAGGAATTCACTAGAAAATGACTATTAGATCATGAGAGCTCAAGGATGTGGACCATATATCATATGGTCTACTGAAGGGGCAGTCGAGCTGGTGACGGTACGAGAGGGAGAGGGAGAGGGAGAGGGAGAGGGTATAGGGGCAACCGAACGTGATGGTTCTTAGGCCCAGTATACAACAAAGTATCATAAGGAGAGTCTCACTGCTGTTTTATTAATGGTTTGAAAGAAAAGATATTTTCTATTTGAGTGACAAAAACAAAAGTTTATGCCTGAGACAGTTAAGAAAGAGTAAGATATTTTCAGATATTTCACTTCTTGGTAGCGTGTTCACCCGGTCGACAGGTAGATAATATTATATTTCATCTTTAGAATCACTGTATTACGGAAAGTTAATTCTTTAGCCAATTTTACTCGATCAAAGGTAATGTTTCGATCAAATTTCGTTAAAAAAAAATTAGGTCAAAATTCGGATAAGATTAGAATATATTACATATTTGTAATTTTAAAATTATTAATTTTTGAATTATTTTAGCAACTCTCAATTAAGTAATTTTTGGGCTAATTTTACAATTAGGCGATTAAAATATCTATATAATAAAGTACAAAATAATTCAAATTTTAAAAGATAAATAAAATAATTTTTTTTATTCATGGTTAACATCTCTTTTAATTTTAATTTAAAATTAATCTGATGACTAATATTAACACTTTAAATTTAATAGAAAAAATAGGCGTCTAAAGATGTATTTTGGGTGACTTTTGTTTTAATATTTATAATTTTTCATAAATGTTTTTTTTAAAAAAGTAGTGTTTGGAATCACTCTACCATCACTCTCATCGACCCACCACTACCACCACCACCACCACCACCACCACTACCCCACCCCACCACCAAACTACCATCCACTATAGTCACCACTACCACTATCACCTCCATTGTTGCCATCCCCCCCACCACCACCACCAATGTCACCACCACCCTACCCACCACCATCACCAGTACCACCACAACCTTGCCCTTTATGACCACTATCGTTGTCTTTATCGTACCATCCCTTACTATCGCCACCATTGCCACCCCACCACCACCATACAATAATCGCCACTGTCCTACCACCGTCGTTGTCACCCCACCACTACCTTTGCCACAACAACCGCCACTATCACTACTGCCCCTTACTATTATCATTGCCGTCATTACTATTTCCACCACCCTTACCAGCCCCTCACCACCATCCCCACTACCCCCATCACCACCACAATCGTCACCTCCGTTCCACCACCCTCTATCACTATCGTCACTGTCTAACTATCACCCATACCACCCCTATCTCTATTGTCTTATCACCACCCCTCACGACAATCACCAACTACCACCACCACTAACATCGCCACTGTCGTCACCCCACCACCTCCACTACCATCTACCACAATTACCATCGCTCACTCCTACTATAATTGGTGCTTAAATTTTTTTCTTTCTCCTCTATATTTGTGATTTAATTTTAGATGTGAGTAAAAATATATTTATTATTGATCATTTTTTTTATTATTTTGTATCCTCGGACATAAACAATAACTAGTAATATAATAATATATAAACCAACAACATTAGAGAAAACACAATAAATTCAATAATATGTTCTCTAAAAATCTAAAACAACCATACAAATATGACTAATAAAATGACGTTGTTGTATAATAAATATTTTTTTTAGAAAATGTAAATATATGTGCGGGTCGGATAGGAATGCAGAATTTTTATGGGTATTTCGCATTTCTATCCAATCATTTGTAAAATAATGCAATTTGTTCCATAAACCGGCCGAAAATTTGCAGAATCCGAATAATCGAGTTGAATCGAGTCAGAATGGTTCGAGTTGACAGAAATTTGAACACCCGTACTTCTCCACTTCTCATTTGAATACCTTCTCTGGAACCCTCTTCACAAAACGACCCTGCAACAAAACAACCACCCTCAGAATCAAACCAAAATCTATGTATAGAATATGTATTTTGTGTGTGTATGTATGGATGTATAGAGAGAGAGAGAGAGAGAGGAAAATAACCTTGAGTCTAGGTCTTCTATCTGCATTGAATTTGCGGACTTGATACCTTATCTTCTTAGAAAACAATCTAGATTGACGCTTCTCTTTGTACCTAAGTACACTAGCTTCCCTTCTCGTTCTCTCTTCTTCCATCACAGGCACCTCTCCCATCTACACAGAGATTAACTAATTAACATCACAAGTAAATCCAACTGAAACAAACATTATTCCCTACAGCTTCTTATCAACACACAAACACATTATTATCTTAGCTAGAGGGGTTACAACATAACAATCCTGAAAATTCATTTGTTTGAATTGGGATCATACCAGGCACGACCGGACCTATAACCACTAAGAGCTGACAGACCGGGCCGAGCGCAAGTTCCAGATTCGAAAAGTCGAGTCTCGATCAGCCTAGTGCACCAACCACATGGTACTAAAGGGCGTGTGTGCCTTTCATCGTTTGAATCCTTTTTTCACATGACTTATATTAGGTCCGTAGTTCAAATTTTTCACAATAGTAACAATTGAGCTAAAAGGAAAAGAAGACGAGAAATATAAATAGATATAGAGTTGGTTTAATAATACTAACATAGCCATGGTGTGCCGTCATAAGAGAATAATCATCAGCCATGAACGAGCCGCGGTTAGACCATGCCTCTAAGACCTCTTGATAGTTCAAACTCAAATTCAAAGACAGCCTCTTTTCATCATCATCCCAAAAGCCATGGTTTTCTCTCTTAATTATGTTACAATGGGTCTCTTCTTGAAAATGAATGCTCGAATTCTCAGCCTTCTTGTCCCCTTCTTCTTCTTTCTGATCTTCAGCAATTGAAAAGTCATTCCAATCCATGAAGTTCCAATGAAAGTTTTCTCCATCATCTTCAATGCCCACAATCCCCTTGAACTCACCCATAATATCAGTCTCCTTCTCCAAACGAACATCGTTGTTTTCGGGGAATTCAGTAGTACCAGTGGTGTCTGGCACCAGTTGTTCTTCTTTCGTTGGGCTTCTTAACAAAGAACTAAGCCACATCCTTATCTACCTCTCTTTTGGTTCCTCCTATACTATGAAGTTCACTATGTCTGAGAAATGAGTTTGGGGATATGGGTTATTCTTCCAAAAAAAAATGTCCCCTTTTGCTCTTATGTGTCATCTTATCCTCTTGCTATTGGTCATGTATGGCCTACGTTGTGTTGAATCTGTGATATCCCTAAAAAGCCAGTGGGGTGGTCTAGTGGGGTGGTCCACTGCGATATCAAAATTTTTTATTTTGAGGTTAAAAATTTGAATCTTAAAATTTATATTGAGACTTGATAATTGACTGTTATACTAGTCTAACTAAATTTATTCTTAAAAAGTGTAGTGTGGTCATGATCCCACTAATAATAACCTATCAAAATGATATTTGGCCGCTGTCTTTTATCATCGTTTTACAAGAGGAAAAAAAAAAAAAAAACCAGTTTGGGAGGAAGAAATGGGTCCCAATACCTTTCTCCCTTTCTCTTTTGTGTGTTTTTTTCCTAAGATCTGCAAAATACTTTTCCAGGATGTTGCCAGAACAGTCTCTTCGGTTCATGGGCTTTGCACCAAACAGTAAGAAATGTATACCAAAGAGCATTTGAGGACCAAAGCATGAAGTGGTAGCTGAACTCAGAGCATTTGTTGTTCTATATAAATTTGGTATAAAATCAGCACATTTTGTACTTCTTTCGGTGTTTTTAATAACAACAGCATACATGGATTTAAAAATTATACTTGATAATTACAATCATTTATTTTATTGTGTGTCCCAGCATTTATTAGGACACACTACCTATTCAATGATTGTGATTATCAAATCTATTTTTTAAATTTATCTAACATTATTCTTTTAATAGTATCTGTTTCAAGTTATTTTTAAGCTTTTTGGGACTACCTTAATTTGTGTGCACCATCCACGTTCATGACACATGCTAATCTTTAACTTAAATTTAAATTTGAATAAAAAAGTTCAAAGGACTTCCTCCGACCTTTAACTCAATTTATACCAAATTAAAAAAAAATCAGATTTTTATTCAAATCAAAGGAGACTCAAATGCTTACCCAAATTTTTAATGGTAAAATTTTACCTGCTTTGAAAAATTGAATGATCATCTTTATTCTCATTTAAATTTGAGTTTATCCATTGAAACTCTTTGTATCAAATTAAACTTTTTATTTAATTTTTAATTTAAATTTGAATAAAATTTTGAGTTATAGTTTGAAAAACTGTTATTTGAATTTTTCATATCGTTGACGGCCAAACAATATATGTCACAATGTTTATAATTGTATTATAAAAAATATATGTGCGATAAATTTTAAAATCCTACAATTATGATTTCCGCGTGTATAGTAAGGCATTTTTTGAGTAGGTATAGCAAGGATTTTATATATATACTATACATTGTCCGTGCCTGAAATCACTATACAACTAGTAAAAAAAATCAATGAACGACAATAACTTTTTATAGAATTGAGATTTTTCGTGTTCACCCCATTCTATACCCACCCCACTAATAACCGTACGACAATAGAAGAAAGTCCAATTTTAGAGAACAAAGGCAACAACCAAGAAAAAAAATCGAAAGACCAATTAAATCAATTCTCTACAACATAATTCCAAGATCAAATGCAATTCAAGTCATGCATTTGACAACCACAAATACACTTGCTCACTCAAGAATTAAATAGCACTAAGAAACTATAAAATCAACTGTTCCAACCATGGTTCCACGTGTGCACGTATATGTTGTAGATAAAGTTTGTCTGCGTGTGCACGTATGTGTGCAATCTTTTAGCCTCATTTGAGGTTTAATTTACATCATTTAGCACAAAAGTATTATGGCCACTTGGTATAAATCAAAACACAGTTACAATAATCATAAAACAAACCTAGACTACAATGAAGTCATCGAATCTTTGGGCTTTGTAGTGATTTTTTTTTTCGATAAGAGGCTTTGTAGTGATTTTCAATCAATTTCTTTGCTGCAACAACTCTGAAGCCTCAAGGGTCAAGCTGGCCCTTCAGTTCTCATTCCTATTTTTCCACCAGCAAACCACTATTACAAACATTGAAGAAAATCTGTTTGGTGCAAGTAATGCTAATGAGCACGAAAACATAACTAATTGGAGTAAAACAACAACAAAAATAGTTCAAGGAAAGCAGCATCTAGAAAGTATTCTAAGGAACCAAGGCTTTCCATACTAAGCTTTACAATGAATCACTTTTAAGTGCAAGCACAATGGTTTGACTTTATGATCATGTTCCTCCTGGGAATGAAAAACTCGTAATGCGGGCAACTTGGACAGTGTAGTAAAAACCGTGTAAAGAAATCTCACCCTCAAAATGCGACTTCTTTGAACTCGTCAGCTAGAATCTTAGTTTATGTGCAGTCAAAAATTTGAACTTCATTTGATTGCAAGAACTTCTGTGCATGGTCAAAGATATTTAAATTATCATACCAACTCAATGTTTTTTCGGAGTTTGAAAATAGAAAGAAAAATTCCATAGCAAATGAAAACTTATATTTCCCCCAATATAACAGTTACCCAACAATTCCAATCAAGAGCTGACCCAACACTTATTTAATTTCCCAAAAAAAAAAAAGAAATGACCCAACTCCATCATTCCCATTATCCACATCTTCACCACCATTGAAAATAGAGAGAAACTTGGTTTTGATCAATTCTTCATATGTTGAGCATTACATATTTCCTTTGGAATACCACCATCAAATCCATCAAAACAACGTCCAACCACATTATATTAATATGCTGGTAATGCATATTAGATTACATCAAACCAAACTGCTAGCAATGAACACATAAATTCATCAATTTTCGTTCTCAGCAACATTGTTTTAATTCAATGGAAAAATACCATACCTTTCAGGTTGTTAAATCAAAGATATAAGGGCTTGAGCATGTAAAAGGGCCAAAAACAACTCCAATGTTTTTACATCAATACACTGTGCAGGTGGTAGACGGTGGGGAATGGCAATGAAGAAAGAATCCATGCAATTTGTTGGGTCAAAACAGTCCATTAGTGGTAATGTGGTAGCTAGTGAGCAAAAATACCTTGCTTTTGCCGATCCCAGCCAAAACATGACACACACAACACACATGCACACAAACTGAAACACAAAAATGCCTACTATCATTGATCATCTAAATCAATAAACTCCAATTCATAACCCACAAACTCAGGAAATACATGCAAAGTTTATATCAAATAGTTAATAATAAAACGTTTCGTAGGAGCTTGCAAACAAAAAATTAAAATGATCAAAAGAAAATTAAACCAAAGAGAAGTATTCAAGAATGAACTGGAATTTGGATGTGCTTTAGATGCATTTGTCTAGAGTATCTTACAAAGTTTCAACAATTTACCCAAGAAGCCCACAATAGTTGGACATTATTTCATCGTGCACACAGTCTTACCTCAGAGAAGGGCCAAATCCCTATATTCTCTCTTCAAATGTCTGTGAGAAAGGTTGGGAAATTAATCGTTTTTATGCTACGAAATTTTTAAAAAAGTGTAATTTACACGCTGTCTACATAAAATCTACCAGAGCTTTATGGCTCCACTAAAATCAATGGTCAGTGTTGTATGGTTGTTGTATGGATTTTATGGCTTCACTAAAATCAATGCTTAGTGTTTTTCATGAAACACGTAGACTCAGGGTTATTGAATCAAGCACCCTGTAAAGTGGGTAAATAGTCTACCATTATTGACCTGTTTAGGAGTGAGACGACGCTTATGGGGCAGGAGCAATGGTGGTGGCTGGTGCAGTGAGGTATGTGTGCTGTTGATGTGTGTCTTGGCCATTACCATTCTCCAAAAGGAGAGGTATTTAATGATTCTTGAGTCAAATATGAACTCAACATACATATGTAACCTGTTAAAAAATTATAAATATTTGTCCATCTCAAAATTTGCACATCTCTTATTCTAGACATACACATTATTTAAAACACAACATAATCAGTTAATCAACCACTATATTGAAACATATCCATCTCTATCTATTTCAAAATCAATTTAGATTAAAAGCATCAGCAAATTAATTTCCAGAAGTATGACAGTTTGAGCAGTTTACCTTGAAATGATGAACATCACTTCCACATATGCCCACAGCTTTCATCCGGACCTTAACATCATGAGGGCCTGAAGTTGCAATCGCATGATTAAAACCCAATTGACCAAATTGATTGAAGAGTTCATAGGAGTCAATTGAAATTCTAATTCTAACTAAAACATAAAAACTGGTACTTCATTTGATTGGAAAATATTGATCAAAAGGGAAAATTTTGAGTGGAGAATAACTCTTCCATGACAGTGTACCCAACACCAAAGCAATAACAAAATGCATGAAATTTGGAAACTGGGAATTAAAAAGAAAAAAAAACAATAAAGACCAAGAGAACGAACATATATCCTTTACAAAAAAATAAGTGGGTAAAATTGTTTCTTCTCTTTGGCGTTTTGTCAATCACCTAGTATGCATTAGTGGATTACATATATAATCCAAAGAAATGCATACCAGATAATGTTTGCTGTAAATAGGGTATTGGTTCCTCCGTGAGTGAAATGGGTTGAGAATAAGCAAACCATGTGATGGGACATTTTCAAAATACTCCAAGATGAAGACACGTGTCATCGGTGTCACTAAATCCTTGTTACTGAGATCACGTACCCATCGGTTCACAAGTCTCTCTCCCCCGAGGTACTTGTCATAGGGATCAAGTGGCATCCAGTACGTTTACGTACTAACACATATCCCTCGGTCTGATATGGGTACATCGGTCGCTATATGTACCTCCTCTCTCGGCTCCGAGATGTACCAATCCCCCTCGGTACCGAGATGTACCTCCGTCCAGGATGGCGTTCTCTGCTCCTGCAAAGACTATTGATGTACAGGTCACTAGCCTAGACTAGGCTAGGTTAGCTATCATGACCTCGTCTTACACAATTGGTGTCAGAAGGCAGGGGACACAACCTATGGGGAATGGACGCGTGGCATATTGTGTCACATCAGAGACAGAAAGACCGAATGCCCTTGCTGACACACGACTTAGGAAAGCAAGCATTTAATTACATCATTCCCTTGATGAGACTGCATTTAATGTGGTAAGGCTCGAAAATGAAAGGCAATAAATGTCTCTAAGGCTAGACATTTATTACATCCTCCCCGAGAGGAGCTCATTGAACAGTCGACATGCCGATGACACAGCCTTGGTTGCTCGGGATCCCGAGCAATTAAAAGAAAAGACATTCTTCATAGGAAACCGTGCACACGTTGCCTGTGCCTAATGATCACCTACTGACCACACTGACAGCAATCATGAGTTTTTGAGGTATAAATACTCCTCGCAAAAGGCAAGACGGTATGCAACAAAAAACCTTTGCTACAAATTATACTCAGTATTTTCTTCTTCCTCTCTCTCAAAAAACTGACTTGATCGTCGGAGGGGATACGCCGAAAAACACTCCGGCGCCCTTCTAACTTGTCTTTCTTTGTTTTAGGAACCTTCCTCAGCCTTACTGGATCGTTCCATTGATCCAAGAGGGTCTCCCATTATCGTTCCTGGTTACCACCAGATCTCACAGGCTGTTCCAAGCAGCGGGGTTGACCACTGGATTGACTCACTCGAGTTCACCAAGGGAGAGATCTGTTCTCATGTTTATATTGTGCAAGATCCAGCACGCACACCATGAAAATGAAGATAGAAAACAGTTGGCGATACAACTTCTGAAAATGGGTTGTTCTAGGAAATAAACACTAGCCACCTGATTTTCATAAATGAATTGGGTAAATTGCACAAAATGGACCCCGAGGTTCATCACTTATCGAACTTTAGTCCTTAAAATTTTAATTTCATCAATTTCATCCCTAAACAAATTTGAAACAAAAAAACAGCTCTATTCCCTTTTTTTTCCCCTCAGAACTTCTGGCCCAACCCCAACCCCAACCCTCCATCCGACGTTTGCCCCATGAAACTCCCCAACCCACCATCGAATGCCATCACCTCCATTACCCTCTACCACCCAAAATCCAATCTCCTCCATTATACATCCACTGTAAGCCAATCCAATTAGCTAGCTATAACCCATAACAAAACCACCTCCTCCTCTATCAAGCAGTAAAAAATTCAAGAGAAACAAAAATTTAGAAAGAGGAATTCCCATTTCAAAATCACAATCACATACTCAATTCAAACTTAAAGCTTCATCAATTCAACTCTGGGGGCGTGATACTTAGTCTAATTGTGCCAGTTTAATGAATTAGAGCTTGATCTCCCATCCAAGTCCCCTGAAAATCAAGTTGTGCACATAGAGACGGAGAGATGTAACGATGACGTTATTGGCGGCGGTGCTCGATGGTGTCGCTGTTGGTGTTCAATGGCTGGTGGCTTGCACGATTGGCAACGCTGGCGGAGAGATGAGGGTGTCGCTGACAAAGATAGGAGATTGGGGGAGAAAGAAAAATGGAGAAAGAGGGCGTTGCCGGATAGAGAAGAGAGATAGGGATAAAAAAAAGACTAAGTGAGAGACGTACAAGTGTGAGAGATTGTGATAAGTCTTTTGAGAGACGTATAGAGATTGAGGTGTGAGAGAGAGAGAGGTGAGCGGGTAAATAAAATTCAGTAATCATTTAGATCAAAATTTTTGAGAAAATTTAAATCGTCTTTTATGTTAGGATTACGTTATTCGTTGGATTTGTTTATGTTTTATCTCAAAATAATCTGCATCTCTCTTTGTCTCCAAAATTCAAACATCTTTCTACTTTATTATATATGATGATACCCAAAAAAACTTCTAAGTATGAGCTCAAACAAAGAGGTTGGACAAGGAGGTCAGACAAGTCACGTCGTGCTCAAAGGATCAGAGGTAGAGCCCCCTAGGAGAGACAATAGCGGAAAAGATGAGAGAACAACTGGATATTAGCAGAGAGAACAACTAGATATTAGCAGAAACCCTATAGGTGACAAAGAATCGTATTCAAGGCACAAAACCCCCAAGAGGCCAAGATCCTCTCCAAAAAATCAAGGAGGATTCCTAAATAAATGGCAAAGATCTCGGTGCAAATCCCACGGAACTAGGAGCTGTTCTATAATACTACATGATGCCTCTAGTAAAAGAGAGAAAAATAATAACCCTAGTGGTATGAGAGGTCAATTGTAAATTTCATCCCCCATTACTGAAACGAAAGGAATAAGAATTTTTATTGAAAAGTGGATTAGCCGAGTTCCCGAGCCGATGAACCACTATAATTTCACTGTGCAATCCCCCAGTAATTTCAACTCGATTCTCACGAGTCTTGTAGCTCAGTTTTAGATCATCAAGTACCATTCATTTCCTCTGCTCATCCACGCGAATTCACGCCATCAATATATAATATTACAACTGGCAATTTAAATTAAACATTTATAAACGTAAAAAACTTGCTAAAATTAATCCAATATTAATCTAATTTCCTCCAATAGTATAAAATTCATTCTTACAAAAAATATTCGCACAAAAATATTATCTTCTTTTTACAACCCTTAATAATATTTTTCGGTTCAACGGTAAAAAATATTTGGGTCAACTTATACACATATCTCCTAATTTCTTCTCTAGTTCAATTAAGTATAAGTTATCAACTTCAAAATTAAAATATTTATGAAAAATAATTGTTTCATGGTCTGACGGCAGGATTGACATGACCCAAAACAAGTAACTCAATTACCACTCTCTCCAACAACGTCACTAACTCACACTTATCTCCTTCTTATTTTTCCTATGTTCAAATCTAATACTAAATCAAGGCACAGTCCCACACGGGTGTGGCTCCTCTGCTATTAGAGTAAAACAGCACATGGCTTTGTTAGTTCAAACGGCATCGTAATGATGTGTTTTAGTGTCCTAAAAATTTTCACTGAGAATTATTCACGAATCTCTCTCTCTCTCACATATGTTCTACGAGAAAACAATGGCAGAAAAACTTGTGCTCTGAGTTGCTTGCTTAATTAGTTACTTGATTTTTGGTGAAAGATAAAAAAATCAACCTCAAAACCTCTTTCAGTTACTGTCCCAAAACTTCTTTCCTGTCCTCTCACCATTATGGGGTGAAATTGGTAGGGCATTTTCTATCTTTCTACCCATGAATAAACAATACGTACAGATATATGCACACTTATGTACACACACAATCAAATTATTTTTCTGTAAAATGAGTTGTGATTGTTCATGAGCTCCTTTAATAGCAATAAAGTTCTCATTTTTTTGACAATTTTTAGAAAAATCGTCAGATGGGTTTGTTTAAACACAAATCTTTCATTCAATTATGGATAAATAATATCAATATACTCAATCAACCATAAATATCAAATCAAATATGTTAAGTAAAAATCATAATTATATTTATTGGAAGTTTGGAACCAACAAAAAGACTTGTGAAGAACCAGCCAGATAATCTATCACTGGCCGGAGTTGAGTTCGGCATTGTGATCAAAGTTTAAGCAATGGTTAATGCAAACCCAAGTTGCAGAAATAAGGTCTCCTGTATTTTTGTCATGGCGATGGGAGATGTGATTTTACTGGTTTGTTCATTTTATTTGTATGCGTATTTGCTTGAACTCCAAATACTTGCAACTTGGTTGTGCAGAAAAGAAAGGCTTCTTGCAGGAGGAGAGAAAAATCTTGTGTCTTCAATTTGTGCAAAGAGATTGTGAGTGTTGGGTCCCAAGAGAGATTTGTGCAAGAGATATAGATAGTGTTGTTAATCAAACTGAACTGTTCGAGCTTAGTTTGAGTTCGGCTCGGATACGGCTAGTTCAGACTCAGTTCGTTTTGTAAATGCGTCCAAATTTGAAAATTTTTTTAGGTTGGTTTAAAAAACAAGTCCTACAAGCTCGGCTCAAACTTGACAAGCTCGGCTCGTTTATGTGTAAATATTCGAGTTTGGCTTGGGTTCAACTCGAGTTCGGCTCGTTTCTTAAACGAGCAAAACTTAAACAATTTTTAAAGCTCAATTAAAAAACAAGCTTTTAACAATCGGTTCAAACTCGATTCGGACTTGTTCGACTAATAGCCCTAGATGCAGAGGATTTGTTTTGGGGAAAAAAAATTTTTCTAAAACAATTCCTACCAAACTGCGTCGTTCACTTGGGAGATAAATTTTAGTGTGCAAACAAACATAAAACGGTGCCGTTTGAACTAACAGCACCGTGTGCTGTTTTACTCTAACAGAGGAGCCACGCCCGTCCCACACACACAAATAGCAACATAAACCCAACAGAAGGGGCTAATCGCAAAACTAGAGAGGCGCACTCAGGAGGAGGAGAGACCGGACATGGCCGGACGAAACCATCTCCCACCAAATGCCTTAAACCTTCGACAACTACCCCTAGCAAGAGCACCTTCCCATTCTACCTTGATCGACGACCCTCGCCTCCTCCGTCGTGTCGCCGCCCCAGCCCCTCCCCCTCAAGCTCACCCTGCCGTCATCGAAGAACATATCGCGGTCCAGCACCGTGAAATCCAAAACCTATTCCTCGATAACCAACGCCTGGCCGCCACACACGTAGCGCTCAAGCAGGAGCTCGTCGCCGCTCAGCAGGAGATCCGACACCTCTCCGGCGCAGCCACCACCGTCAAGGCCGATAGGGACGCTCAGGTCAGGGAGTTCTACGAGAGATCTTTGAAATTTGAGGCGGAGGCGAGTGCGATTGATGGACTCAATGCAGAGCTGTCTCAGGTCAGGGCAGATGTGCAGAAATTGAGTGTGGATAGGAAAGAGCTTGCGGCGAAGCTGCAGACGATCGATGAAGAGATTGTTAGTTCTAGGTCAGAGTTACGGCTATTTCCGGCGATTAAAGAAGAGATAGAAACCATGCACCGGGAAATTCAGAGAGGAAGGTGACATATCATACATTGCTCTCTTTCTTTGTCTTCTTATATGTCCGGGTGTACTTATATCTGAATTAGTTCTATATACTTCTTAACAATTTGTAATCAAATATGTCCTAGTGTAAGCTTATTGCAATATATTTATGGAGATTATACATAGCATTATTAGTTTAGTAGTTACATCAAATCTAGCCGTATGCATATATGTGATTGATACTTGAATCAAATTATACATTACTTTGTAGCTTGAATGAGTCACATTTGATTGGCTGGTGCAGTTTTGTCCAACTCCTTCAGCGTTCCTGTGTCCAATAATAACAAATATAGAGACTCTTTGTGGAATGAGTAGAAAACTAGGAGGAGTACAAGGGTGCAACTTGAAAGGACTTGGTAAATAAATAACTGGACCAACAGTAGCTGCATAAATTGACAAAAAAAAAAAGCGACTCTAGATCAATGACTGATTTGATGCATGCACGTTTTGTACTATTAATACCAGAACCATCACAATGAACAATATGATTCAGCACATTTTACATATTGCATGTGCTGTAGTATGTGTCACATATTGATTACAACTTATATCACATAATTGAATATATAAATATAGATTCACACTTTGATTGCACGCATGATATATGAAAGAAAATACTTTTCAAGCATGTAGCCCTCTTGAGTTAAAAGTTAAGGAAGGTTGCAAAGAAATGAAATTTTTAGTGGAAGGAAATGTCGATTTAGAAGTACTAGTGGGATTAGGGTGAATTTATAACAAGGGAAGTTCATAGGGACAATGGGATGGGTTTCTGAAATGCATTTTGAAAGGGAAGATCTTTTTATTTAGAACTTGTGGTAATTGGACAATTGAGCCTTGGAAGGATATGTCAATGGGAGACGATATTCCAGGGAAAAATATCCTCATCAGTTTTTTCTATTACTTGCCAACAAAGATATTGAATCCTTAACCGATTTGGAGTGAAAAAGTCAGTAAATACGAGTATTGGCATTTATCATCGGCGAAGCTCTTTTAGGGAGTATAATTTGCTTATGTCACTTATTTCGAGGGCTAGTGCTGCTAATGGTCCTTCTCCATCAAATATCTCTGTGAGATGTTGATCATCGATGAGGAAGTAGAGTTTCTTCTAAATAGAAGTTTCATAACCTAGTTACCATGAATGTATGAATTCCATAACTTCCTTATGTGGAAGCAGTGGCAGATTGGTGGATTTCCCTTTTCTGGAAGGAGGCTTCTGCACTTTGAGCATTTGAGTTTTTACTTTCTTTGTGATATAGTGTCTTTCAATGACAGGCAATGATTTTGTTTTGGGTCCTCCCAAAGGTAGTGTGGGGGTTAAATTGAGAAGTTCAAGAGACCTGCATGAAGTACCTCATGCTAGTTTTTGGTGCATTTGGAAGGAAAGGCAAAAAAAGCCCGAATGAACATCTCAATCATGGTAGAGATCGTCGCCTAATGTGGGTGTTGGCGCAGCCAGGGGGATATTGGGAAACTGGATAACTTTTGGAAGTTGTTTATAGTAACTAATTGAATTCTCATCATTCCTAATTTGATGTGGCTTTGGTTCTTATGACTTATGATTTGAAGGTTTTCCACATTCGTTTGACATTAATTCAAGTGATGGCTATAAATTGTGTAGAGTTTGAACCTTGAGCTTTGGGGGAAATCAAGGCTAGCTAGGATAATTCCACCCCCCCCCCCCCCCCCAAAAAAAAAAAAAAAAAAAAACCCACCAAAAAAAAAAAAAAGGCTAGCGAGGATATTGGAGTTCTTTTCCAAATATCTACTTTTTAAAGCAGATTTTGGCTTGAAGAATTCTTCTTCTTCCTTCCTATTTTGGTAAGCACTTTGCCTGCTGGCTGCAAATTATCTACATTTGAAGGCTTTTTCCTATTTCTAGCTGAGATCTCTTATGGATTCCCTTTTCCTCTTGTTCCTTATTCCATGAATCTCTGCCTTGCACTTGCAGCATATAACGTTGAGAGTTGAGACCTAACCCCTTAATTTCCTTCACAAGTGAATCTTACAGTTTGAAATTTTGCCTTTTTCGTATTTCCAGCTGAGATGTCTTGTGTATTCTCCTTTCCCTCTTGTTCCTTGTTCCGTGAATCTCTGCGTTGAACTTGCAGCATATAATGTGGAGACCTAACCTAACTGTCTTTGAAATTTTGCTAGATATTGATTTAGTGAGCTTTTTAAGTGATGATTTATATTTTTGGGTGTCCTAAGTCTTATCTCAAAATTGTTTACTAGGCTTGACTGAATACTCTTGTTTGATGCTTGGGTGTGATAGGCTACATGTTTGGGTAGAAACTCTATTCTACAAGTTTTCCTCTGTTCAACTAACATAAAGCTGCACCATTTTTGCTGCCCAAGGATAACACTGAAGCACATGCAGACAATAGATTAAGCATATTCAAGAGAGCCATAATAATAAGCAGAGCCAAATGAAACTCAAGAAGGCACAGAGAAGAAAAGAAGTATGACTGGAAGAAAAAGGGAGAGACAAAGAAAGAATAAGGTGCAGAGGGAGATAGAAAGAGGGGCAACTCTCACCACTGGATTGTTTTTCGTAGTCCAATCTGTCACCAAGTTTTAGAAACTAGAGATACAAAAGATCCCTAGGATCCCAAATTGTAGTTTCAGTGTTTCACCCAAAGCCCAAGGTCACCATCCTAGCCATAAGGGCCTTGTCACTTAAATTGCCATATGCCTGGCATGTGATTGTGTGAATGAGTCCTGAAGGCGGGACAACCCCATTCTAATATAAGAACCAAAGCCACATAACAAAATAACTACTAAAACACTAAATAAACCAACAGTGAACTAAAACGAATACATAAAATCAATTAAGCTTCGTCAAGTGTTTCTAAGCTTATATCATACGGATACTTAGCAGGGTTATTTTTTTCCCTAAGCTTGAAATATTCATTTTTGTGGAGGAATTAATCTGTGGCGGGTTTGGTAGTGGGCAGCATATGCACTCTTCAATATTAGTTGAATTCATATATATATAGCTGACTATCTTGTCTTATGTTGCTTTGATTCCGAACCTAAATATCCTTATTTACCAAGTACGCTCTAGCAGGGGCGGAGCTAGAAAATCATCTTTGATTGGGCACTTTAAACAGCTTATTTTTTGTCTCTTATATTCATTAGTATCATATTTGATAACTTGTTAAAAAAAATATATATATCATATTTGATTCTTAAAGCTTTCATTAAATACAAAAGGTCCAAAAATCGTCAAAAAACCAGCAAAAAAAATGACTATATATAACTCTTTACAATAAATTTGGTTAATTCCAGCCATTTATTGAGGCTGATGAGTTTTCATACTTTAAAATCGGTGCATGATGATTTCACTATCAATGTTATCGAAAATGTATTTCCTCATATATATAATTATGCGATCAATTATTCATTTATCGCCTTGGGTTACACAATTGATCCTTTATAATCTTCATAGCTAAGAATGTTCTTTACAATAGCAATCACAACTGATAAAATCAATGCCAAAGTTACATCATGTTAATCTAATAGATTTATCATATCTTTCCAGTCTTAACTATTTTTGGAGCAAGATCACCAATCTCGATTAGGTTTGAAGACTCAATGCTAAAGCCACACCGATAATAAAACTGTCAAACCAACAAAAATTGTCGGGAGTTACATTTTGTCGTAGTGTTGTTGAAGACTATTTTGACCTCAAATACAGGCAAGTTGCATCTCACTAGAGTGTCAGCATTTGTTATGTAGTGATGGATTTAAGTGCATAATAACCCTGTTATTTATACAATAACAAAATAATCTCATAATTTTTTAAAAATAACAAAATTGCCCTAATAATATGTCCAAAAAATATCTAGTTGTCTCAAAAAAAGGCCCAAAAGTTATTAAGAGTCTTTAATATGTGGGCACTATTTAACATACTTAATAAAATTGCCCACTATTTAAAATACTTTAGAAAATTTTGAAATATATAAGAGTGTGTGTGTGTGTGTGCCTATGTAGAGGAAAGGAAAAAAAATTTAAGACTCTCACTGGCTTGACCAGTGTACTCTAGTGATTTGCACTATTTTGCTTTTTCCCAATAAGGTTTTGAATCATTTTCTTTTGATAATGGATATGAATAGGGCTGCTGTTGAGTACGAGAAGAAAATGCATGCAAATAACCTTGAACAACATCAAGCAATGGAGAAAAATATGATTTCTATGGCTCATGAAATTGAAAAACTGCGGGCTGAGCTTGCAAATGCAGAGAAGAGAGCAAGGGCAGCTGCTGCAGCTTCTGCCGCCGCAACTCCAAGTATGTTATGTCCTCAATTTCTTGTTGTCGTTTGCAATTTTTAGGATGAGCTCCAACTAACAAATTGGGGATATTGTTACTCTTCAGCTCCTGGTTACGCAGCTGACTATGGAAACACTGAGATGGTATATGGGGGAAGCTCGTATCCTGATCCTTATGCCATGCATCAGGTATATAGTGGCTGATATATTTTCAATAAATCCCAATTGAGGCCCTTTTATTTGTTGTCTTTGGTGTTAAGAGTATTCCAACTTATATACACCCATCCTTTAGTTTCCAATTGATATTTACTCTGAAGAATTGATTCCTTTTTTAAAAAATAATGATATCATCGAGATATTTTTCCAGTTTGTCTGGTTGGAGTTATGTATATTGTTTCCTGCTCTGCTTGCAAACTCTTTTATCAATTTATGTCTAGCTCTAACTTCTAATCTTTGTTCTCTCTTATTTCTCATCCTTTTTTCCCCTTTGGTGGGGGTGGGGGGTTTTGAGATTAGGGGGAACAGTATGGGAAGGCAAGCTGTTTAAGTCCACGGATGACAGTATTACCCACTACAATCATAATAAAACTCTCGAATAAGAGTACAAACATTGATGGCACCCAAATGTGCCCTTGTCAAGCCATGAAACAATCCACATGTTCCATGCTTTTGGATGGTGTTAGTGTCTTGCTCATAATGGTGTTCTTCACCTTTCAGTTCTTATCATTCACATATCTCATACAAATCCATCTCTGTAACCCTGAACCAATACCCTGAGGTCCATTGGCTTTTTTCAATCTTTGACATTTACCTCCGTAAGGGCCACCTCCTTTGATTAGATCTCGATATCATTTTTAATTGCCTTGGTGTGCTTATCAGCATTCCCGTCCTTACAAGGCATTAGTACTATCAACTTTGATCAAATTCCTCAATCAGTTATTCTCTCGGGCCATAATATTTACTAGTTTTGAAGTGAAACTGTCATTTTACCTTTTCTCTTTTCTGCCGAGGGAAATCCATGCCATTCATTGCTGTATTCTACTTACTAAACAGGCTGTGTGAAAAATCTTGTCTTTACGGAAACTTTTTTAGAATCATTTTTTCGTTTATGATTTCTCTCTCTCTTATTTTTTCTCTTTTGTTTTTCCTTTTTTCTTTGATAATTAAAATGTTTCTAAAAGCATTGTCGTAATCTCTATGTACTTTTTCTCTATGGATAGACTTTGTATAAATGAAATTAGCACCCACAACTGAGTCATGGAATTTGCAATTGTACTAATAATGATCTATAGTAAAATACTTATTCCTGTTTTTCTTTCGTATGCTTCAGGCTCCGGGTGTTGCTGATACCAGTCTCCAATATGGTCCTGGAGTAGTACCTTATGATATGCAACAACCCCCTGTACATAGATAAGCTCTCTTGGGGGATAAATAACATCAAGTACAATTGTTTCAATTACAGCAGGAGGGTATCACAAACACCTTTGAGGTAAAGTAGAATGAATGATTCCAAAGAAGGAAAAGGACGAGATTTTATTCTAATAGCAGATTTCTGCATCACCAGCCCTCTGGTCAGTCAGTCGGCTTAATATGAGCTGAGCTCTACATGGCATAGTTTCCTGCGACTGCTTTTTAATATAGTTTTGATGCTAGAGACTTGTCTTCTCATTGCCATATAGAAGGTTATATAGAATGATAAGGGTGAATTCCCTTTTTCGCTTGGACATGTTTTTGTTTATCTGCAGTTACAACTACAATGTCTATGGAAGTCGTTTGACGTGACCAGGTTTTCACATCTTTTACCGACTGAATTTGTCCAAGTGAATTTACCATATGGTTCAGTTTGATTCCTTTGCCAGAATCATATGAGTCCTTCAGGTATCACTTGCGTTCCTTAAAATCATTCACTTTAGACTTCCATGGATCAATTCAAATTTTAAAAGATAAACAAATTATTTTGTTTTTAGTGGTTGAGATTTTTATTAAATTTTATTTTAAAATTAATTCGACGATTAATATTAGTATTCCTAATTTAATAGAGAAAATAAATCCTAATGATGTATTTGAGTAATTGTTTTAAAGTGTTTTTAAAATTCATAACTTTTCATATATATATATTTTTTTTAAAAGTAATGTTTGAAATTGCTCCACTATCACCACTACAACAACCACCCCCACTGCCTTACCACTATCACCACCACCACAACGACCCCAACCACCACCATGACCATCGTTGTTACTCCATCACCATCTCTGTCACAACAATTATTACCATCACTACCATTATTGTTGTCACTATCATCACTATTGTCACCCCACCTCCACCATCACCATACCATCACTATTATTGTCACACTACCACCACCACCACTACACCACATCTCTATCACAACAACCACTACTGCTTTACTACCTCACAACCATCACCAGTACAACTACCATTGCCGTCGCCGCCATTACTCCACTATCACCAGCATCGTCATTGCCCCACCACCGATTCCTACCACTGTCGTCCATCGTTATCACCCACCACTATCGTCCATTGTTATCACCCACCACTATCGTCATCTCATTCTTATATTTATTATTATTACCACCATCATCTCACTACTACTATCGCCCACCATCAGCACCCACCACCATCCGTTGTCGCCCACCATCACCGTCAACCACTATTACTCATCCCTACCATCATCACCACTCGTCATCGTCCACCGCTATTGTCATTCATTGCCACTCATCCCAACAAAACAACCACCGTTACCATTCGTCACTACTCATCACACTATCGCCCAGAAGCACTCGTTATCGCCTACCACCACTATCATCACTGGTCATCACCACCGTCGTCGCCCTACCACCACCACTATCATTGTCGCCCACAACCACAACCACTATCACTCATAACTGCTAGTACCACTATCGTCACCCAAAACCCACCACTAACCCCAATTATAATTGATACTTAAATTTTTTTCTCTCATCTCTATGTTTATAATTTAATTTTAAATATGAATATAAATATATATATATATTTTTATTATTATTCTATATTTTTAGGCACGAACAATAACTAGTAATTATATATAGTCTTTCATAAATTTTTAAAAAATAAGGATCAAGAAACTTATCTTCATTTGCATAATTCAAAATGAGTAAATTATACTTTACCCCTTTAAACTATTATCATTATTTCACTTTACACCCTAAATTATAAAATTTTTCACATTACATTTTTAAATATTAATTTTATTTTATTACTCCAATAGATTACAACAAACTTGAAAATCTGTCGAGAGAGAGAAAAACCTCAAAAAACATCCCATCAAATACCTAGTACTATTTTATTTTACCTTTTTTACAACCAAACAGTTGCAAAAAAAAAAGATCTCACAAAATTTGTAACTTAGAAAAGTCAAAATTATAGATATGTATTTTTCTTAATTTTTGATCTACAAATGTGCAATAGACAATTCTTATCAACAGTACAAACCACTCATGCTCATTTACTGTCAAAAAAATTAACAATTATTTATTAGAATGATATAAAACAAAATTGATACTGTAGAGTACAATATGAAAAATTTAATAGTTGAGTATGCAAAGTGAAACAAAGGTAATAGTTCAAAGGAATAAAGTATAATTAACTTTCAAAAATTTTGGCTCATTAAAATTAGCATTCAACACCTGACCTATATAAGTAATCTGATTTCTCATTTTAGTGAGCACCACTCATCTTAAAAATCAGTTTTTCTTCTGTCATTTCTATAAATTCCCTTCACTTTGCAAATGATAAAAGAAAGTTGACAACACGATAAATAATTGAATTGTGCTCAGCCGCTAGCCTACACTGAAAAGGCACAACATCGCAATTTGCAGCCTCTTGAACAATTCAGGCTCCTGGGCACAGCAGGAAACAGCCAAAAAATTAAACATCATATATCCCATACACAACTTCCAACAAGACCACCAGTGCCCTCACAACGCTGAAAGTTCTTAGAGCAGAGCTTGAAGAGCACTACAGGCTGGTTCCTTGAGCTCCATTTAGTTTTCTAGATGCACATGATCATCGTGGCATTTACTTTATTGTGAGAGAAAGGAACAAGAAGGGAAAAGTTACATCAATCCCTCTGCACGTTTTAGTTAAGCCCTAGGAACGAGAAATGAGGAAGTGATGCTTCAAAAAAGTCCCTCAGCACGAGGGAGTAGTAATTACGAGCAGCAGCAATTCGAAGTGTGGAGGACCTATCAAGCACAAACTAAAAACTGCCAAAAAAAATCCACCTCATTTTGCTCCAATTTTCTCGATATTTTCTCCCCTCAAATCTAAGAAATTATTAAACCTGTCATCTGCTTCGCTTCTTTCTCCACCTAAACAACTAGAAATACCTAGGTTCTGAAGTTAGAAAAGGGGTCGAACCAACAGATAAATGTAAGCCGCATCAGACGATGACCTGCACCTAAAGGTGAAGGGAATGTGTCAGAATAGTGATTTACCCTCTGATATCCGATCAAAGCTACAAATAACTATTTTAAGAAACATGAGCTAGTGACCTATAGAGAAGAAAGTGAAGGCATACATAGCAAATATTCTTTCGTATCAATCCCATGTGAAGATGCAGTCAGGCGGCAGATATGCAAGCATATCCACAATTCGTGTCACTCAGGTCAAATTTACCATGAATATGCAATTGAAAAAGAACTCACCTGAAAATTTCAACCTACCTTAGCAGCAATCCGGAGAGTAATATCCACTGGCCTCTAGAAAAGCATTCACACAGTTCAAAATCAATCTCTACCTCAAAAGTAAAACCTCCACCAGGTAGCCAAAGAAAGAAAACAGGAGAACAGGAGTATTGCTCAGAGTTGGTGAACAACCTACCTCGTTAAGTCTCCAGCTAGAGAATAAACCCGTGAATGGACCATAATAAAATCCCTACCACCACAATTTTTAATACATAAATAGGTCATCTACACTTCAATATGGGCGTGACCGGTTTCCACTGTGATAATGCCTATCTGGACCAGAACCTCCACCATCTCTGTAATTATCTCTGCGTCCACCACCACCATAGCCACATCTACCACCACCCCTGTAGAAAAAACTAGTGATCAATTATAAGCTCCCAAAAATTCCAGAACTTCTGCAACAGCCCCAAATAACACAAAGATAGAAAAAGATACCCCTCAAAAGCTGTCAGAAAAAAATACAAGAATTTCAACAAAATCATGAAGTGGACTAAAAGAACAGATTAATGAAGCATATTCAGTACACAAGCATCACCAAGTTATCAAATAATTAAAATGGTATTACGAACTATAAAATTGAAGGGCACGCTTGAGCTAGATAGACCATAATGCAATACCTAAATTATGCCTACAATAGCCAGCAAACAGAGTAAAAGAGGTAAAAAAGTGAAATATCATTCCATCGAAAGGAGAGCACTACATAAGTTGCAAGAAGGGAACAGCTTGCCACTGGCTTAGCAATTATCAATGACACTCATTATAACAGGGTAAACATGCAGACATAAAATGGGAGGAGAAGGGAGTGTGCACATTAACTAACATTTTAAAACAAAAGCTCCCTAGGAACCACAACGTCACCATAAAAAATCTACAAAAATGAAGAACCAAACTTGCTTCCTATAGTGAATTTACCTAGTATACTTAGTATTTATGGTTTTTCCTGACAATTTAAGAAATTATATTACAACTTGGAACACACAAAAAATTGGAAAAACAAAAAATGGAAAAGAAAAAAAAATTAGACAACATGCAAGATTAGTTTCTTTGGACTGCGTGTATGCGTTCTTAATTGGTGACGCAGCATGCTGGTTACCATTTAATTTTCTTCATACATAATGAACAAACAAGCTACTGACAATAAGATAAAAATGCAATTAATGAAAAGTCAAAACGTGACCATCAACATCCCGAAAAAATAGATGAGCACATCCACACAGATACAGAGCAATATATTCAAGACCATAAATAGGATAATCACTAAAAGGAACAATTGATGCCTATCCAAGAAGGGGAGGCATCACACACACACACACACAGTGGAAGAGAGAGCATAGAGTAGAGTCAAATATAATAGGTAGATGGTAAAACAATAAAAAGTTTAAGAGACCAGCTTGCAGGCAACCTTCTATCACTCATATTTTTCCAAGTTTAAGAAGATGCAAATATAAATCTATACGCGTATTTGTAACCAAGAATGATCCATCACAAGCCCCCATGTACATGGACTTCAAACTACCTGCTTCACTGCTTGTGTATATAGAAGAACTTGAACAATGTCCAATTTGACAAACTTGCAATTGGAAAAACAAGCATATAGAAATTTTAAAAAACCAACACTGGGAGTAAGACACCATGACAATCGCTGAACTTTCTACATAATAAAACTAACATGAATAATCGAGATAAGAGGAAGTACCTAGAGCTGTATGCAGGAGGTGCCTTTAAGGCAGTCTTCTCAGCCATTGCAACACTAATTTTAAAACCTCTAATGTCATAATCTGGCAAAACAGTATGCATAATAAGTATCTATCAAAAGCAGAAATAGTCTAAGACTATAAAATGGGTCATTCCCCATTTTGCCGTCATTAATCGAGGGTCCTGCATATACCGAACAACCTTGGGTATTATATTTGACCCCACAAACTCAGGGATGTTAGCCCAACACTTATACTATGGCCAGCAACGGCCCCTCGAAAGTTGATAGTGTAAAACCCAAAAATAAAACCTTTAAACAGAACATACTGTTATAAAAACTGCCAGCAGAATGTGCTGCAGATGGATCCTCATATGTCAAAACTGCATCTCCTTTATTGTGTCCCTGCTCATCCGTGTATATTTTTATATTGTAAGGCCATTGGTCCTTATAGCCTCGCTTCTGCCTGATTCTTGCAACCTAATTAAACAGATAAGGGTTGCATTAGTGTCACTTGTGAACATCATTAAGAACTCGAAATGGGAATCAAGGTTTACAGGCACTTATTCTAGAACAGGACAGAATGCACCAACATGCAGATAGAAAGATGAATATTTTTTACCACTTAACTGATGGCCAAAAAATAAACTCCAAAAAAGACTTGGCAACAAATCTACAGCAAATAGCATGCAAGTTGCCAAAAGTAAAAAATTGCAAATTACTTGTCCAATGCCTCCAAAGAGTTCCCTCAATTCTTCAGCAGTCGCATCTGGAGGCAAATTTGAGATGTAAATTCTTGAATTGTCACATAAATCCCCACAATTCTCATCACATTGTGTCACCTTAACTGGAGCCTCAGCAGGAACAGTACCATAACCACCTACCAAGTTACGCGGGCCACCACCACGCCCAACGTCATACCCACCTGGTGGACCACTCCTACCACCACCACGGGCATCAGGCAGAACATCACCACCATAACCAACAGGGGCACCGTATGATGGAATATATGAAGTAGGTCCACCAGTATAGCTTCCAGGTGGAGGAACTGCATCGGTTTCATAATTAGCATTGCTACCATAGGCGTTCACAGGAGGTGGGTAGGTGCCACCAGGCCTCCCATAAGTTGGGGGAGTGACAAGGGGACCCTGACCATAACCCCCTTTATCTCTTACTTGATTGCCACCATAAGATCCACTTCCACTGCCATAATTACCACCTCTACCCTCTTGACTACTGCCATACTGTCCATCACTTCCACCTCTGTTGTAACTGCCACCATACCTGCTGCCACGATCACCAGCACCAGAAGGGGCGGGGTCACCACATTTGTTACACTCACCTCTTCTTGCGAAATTCAAATTACCACAGCTACACCATATACAGCAGTTTCAATAACAATCAACTGTTAAAGCCCCCCCCCCCCCCCCCCAAACAAAAAAAACAACTCCGGCCCCCTTTTCATTGAGGTCTATTGGTTTCAGCAATAAAACAAAGGGAGTTAAATATTTCCCCAAAGAAAATATTAATGAGCTCGAAAGACATAGCATCCATCAAGCTGATTGATTCTATATTAAAAAATTTGTGATATCCATAATAAAATGAAATATCCTCAGAAAGAATAAAAGCCCCAAAGAATATTTGTCTGCTGGAAAGTTTCTGGGAGCAATCTCCCCTGACACAACATAACTTTCGGGATATTTGTAAACTGATAAACCAAAGCAAAGTAAATATGAGTAATAAACCGAAGACACACAAGAAATCCCAAAAAAGTAGCCTACATGCAGATGAAAAGGCATTACCCTGGGTTAGCGCAGCGCCAATCGCCTTCTCTGCCGCTTCCATAACCGCGACCGCCTCCTCTTCCACCGCGACCACCTCGATCTCCTCCTTGATATCCACCACCTCCTATTAATCAAAGACGAATAGGGACGAGAGATTACAGATACAAACAAAAACATATATGCATATACGTTAAAAAAAAAAAAAAAACCCAAATCAATTATTCATTCGAATAATTAGCAATTCAAATAAGAGGGGGAGGGAAACGGAGCAATAAAACTGACCACCTCGATTCAGTGAATTACCACCATATCCTCCACCTCCTCCTCTGCCGCCATAGCCTCCGCCACCATATCCACCACCACCACCGCCTCCGCCACTAGCTCCATAACCTCCGCCAATACCACCATAACCACCGTCCCCGCTGCCTCCGTAGCCTCCTCCCATAGGCGGTAGAGCGGATTTGCCTCCTTCGTAACCATACGTACCAGACATGTTCTAGGGTTCCTACTATCGTTTCCTCGTCGAGGGGAGAGAGAGAGAGGGGGGGAGAGGGGGGGGACTGAAGTGACTAGGGCATCGTTTTATCTCTGATACTCATAAGCAACCGACCTAATATATTTTTCGTTAAATGGTAAGGGCATCTGGCCAGCTCACGCACATAGATTAATAAGATGAGCTTTGCCGTCTGTTCGGAGAAAAAAATGTTATTGAAGTGTATGTACGACCTAATTCATTATAAATTTTGAATTGATCGTGAATTTTATTAAATATTAAAATTTTGTGTTTATCCAATAATTCTAGTGAAGTCACGTCATTAGATAAACAAATCATATCAAAATTTTAGGTTCAAATAATATTTTTCAAAAATAAATTATAAAAGAGCTTATATAAAAAAGTATAAATTTATTACCAGCCCCTCACCCAAACACTATTTACCTAGGAGGCCCTGACAATTTGGTTTATCACTAAATCACCTTTGTGTTTTACTCTTATGAACATTCTCCTATATATACGAGTGTTATAATTTCTAAGAAGCCTAACAAACCAAATGCGAAAAGAGTCTAGTGTAAACAACGAATTTAAGTCTTGAGGAATTCGTTGATAATTCTGATGAAATGTTTTAATTGTTATTATCTCAAAATCTCAAATCGAATCTATTAAAAATACGATCTTATTTGAGTTAATGTGCTTTAGATTTGGTATGATTGTGCTCACTTCAATAATCTATATACTAGAAGTGTAGTCAAGATAGGAAAAAGGGAGATTGACAAAGAATATGCAAATCTTGTTATGTTCAAGATCTACCTCTAACTTGTCCTTTTTATATAATTGAGCTCACATGATTCACCATATATAATAAATTATCAGTGGTAATAAAAATGACGTTGATTCTCTCATTTTTTTTCTTTTGTTTTCAAACCAATGAAATAGGATTACATTAACTGTAGTCTGGTAGTCCCATTTGATGAATGTTGTTATTCAAACAAAATTTATGCTCAGTAGCAACTCTGAAGAAGGGATTAGGCTCTGACTCGAGTTAGCCTTTAAAAGCGCCTGCGATTTCTTGTTGTCTAGGCCCCATTGGTGGGCTCCCTTGTGAGTTCGGGCTGCCATAATCCCGCTCAGGCAAGGTTCCACCGTAGTCCTCTCAAACCCTTTTGCTTTCTTCGGAAAAAAACAAAAAAAAAACAGTGATGCTAAACTTTCACTCTATACATTGCTATGAACAAACCCAACAACTGAAAACAATCACAAAGATTAGAAAATGAACCACCGAATATAAAAATTGGTGGAACATGTCATCATACAATCAGCACCAACAAATACAGCAATCAGGGAAAAAAAAAATTCCTCAAAATAATCTATTCCCTGAAAAAAGGTTTTTCTAAAAACTTACACCGAGGAAACATAACAAAATGGTTGCCATTAGTGGGATCATCCAATGGACAATACAGTACCCAAGACTGGAAATTGATTGAGAAGCTTTTAGCTCCACAGAAAACCTGCAATTATCCACTGAGGGATCAACAGTGGTAATCAAGCCCAACCCCCCAAAACCACAACTGTTTGCCTTTTGATCCTGCCGCTGATAATAGCTGTTAAATGCATACGATATATTCCCGGGCCACCTAATGTTATAACAAGAACCACCAGGAGACAGTGCAGAGCAATCAGCAACAGAACACGCCTCTAGAGCACTAGCAGTTGCATTGGACAAATCTATGTTGTTATTTACTACACACCATTTGGATGAAAGGTATTCAACATTCTGCGCATTCAGCAGCTTTCCAGAGCCCTGACCAAAATGAACATTGTACTTTGCTTGGCCATCAAAAGTAAACACCCCCCAGTGCCTCTCAAAATTTCCAGAGGTTATGCTTCTCTGGTCTTCATCCAAAAGGCTAAATATGTAAGTTTCTATTGGAGGATCCCGAGGCCTCAGCGGAGTCCCTGATTTGCTGTGAAGGTGGTCCATCAGGCCTTTCATGAATGTCTCAGCAATATATGAAGTGGCGTTGGCAGCTCCATCGGTAGGCCAACCAATCTTTGCAATGACAATATCCATCTGAGGAAACCCAGCAATAGATAAAGCATTAACAAGGGTATCAAAGCTTAAGTCAAAGCTGTTTTTATAGATTTTATGGCTGTCGTTACGAGGGCGTGCATTTTCTTTGAAGAGAGCAAAGTCCAGGGAAATGTTTTTGGTTTGGTGGTAACTTAGAAAAGGGGATATGGTCACAAAGAAAGGAGAGCGATGCCTTGTGAGAAACTTCAGGAGCTCAATCATGGTTTTGTTGACATCAGGCCTAAAGTGTCCTTTTGAGGGCAGGCCAGAATCTGACTGAAAGGCATCGGAACTGCATGGAACCACAACTTTAACCTCATTTGCCAACTTAGCTTGGATCAGAGCTGTTTGGATATTGGCAGCCGCCCCAACAACAAAAGGATAGAATTGCTCACCATAACTTTGAAGGAATGGCTCATCTCCAACAGCAATATACCTGAAAATGGTCTAGTTAGCAATGCGGGCAGGATGAAGAAACTTGCTGGAGCTTAAGATATTATCAGCCACAAATAATCTAAAAATAAGGAAAAAGAAAAGAAAAACAAATAGAATCACTTGTCATTGCAATGGCTTGAGAAGATAAGAACCTACAATATGTCCTAAAACATAAGCTGAGCCTATCATTTACAATAGAAAGAGTATCTAAACACACCCATTTTAGGAGAATTGTTTAGCTAAAATGCCTATAGTTTACAATAGGTAGCCATTAACTGGCATAAGTTACAAAAAATATGAAACAGAAATCTATATTTAATTCAATTTAGAACATATCACATAGGCAAGGAATATTATGCTCTGCACTGAAAAAAGAACAAAGATTCCACATTCACCGGGAGCAAACTCTAATACATCCAAGTCGAAGACTACAAAATCCAAGAAAAAAGTTTCGAACTGTCCTTGATTTGCGAATGACTTCTCACAAATAAGCAGCACAGCACCATATCCTCCAATTCTCGCAAGTTTATCTATCAACAAAAAAAATTGTATCAATTCTGTAAAATCAAGTCAAAGGATGACAGAAACAATTGACCTTGTATCTCAAGACCATATGATGTAGATCGTATTAGGAAAGAATTAGGGATGAGAAGGGAAGAAGAAAGGGATGGGAAAAGAAGAAAAAAAGGATGAGAATAGAGAGAAAATTTTAAGAAGAAACAATATCAATAATCAATAATCAAAGTCTAATCTCACAACAAATATGTATCCCCTATATATATAAGGAGTTCACAAATCCTATATATATAAGGAGATCACAAACCCTAAAATAAATAAATAATTAAAATGACAATTAAACCCTTAAAAGTTAAAAGAAAATACTTAAAAGATAAATATTAAATTACTCTCATGTTTAATCTAAAATATCTATCCAATTCCTACACGATCCCCACCGTTCTCCTCCGGTTGAAAAAAACTCTCCTCCAGAGAGTCTTCAAAGCAGAAGTAGCCTAAAAGAGCAAAATGAAGATGACATAATGTCTCATCTATAATAAAAGAACCATCAACTTCTTTCCATCGATCAGGATAAATGCAAGAATCTCCATCTGATAACAAAATAGGAGGCTCTGGAGTACCTTGATTAAGTAGCATATCCTCCAAATAAAAATTTGGACTAATACTAACATTCAATGAAAAATTAAGCAAATAAGCATTATATCCAAACTCGATAATAGAAAACCAATTCTTATTAGGTTTCAACAAAAATTATTCAATGGGACAAGATATCAATGACAAAGGAGTAACAATGACGCCTTGGTGCTGAAAATAATTAAGTACCAACTCAAGTAAAATTTTAATAGTAGGAATAAAATCAACTATTTCAGAGAGGAAAGAATTAGGAACAAAGTTAGATTGATTTGAAATAGGAGACACAAAACAATCACCAAAAGATTCTGAAATAGGTAACTCAATGTGCTTGACAACTTTCATAAGTGTGGACTCGACAGACTTTTCAACAAGTTCCATTACAAGTGGTGACTCAACATTTGACTCTGACAAAGGCTCAAACTCATTTTCTTCAGGTATTGACTTTTGTTGGTATGAAAGAAGTGAGCTTTGATCTGATGAAACCGGACAAGGGGATTGGTAGTCGACATGAGTAACATATTTTTTTGTATGTGAGAATGTGTCATCCAAATCCATTGTCACCCTGGAATTAGGAAAACATGCAGAAACAACATGGATATCATTCAAATAATCATGATACTCATATGTGATAGAATTAAAATTGGAAGATGTTCTATTAGCAGGCTGTAATTGAGAACCCATCAAGTTATACTTGGATTTCTTATGAAATTTCTCAACCTTTAGAGCATATTGATAGGCTGCAACTAACGTATTAAAAGTGTATTGCTTGATCTCTCTACTAATTTTTTGTCTCAACCCAAAAATAAACTGATCAATTGTCCAAGGTTCTTCAATAACGTCACACAAGTAAATGAGATTATCAAACTGGGCAAAGTAATCAGAGACACTAGAAGAATGTTGTCTAAGATTGAGTCATTAATCATAAACTTGATCCATGTAGGAAGTAGGTAAATACTTCTCTTTTAATTTATATCTCATTTCAACTCAAGTGATAGGTGATTCCCCTAAGGGGTCTAGACTTCTTTGGATTGATTGTTAATACTTCTTGGCGGAACCCTTCAACATCAATTTAGCAAAACGGACGCAATTGAAATTCGACATGTCATGCCAATCAAAATATTCTTCTAAATTAGCTAACCAATCCAAAAATTGATTGGGATCTAAAGTGCCACTAAATATAGAAGGATCTTTGACTAGTGTGGTCATATGGGTTATCTCCATGTAAACATCCCTAGACTTCCTATGATGATAACCTCGATGAGAGACTTTTGAAACATGTGCATTAGAGGAACTCATGAGTGACTCTTGAAAGATGAGAATGGCATAAGAACAAGTTCAAGAATGCAATTGATAATTACGAGAAGTGAGAAAACTTACATAGAAGAAAATATGTTTTGGACCCTTTGTAAATTCTCTAATTTTTCAACGAATAAAACTATTAGTCTCAAATTTCTATGGGAGTATGCATACCATAATCAAGAAAAAATTTTAAAATTTTTTGGGGATGATTCTGCAATTTCTGAAACTTTTGGGATGATGTTTCTGTAATTTTTTGAATCTGTTGGGGATGTTTCTGCAATTTTGGAGCTTCTTAATTGTATTTTTGCAATTTGTTGAAACATATGGGTGATTCTGCAATTTTTTTGGGACCTTTTGAGGATGTTTCTATAATTTTGAACCTTTCTAGGGTGTTTTTGTAATTCTTCTAAGGTGTTTTTTTGTTAAACACAAGAGGTAGCGATGAAATCCATCCTGAGTCAATGATGAACAGTGCGCACGAATAGCGCGTGAACAGTGCTCATGAATAGTGTTGATGAACAGTAACTTTTTTTTTTTTCCCATCTGAAACGAATTGAAATTGGGCTTTGATATCAAATTGATGTAGATCGTATTAGGGAAGAAGAAAGGGATGAGAAAAGAAGAAGAAGGAGATGAGAATAAAGAGAGAATTTTAAGAAGAAGCAATATCAATAATCAATAATTAAAGTCTAATTTCACAACAAATATGCATCCCCTATATATATAAGGAGTTCACAAATCCTATATATATAAGGAGATCACAAACCCTAAAATAAATAAATAATCAAAATAACAACTAAACCCTTAAAAGTTAAAAGAAAATATTTAAAAGATAAATACTAAATTACTCTTATGTTTAATCTAAAATATCTATCCAATTCCTACACGATTCTCATCACCATAATTCCAAGTTGATGACTCTGGGTGTCGCACTTGCACTAAAAAATAGAATGCTTGTTTTTTAACATCCATCATAGAGGCTACTGACGTTTTCCTTATTTCCTTATTTATTTTTGGATAGATGTTAAAGAGGCTATTTGCCTTGTTCACTGAAGTAGCAAGGTCACAATCTTTGGGGAAAAATACTTGAAATCACAAATAGATGATGACAGAAACTAACCATCGTTGTATTCGATATAACAGAAATTTGTGCAGCATGAAGCAAGAGATAAAAAATAAACAAAATTAGACGATGAAGGACATTCACATAAATTTCTCAAACTCACATCCCATTCAATTTAGAAGTAAAGGTTCAGAAACCTCGAACATTCTCTATTAGCAATTCTATCAAACAAAGTGTCGAAAGTCAATTACTATCCATATCAGAAAGGTAATATCACAACGCTTCTCAAAATGAGTCATTACAATACTTCACAAACTACAAGCGGTATAAAAATGGAGAATATTATCCCCAGATTTAGCAGTTATTTAACATGTACAATGATTACAAATCACCAGCACCCAGTTAAATTACTGATGGCTTGTATTCTCCCATGTTACTCTCCAACTAAAAATAGGAAAAGGAGAAAAAGAAACTCCTAATATTATATGCATTTTTCAAGTTAACATTTTACGCTCACTGGCATGTGAAGCCAAAGGAAGCATCTTTATGGGAATCTTTCCAGCCCATGCAGCTGATTTACCAGGACACAGATCATCAATCTATTTAACCAATACAAAATAGTTGAGTTTAAGGCTTGCGGAAATGAATACAAAACACAGTTCTAGAAGGGCAATACACACATCTAGAGAAAATCTCGGTGAGAATAACATTTTTTTGCTCTTCTTCATTTAATGATTGTTCTTGTTTTTGGAAAAAGGGTGGGGGGAATTATTCACTTTGTGCTTTAATTACCAGCCAAACCTAGTTGTGCTACCTATTAGTGCTAGAAGAGAGCAACACAATGAATCACTATTATCTGGGATACAAGCAATATTCAACCAGCCAGATGAAAGTTTACAATCTATTCAACTCAACTCGAGCAACTGCTGGCTCCATGAATCTAGTTTCTCTATTGTGCTTTAGGGCCACATAAAAGATTACCATCAATTATCATTAAAATACACAAAGGACTCCCTATCATTATTTTATTTTCAATCTCTACCACCAACATTGTTGGCATTATTATGGTTTTCGAGAAAAAAATGGTTCAATTCTCCAACCAAACCAAAAAACCACATGTCAAATTCAATTCAATGTACCTGCAGAATGCTTTAAATTGAAATTTCTACGAATCAAATGAAAATTCAAAATGAATTTTCAATAGCATATCCGACCCTGTTAGCCATTACTTGGAAAATTAAAGCAAATGTTAACCGATAATTAGACCCATCAAAACAAAAACGTTAGATAACTGCCTTTTTAGTTTCATCACATCCCACTCAGGGGGGTAAACTACGCCGGAAAACTGAAGTGAACCCACTATATATACACACATAGATTCCGGCAAACTACATTCAAATGGTAATTATATTGATAAAAAAAGAAAAGGAAGTGAAGGGCATACTCTATTCGAACTCCATTGGCTCCATCGGAGGAATACCGAGTGAGGTTATCATGCACCCAACTCTCGGCGGCCTTCTTGGAAGAGTTCAAGCTGCGAAGCATGGAATTAGGAATGCCAATAGTTAAGTCAATTTTTGAACCGGAGAGAGCGTTGAGGACGAAGGGGTCGGCATCGAAGAGCTTGATTTTGGTAATGTTGTTGGACTTCAAGAGCTCCACCACCTTCGCCGGTGGCAGTGGGTGCGAGGCTGTGGTGCCCCAGTTCACACCCATGGCTTGAGCCCTAGAGGAACACGAGGACGACGAAATGGCTAGCAAGAAAGAGAGAACCAGAGAGAGGTTTGACGACATTGTTAGGCGCTATTATGGCTTCTACATGCTATGTTCTTGAGGTGATGGTGTGCGCGGCGGTGGGGATCGGGGATTGGGGGAGTGAGAATTTGGTCGGAGGATCTGCGTTAATCACTCGCATGGGTTGTTTTTATTTTATTTTTATATATTCAAAAAAAGAGAATGTTTTATTTTATATTATTGTATTTAATGCCTTTTTGGTAGGGGCAATAACATTTGCATCCTTTTATTTATGGTTTAATTACAAAAAACTCTCTCTACTTTGGGTCGATTGCAGATCATCTCCCTATATTACCTCCCTCAACTTGCATTTCTCTTCTAACGACATTAAATCAAGGTATTACATAATGAATAATACGATTAACTATGTGAAGTAATAAACAAAATGACAACTTTACCCATGCCTAAATCAACTGATAAAAAATAATATTGAAGCCTTAAAACCACCTCCCTAGTATTTATTATGAGTACAATTCGAGTTGAGTTAATTAGGAGGTCAACTCATGCTTAACTTAAGGTTATAAAAATCTCAACCCTAATCCAGCCCTGACTTTCAACATGAGCTACTCAACTTGAACTTAATTTTTAGATTGATTCTAAGCTTGTAATTCGGGTTTAACCAAGATCAAAACAACAACCATTATTATAAGTTTTTGATGAAAAAAATAAAAGCGCTAGTTGAAAACTAAAGATATTGGTTAAATCATCCCTCCAACAGCCATAACTCGTATGAGAATAAAAAAAATGCCTGATTTTTAAGCTTAGAATATTTTTTTTTAAATTCAATTAGGGCAAAACAACTAGAGAAAGTTAGTAAAGCACATGAAGTTTGATTGGACGTGTAACTACATAGGGGTATTTCTAAAACTATTCAAACTTTTGTCTAACTTTTCAGTAGTGTTACTAATGGCCACGAGGGCCAGAGGTTCGTGGGTTGTGATGTATAAAATTCAAGGATCCTTAGTGGTATTACTAAAATTTTGAGGGGCATCACATCATTTGAACAAATATCAAGGAACTAACTATTGATTGTATTTGAAAGTATGAGTAATAAAAAAAATTGTCATTCATAAACGTATTTGTATTTATATTCAAAATTAAATCACAGATATAAAAGAGAAATAAATGAATTAAAACATCAATTGTAGTGGGGCGAGCGATAATAGTGGTGGTGACAGTGGTAGACAATGATTGTTGTGATGGGTGATAACAACTGTGACGGTGATGACAACTGCGAGTGACAACTGTAATGGCAGTATTGGATTTTAGGTCACAATGGTGGTAGTGACAACCATCCGTGACGACGATAGTATTGGTGGGCGATGACAATGATGGTGGTGGATGATAGTGGGGTGACGATGATGATGAGCGGCAACAAGTGTGGTGGATTATGGTAATGGGTGGTGGCGATGGAAGATGGTGATAGCAATTGGTGGTAGGTGATGTCGGTGATGGGTGATGGGTGGAGGTGAAGTGTTTTGTAGATAAGTAATTTTTAAAAAATAAAAGTTATTTTTATTTTTACTTATCTAAACTACTTTTGACTTATTTAAAAGTAATTAAAATAAATTATTAGAAACACTATTTTTGTATTTTAAAAGTGATTATGGAAAAATATAAGTCTCAAAAACACTTTAAAAAAGTTATCTCAAATGTAACTTAGAGACTTATTTTTTCTATTAAATTTAAGGAATTAATATTAACCGTCGGATTAATTTTAAAATAAAATTTAAACGATCTCAACTTTAAAAAATAAAAATTATTTTCTATTTTGTACTTTGGACCACATAACACACAAGTTTTGGTAGGCATCGTTATTTTTGTGGGTGTTCACTCTACCTTACGGGTAAGAAACATAGTCTTTCATTTTCTTACCTGATATTTTATGAAAGAATTTTTTTTTGCCCTACCCTATCCGATCAGATGTGGTATTCCAATACAATTAATCGATTAGGAAGTTGGGTAAACACTTTTGTAGCTATTAATTTTTAGATCATTTTAACAATTCAATTAAATAACATGCACAATAAAATCAATAACACTAAAATCTAAAATAACTATAACAATAATTATAATAAAACATAAAAAAGTATGAGCATCAATTTATCATAATTATTACACAAATATAATAACAATTATTTTAAGTTTAAACTATATGAAATACATTAAAATCATAACTGCTCAAATAGATCACCTGTTCACGACAAATCATATAACCCACACAAAAAACAAGTTCATGTTTTTACAACTTAAACATCCACAACATTTATAATATAAATTACACCACACAAATACTTTGATAATTATTAAAAAAAATATAAAAAAGTTAAATATATTTTTTGCAGATAAGGTAAGGTAGGAATGTGAAAATTGATGGGTATTCCGTATTCTTACCCGATTTAATCGGAAGAATAAAAATTTTACTGCATTTCTATGGTACACTACCGTAAGCGACCGACAAAAGCACTTCTCAGTTGCTCCGTCGCCCGAGTGACCACCGTTACTGAATGTAGCCCAGCTCGGTCCGAATGTACTTGGATGGGTCTCGGTGTAATTTCTCAAACGTGAGAGGATCTATCTAATTAAGTAATAAATCTAAAGGTCTAGACGTAATTTTTCATTTCATTATTCTTGTCAAGGCTTCGAACGACTGGCAGAACACCCTCACTCCGTTGGCGGCGAAGCCATAAGTCACCTCTGTTTGAGCTCTCTTCAACACAGTTTATGCCAGTGCATCACTGGACGCTTCTAGGGTTTGTCATTTGCGTATTGGGGTGGTAATTAGACACAGTGATAGCATCGGTCATCGGAACACCATGAGTGGCAATTCAGAAAATGTACAAGATAAAGCTTCTTCGAGCTCAGACGAAGCACAAAAGCCCCAGATCGAGCCCATTCGATTGCCTACGGTGGAGGAAGTACGAGGACAAGACATTTGGAACAATTGCGCCGTTCGTAGCGTCGTTAGCGGAGTCATGGGTGAGTAAAAACATAAAATAGAATCCCCGAAATTGATTCTAGGGTTTTTTTTCCGACATTTTGTTGATTTTTTTCCTGAAAAAGGTACCTGTTTTGAAGCATGTCTCCTTTAATTCAAATGAATCCACAGCGTTTTCTAGACATATGAACTAAAAATCTGTCACATGACGGTTGTTTTGGGAAAATTACAAACCTTTGACTGTAAGTGGATCTGCTTAGTGGTAGAAGTATTTATTTTATTTTTGTAGGTCCTAATCTTATAGCAATAATCTATGATTTTCATGATTTGATCAAAAAAAATCTATGATTTTCATGGCTAACAATGTTTTTATAATTTTTCTGGTATTTTGTTATTCGCCAAATGGGCGTTAATGTTTATCCTTGGGTTTATTGTTTTGTGCAAGCACTAGGAGTGAATAATTTTGGTGGATTTGTGTGTTGCTGTGTTGTGGGGTTAGGAGGGGGACTTGGGTTGGCCATGGGTCTATTTCTAGGGGCATTGGACAATCCTATAATGCAAGAGGAAATGACTGGCAGGCAGCAATTTATATATACCGCTAAGCAGATGGGTAGTAGGAGCTGGAGTTCCTGCAAGACGTTTGCTGTTATGGGCTTCATTTTCTCGGCTGCTGAATGTGTTGTTGAGAAGGTACATCTGAAAATTGAATAAGTAGTTTTGACTCTTATTTTCTTGTTTATGCATCTGATTGTATAGTATTGATGATAAAAAGAAATGGAACAAAAGATTCTAGTCATAGGCTGATTGTGGTTGCTGTTATTGAATTTGAGTCGTCCTTTATATTTCCTTACTTTTTTGTTGTTAATCCGTAACCTGTTTGGCGTTATAGTAGTGTACAGATATTGTGTCACTGCTATAGGAACTAATTTTTTATCATATATATGAAGGCCCGGGCAAAACATGACACCACAAATACAGTTGTTGCAGGGTGTGTAACTGGAGGTGCTCTATCAGCGAAAGGTTTCTTCTACTTCTCTTCCATTTTAGTTCCATGTTTTCTTGTATAGTGCGTTGAAGTCTTGCAAATTTATTCAATAAGAAGTATTGGTCTGCCCTCGATTCTTTGTAGTTTTTATATCTAAATTTACCCTCGATTCTTTGTAGTTTTTATATCTTAAAAAATTTTAAAAATCCCTTGGCATATTGTGGACATGAGATGAATAGATGGCGAACATTGTAGGTTGAACAAAATCTTCTTATACAGTTGAAGCTATCAAAGTTGTTATAGGACGGGATTCTTTCATGAAATATATGATTATGAAGGTCACTTAGGTTTGAATTAATTTCTGCCTAGCGTGGTAGAACTTATTAGTGCATTGGACAACACTGATTTTTCAGGCAACTTGATAATTATAAGTCCATCATGTTAATATTATTAAGACTAATCAAAATTAATAATCCAACCTTAACAAGGATACATAATGTAGGCCCTTATATATTAGGGCAACAAAATAATATAAAATGCCTAAACTATCCATAATATAAATACTCTAACATCCCCCTCAAACTCATGATGTGGTAGCATCAAACATCAAAAGTTTGTCATGAAGGAAATGGAAGCGCGCGATAGTGTGAGATTTCGTAAAGAAATCTGCCAACTGCATAGTAGAAGGAACAAAGGGGAGAGATATCGTGCACAGTTGAAGATGGTAGTGCATAAAGTGACAATCAATCTCAATATGTGTTGTTCGGTCATGGAATATCGAGTTATGGGCAATCTGAATGGCACTTGTGTTATCACAATACATAGAAGTAGGAGCAGACAAGGAAATGTCAAGATCAGCAAGTAGCCAACGCAACCAAATGATCTCTGTTGTTGTGGAGGCCATAGTACGATACTTAGCATCAGAAGAGGATCGAGCCACAATAGTTTGTTTCTTACTTTTCCACAAAATAAGAGAATCACTAAGTAAGAGAATCACTAAGAAAGAGACAGAAATCAGAAGTGGACTTGCGATCCATAGGGTCACCAGCCCAGTCTGCATCAGAGTAAGCTCTAAACTCCAGAGATGATGAGGCAGACAATAATAAACGTGGATGTAATGTACCGCGCAGATATCGAAGAATTCGAATAATGGCAGACCAGTGAAGTGTGTAGTAGGAGCAACAACAAACTGACTAACCATATGCACTGCATAAGCAATATTTGAACGAGTAACAATAAGGTAGACCAAACACCCAACAATAGTACGATATAGGGTAGGATCAGGCAGAAAAGAACTATTAGAGGAAGTATAATGAACGTTGAGCTCCAAGGGTGTGTCAACAATTCGAGTATCCGTTAAGCAAGTTCGCTGAATAACATCTGAGACATATTTTGACTGAGAAAGAAGATAACCATTAGGAGAAGAAGCAACGTCAATCCCTAAGAAATATCGAAGTGGACTCAAATCTTTCATCTTAAAATAATCCAGTAACTGAGTTTTGAACAGTTGTATTCTAGCATTGTCATCACTTGTAATAATCATGTCATCCACATAAAGTAATAGAAGAATGAAACCAGAAGAATGGATCGAAGGAAGAGAGCAAAATCATAATCACTAGCACAGAAGTCTAAGTCACATATGACTGAAGAAAATTTTACAATCCATGTCCTCGGGGCTTGTTTAAGACCATATAAAGCCTTGTGAAGTTTGCACAAGTGACCAGGACTACAAGGCAACTCAGGAGGAGGTAGGGGTGCAACTTGGGTTGGGCAACCCGATTTTAACTCGAGCCCAATCCGAAAAAATTAGGGCTTGGGCAAGGGTTTTTAATACTTGGGTTGGGCTTGAGTCAAAAAATTTCAACCCGAATTCAATTTGAGTTGGGCTTGGGTTAAGGCATCGGGTTCATGGGTTCAACCCGAACCCGATAAATTTAAAAAAAATTATATATATATATATAAAGCATTAGCATTGATTTTTCATATAAACCCCCCTCTCTCTGTCTCTCTTGTAGTGGACTAGTGGCAATGATTTTTATGTTAAAAACTTAGTTGAAGTTATTGGTTGTTAATTTATGTGAATATTATATAATATATGTATTAGATTTAGAACAAGCCTATTTTGGGCTCTACCCGAATTCAACCCGTAAAGTAACTCGAAATCATTAATCCGAATTCAACCCGAGTCCGCCTGAATTAAACTTGGATAGTGCTCGGGTTGAGTTTCTCAACCCGAGGTAGGGTTAGGATTAGGGTTGAAAATTATATACCTAGGGTTGGGATAGCGTTGACTGTCCAACCCGCCCGAGTTGCACCCCTAGGAGGAGGAGTCATATAGACCTCTGTTCAGATAAATCATCATGAAGAAAAGCGTTTTTCACATCCATCTGAGAGAAGCTTCACTAACGAACAGCTCCCACAACAATTACTGTGCGAATCGTGGTCATCTTAGCCACTTGAGCAAATGTCTCATCATAGTCAAGCCCATACTCTTGAGCAAATCCCTTGGTCACTAATCTAGCCTTGTATATTTTCATAGAATTATCAGAGTGGATTTTGATTTTATAAACTCATTTACAACTAATGAGGCGTTTACCAGGAAATAAAGGCACTAACTCCCAAACTCGAGTCTTATGTAACGCAAAAAGCTCCTCATCTATAACCTGTTGCCAAAGAGGATCAAGTATAGCCTCCTTATAGGAGGTTGGTTCAGACAGAGATGTATAGAAGTCAGGAAAGAACAAAAATTAAAAGAGTAACAAGAGTTGGATGGACACTGCTGAGTGCACTGAGGGTAGCGGGGAGTGTGATCCACAGTGTCAGAATTTGATTGGGAGCCAAGAGGTTCATATGGAGGCACAACATTTGTGGAGGAGACAGTGAGAGTCCTGCGAACATAAGTATGCACAACGGGGGGCGGGTAACAGACACATCAGGCAAAGAGGAAGAAAAAGAAGAGGAGGGGGGAAGATTAGCCACATTCATATCACCAACATATGAGTCAAGGGAAACATTAGAGGGAAAAAGGATGAAGATAGATAAGATCAGATTTATGCAGAGATGAAGAACTAGATGAAATAGAAAAAAAGAGAATATGCTCCATAAAAATAACATGACGAGAAACATGGAGTTTTTGTGTACTAGGATCATAACACTGAAATCCCTTTTGTCCCTCACCGTATCCAAGAAAACACATAAGGTTGAGTGAGCCGAGAGTTTGGTACGATTAACACTAGGTAGCAGAATAAAACATGTACATCCAAACACACGTAAGGAGAAATAGTAAGGTGTCTTACCACATAATTTTTCAAAAGGTGAGACGCCAAAATTAAGGATTGTAGGAATGCAATTAATCAGATGAATTGCTGCAAGGACTGCTTCTCCCTAAAAAGAGATAGGGACACTGGATGACGACAACAGAGAACGAGCTGTCTCAATAATATGACGATATTTTTGTTTAGCCACTCTATTTTGAGCAGGTGTGTCGGTACAAGAAGACTGATAAATAGTACCATCAAATTTCAACAAATTACGAAAAGAACTAAAAGAATATTCTTAACCTTGATCACACCAGAAGTATTTGATAATAGAAGAATATTGAGAACGTACCATAGCACGAAAAGTAGTGAAAATGGAAAAGAACTTAGATTTACATGTCATCAGATACACCTAGCAATATCTAGTATGATCATCAATAAAAGAGACATAATATCTAGACCCCCCTTTAGTAGCAATAGGAGTTGGTCCCCAAATATCAGAATGTATAAGATCAAAATGTGCAAGAGAACGAGAATTACTTTTATTGAAAGGTAATGCAGTAAATTTAGCTAACTTGCGGCCACTACAATCTGAAATATCATGGCACTCTAAACTACCATTAGAAGTTAAAAATTTTAAACGAGAATGATAAACATGACCTAAATGAGAATGTCATAAATAAAAATTAGACGATTTTGGACTCAATTGGAAAAAAGATAACTCAACAGTAGATGTAACAATTTCAGGGACATGAAGCTTGTCCAACACATATAGCCCTCCACATCTATGGCCTGTCCCAATCAGCTTTTTAGACCGTGGATTCTGCACAACACAACCAGTAGAAGAAAAGTGAACTAAAAATCCCGAATCAAATAACTGATTAATAGAGATTAAATTTAAAGTAAGTTGAGGAATATAGTAGACATCAGGAAGTGTAAGCTGAGAAGACACGATAGTTTCAACCCCAGCCAAAGACATTTGGGTGCCATTGGCTGCAAGGATAGATATAGAGGGAGGAGAAACAATAGAAACAAATAAGGAAGAATTATTAGTCATATGAAGGGTGGCTCCTGAGTCAAAGACCCAGGCAGTTCGAGATATACCTGATGACCTATAATGAATGAACCTGTGGAGGGAGAAACTGATAGGGCACCTGGTTGATGAAGAGAAAGAAGTTTCTGCAACTGATCAGCTATCATAGTCATGCTGGGAGCTGATGAGAGTGACTCATCCACTGGTGAAGCAGTTGCTACTGTATGACGATCTTTGGGCTTAAATGGTTGATGTAAGGCCCTCTTGGCATTCTTGTTCACCAATTTAGGACATTGAGCCTTCCAGTGACTCTTCTAATGACAAAAACTACACTCATCTGAAGCAGTTCGACCCCGATATTTAGTCTGTGAATAAAAAGTCCCTCTGGTTGGTACAGCCAGTACAGTCTGATTAGGTAATGGAAGAAGAGTCTTAAGACGAACTTTTTCAGCCAGAAGCTCATTCACTACTGCATTAACTGTGGGAAGTGGAAGACGATGTAGAATAGAACCACGAAGCCCCTCAAAGTTATCTCTAAGTGCCATCAAAAACTGTACCAACCGTTGCTCCTCCCTAAGAGTACGATAGACCATATGAGTACTCAGTTTAGCAGGTTTAACAATTGTTAGTTGATCTCAAAATCCAGTTATAACCGAGTGGAACTCCTGTATGGTCTTATCACCTTGACGTGCAGCTTGAATTTCATGCTTAAGCTGATATTTCTTTGCAAAATTAGACTGAACAAACAATATAGCTAAATAATCCTAAATCTCCTTGGCTGTGTTAAACTTAGCCAAATGCACACCAATAGTCTGATCAACTGAGTTGTTATTTTAAATGATGATTTTAACATTATTGATTTCTCAGGTATTCTTTAGGTCAGCATATTTCTCTTCCTTCGGATCTGTTGGAGCTTGCAATGCACCACTAACATAACTCCACATCTCTTTCCCCAACAATAAATTCTTCATAATATAAGACCAATATACATAATTTTCTACATTTAATCTGACACTAATAACTTGAAGAGAATCAAAATGTCCACTTGTCATTATGTTAATAAAAAGGGTCAATGCTCACAGCAAAATAATACCCAAAATAAAGCAAAAAACAGCAATCAGATGCACCAGTCAGAACAGAAACCAACCAGCAGGGTCCATCCAAAACAGCCAAAATCCAACCAAACCAGTCTAAACCAAGAACAGAAAACACCCTTCCCACAATTGATATAAAAAGAAAACAAACCAACAAACCTCTGGACCAATAAGTCGTGGGTATTAACAGAACACAAAAGGAGCAAAAGGAGAGATTGCTTATCTGGGTAAAGGCTGAACTCGAAAGAGATAATGACCCGAACCCGAAAGAGAGGATTCAGATAGAATTCGGACCCTTCGTCTTCAACCTCTGGACGAACACCCTACCAGACGAAACCCACAAGCTAGACAAACACCCTTCGTCTTCGGCCTTTGGACGAACACCCGACCAGACCAAAAATCTCATCTTCAACCTCTGGTTTTAGCGAAACCCCCAAGCCAGCAACAATCTATTCGATCATCCATAGCAAGAACTCAATAGCTACTCCATAGAGAACGATCAATTTATTCGATCAAGAATTCAACGACAAACGATGGTGGTCGATGAACAGCGATACTTGTCGATGAAGGGTGATATCACCTTGTCAGGTAACTCCACCTCAACGGTAGCTCTGATACCATTTTAATGTTATTAAGACTAATCAAAATCAATAATCCAACCTTAACAAGGATACACAATGTAGGCCCTTATATATTAGGGCAACAAAATAATATAAAATGCCTAAACTACCCATAATATAATACTCTTAACACATCAAACCTTCTTGTTGGGCATTCAGATGACTAAGCAGATGGGGAATTTATCAACAATGACCAATATTGGAGACCATCTGCCTTGTAGATCATTAATGACAAGTCATGTTACGGAAAATTTTAGTTACTAACATGTCTGCATTAAGGACTTCTGTCGCTGTCAATTGATTTTTTTTGCGCCAGGCCCATGAAAAGCAAGCCCCTAGCACCAAAACTCGTATTCAGCTTGATGTCTGTACACCATGAGCTGCTGAATGGCTGACCTCATGAGTATCGATGTTGTCCAATATATCATTGTTGTTGTGATCCTATTCATTCCCGATTCTGAGTTTAGCTGCACCAATGATTCTTCTAAGTTGAAATAGCAATTCTAGTCAGTGAATAGTTTTACCTCATACTCGCCAAAAATTTATGCAACTGTCCTTTTATCAGTTCTAAGGCCATCAAAAGAAGGCTTTTCATTGACTCTTTTGGTGGTTGTTTGAAGCTTTATCAAAGGCTTCACTAGTTGCTTACTTTTATATTGTTGAAATGAACCTGAGAACGTGTGGGGAGAAAGTAAAATGCGTTGCCATTTTTACTCCATACCAATGTTGCCTGGATCGTCGTTCGCTTTGGTACGGGTCCATGGTACGACTTTTTTTTAGGTACGTTGTACGATGGGGTAGGTTTAGTTGATATGGTATTTTAGATTGCAATTTGTTTTGAAATTTTTATATAGATCGTTTTCACTATTATATAATATTATATATTACAGGACATTTATAAACACTAAGTTAGTTATCATTTATCTTATAGTTGTGCTTGATTTTCTATTATCTAAAATAATATATAATTATAAATCTATATACATGTAGTCAATTAATGTGTATTTTATATTCGTGTTACATGTTCTAAAGCGAATTAATTTAAGGTTAGTATTACAATTTAGGATCGTCTATTTTGGTGATCTGGGTCACAAATTTACGTTATTTGGGACCAATGTACCCAGATCGTGGGCCATTAAAGGTTTAGTCATTTGTGGTAACTATGCTCCATACACATGTTTATATGTACTGAAATCTGTGTCTTCTTTTCCATTGTTTTTGCTAAATACATCTAATATGTGTTTTGCAGGAGGTCCAAAAGCTGCGTGCGTCGGTTGTGCTGGCTTTGCTGCTTTTTCAGTCGTGATAGAGAAGTTTTTAGATAGACACAATTGAAGAGCAGGTTTTCTACACAGTTTTGCAGATGCATTAGCTTTCATTAATTAGTCAGGGAAAGTAATAGGTCGCGAAATAATCGTGTTCTTATACTTCCATTTCCCTACAGATTATTTTCTGTCCCCAATTGCGGTGATGATATGTGTACCATAACATATACATTCATTCAATTTTTAACACTATTCTCTTTTCCTTCAGAATCAGATCTGTCTTTGAGCTGAGAAAATTAAGTGAATCACATGGAAAGTTGTAAACTGTAATAGACTTGTGTTTTTTTTTCCTCAAATACAATTAGTTATATTAACGGGCGTTGTTGATTTCAATCATTTTTGTGACAAAGATTGCTTAAACTGTGTCTAAAGGAGCTTAGCTGCTCATATGGATGTGCTAGAATGAGAAACTATACTAAACTGCAGAGTCATGTCAGTGGTGGCAGCAATCGGATACCAGGCTCTGGCCTAGAGAGCCAAAAACCATACTCCATCTGTGTTTCATTAGTTATCTTTTGGGTTATCTATGATTAATTCGACTAATATGATAGATGGAATGATAACTTTGTATTATGAATTAGTTAGGACTTTGTCTCCCTTCCGCTCTCCTTGTATAGGTTAGGGAAGGCCCGGGTGGCAGAATTTTTTTTCTGTTAAAAAAAATTTATCACGTACATACATATTTCTGTTGATCCTTTAGCCAGTTGTTTTTCATGATTCTTAGTTGAGGGTTATTCTTTTCATCGCACACTTTTCTCCGAGAGGGCTTATTATACTAGAGAGGAGTGGATTATTTTAAAACGTGCACACATATTGCCATGTTTAGGGCAAAAGATAGAATTACTACCATTCTTATTCTGTCATTCGTGTAGTTAAATTAAACGCCTGTTCAAATAATTGTATATTTATCTTTAGGGGTGGTTTAATAGTTAAACGTATTTTTTTGCAAGTAAGAATTTTTAGGTTTGATACTTACTTCACTTTTGATACTTCCTCCACGCACCTATCTTTATTTTTCAGAAGATATTTTTAAACTACATTGAGTTTTGGTGGCTAACTCAACTTTTGAGAGACTAATTAACAAAAGTTTAAACGCTTTGGAGTATAAAAAATAATTGTCTACTAACATGTGGATTGGCTGCTGTTGATGGATTGCTGGATATTCATTTCTAAACATCTGCTGACAAATGATTATGTCACAGAGCATGGATTGCAGAAGAATTGAGGTTTAATCATTAGTTTTGTCGGCTGAATCAACCATATCATTGGGTATGTGAAGATGCCACACGAAAAATTAGAGATCATTGTTATATGAATTTAAAAATTATGTTCTATTTAATAGGGATGATAGAAAATACGAAAGATGAAAAATAGGAGAGATGCACTTTCTATCTTTTAAGGATGTAAAGTAGGAAATATATATTTTTCTTCCTTTGTGTTTAGTTGGATGAATGAAAAATAAAAATAACTATTTTTTTTTGTATGCTGAATAAGATTAGAGGTGACAATCGAATCGTATCGTATTAAATTCATATTGAGTCATTAGGAGTTTGTGTCGAATATTAGTCAAACCTAATTTAACTCATTCAACTAATTGTGTCGTGTCCAGTTGCGAGTTAATCTGTTTATTTTCGTATCGAGTTCGAGTCGTGTTATCGTGTTGAGTTGAAAATTTTCACCCTCAATTAAGATGAATAAAATATTTTTTTAATTTTTATTTTTTTTTAAATTTTTAATTTTTTAATATATATATTTACATATATTTTACCATTGTATTTTTATATGAAATTAATGTATACATAATATATGTATATATAAAAAGATATATAGACAAATGAGATATATCTCAACACAAATAATTAACTTTTCATCCACTTTCCTTCCGATTTTGGAGGGATTGATTTTGGTGAATTGAAATGAAAGTTAATTCATCCACTTTTTCATCCTTTCTACTTTCCTTCCTTACCAAACATGATATTTTATTTATCTCTCCAACTTTTCATTCTTCAAACTTTTCATCCTCCCACTTTTCTATCGTACCAAACGAAACATTAGACTTGATAATCTCAATCATTGAATAGGTAGTGAGTTCCAATAAATTTTAGGACCTACAGTAAAATCAATGATTGAGATTATCAAATGTACTTTTTAAATTCATGTAACATTTCTCAAAATTAAATCAACAGTAGGTTTTTAGTTAGTGAATTTGTTAAACTATATTCTTTAAATAATAAAATTAATAGCAATTATTGTCGGCTAACAGACTCGAAATCTGTTGGGCTTTGCCTGCGCAGGTTCGAATCCTGCTGTCGACGACAGTCTATTGTAGTTTTTCATTTCCACAATTATCATTGATTATTTGCTACCGAACAAAACCACGTCGTTTATGTACACGGGCTAACAGATCCGGGTTACAGAGGCCAACTGAAGAAGCGTTTGATTTTGATTTTTCGTAGTCATCTCTGGGCCGTTGTGCCTGAAACTATTGGGCTGAATATTTACTTCCCTTCCTTGGGCCACGTATTTTGCCCAACTAATTGGGCTACGCAGGACCTGTGATACCCCTTCAATTTCTAAATCATAGAGTTTTTTTTTTTTTTGGGAAAATACTATTTTTACTTAATTTAGTGACGTTATTTGATAAAACAATGTTACATGGACTTAAAAACTAGACTTGATAATCTCAACCATTAATTTCACTGTGATTCTCAACATGAGTCTCAACTAATAGTGGGATCCACTATCAATCTAAAGACAAAAAATAATAGGGTTAATCTCATTTTGCACCCTAAAAGATTGTTCAAATCTCAATTTGCACCCCTAAAGATTAAAAATTTTAATTTTCACCCTCAAAGATAGATATTTGCATCAATGTGCATCCCCAAAGATAAAAAATTTCAATTTGCACCCTCAAAGATAGAAATTTGTATCAATGTGCACCTAAAATTAAATTAATAAATTATACATAGATCCCCTCATGTTTGTCACTTAATCATTTGAACTCCTTTACATTTAGAATATTCCCCTTACATCTCATGACGTTTGTGCATGTGTAACACAACCATTTTTCGTTGATATCTGTTAATATAATCGTTAAAAAATATAATTTTATCCTAATAAAAAATTATAATTTCATATTACCTTTTATTTTGTGGATTCGATATACTCTAAAGTTGAAAATCAAGCTTACCATTTGAATGTCTAATAAAATGTATATATTTATATAAAAGGTAATATGAAAAACATTATATAAATATTTACATTTTATTAGACATTCAAATAGTAAACTAGATTTTGAACTTTAGAATATATTGAACCCATAAAATAAAGGGTAATGTGAAATTATAATTTTTTATTAGGATAAAATTATATTTTTTAACGGTTATATTAATAGATATCAATGAAAATGAGTTACGTGTTATACGTGCACAAATGTCATAAGATGTAGGAGTAATATTCTAAATATGAAGAGGTCTAAATGATTAAGTGACAAGTATGAGGGGATCTAGGTATAATTTATCAATTTAGTTTTAGGTGCACATTGATACAAATTTCTATCTTTGAGGGTACATATTGAGATTTTTTATCTTTGGGGTGCACATTGATATAAATTTCTATCTTTGAGGGTGTAAATTGAGATTTTTAATCTTTGGGGGTGTACATTGATACAAATTTCTATCTTTAAGGGTGTAAATTGAGATTTTTAAACTTTAAGGGTGTAAATTGAGATTTTTAAACTTTGAGGGTGTAAATTGAGATTCGAACAATCTTTCCGAGTGTAAAATGAGATTAACCCAAAATAATAAAGTCAATATTTTTTAGATCGGTTACATAAATCTTCTTTTATTATTGAGTTCAATCAAGGGTCATACTTTCTATTAAACTCAAACTCTTGCAATAATCCGTTTAATGCATGGCCTTGGTAGTGTTTGGCATCTTACAATTTTTCTCCCTCTAACCTTCTCTTATTTTATTTTTTTGGACTGTTTTCTCCTTTGGATCGTTAATCAAAACACTCACCTGCGATCCATATATCTGTTTGCTTATCATTTCAAGCCACATGTAAAAACCTAACATTGCACTTAATTCTGTCAGTTTCTGAAGAAGTCAATACCCATTGGTGGGTCCCAAAAATGCTTGTGTCTGTAAAAGACACCCCCGACAAAATAAGATATCAAGGCTAAGTGGAAAAATGAACAGATGAGAAAAGATGTGTCCTAGTGAGAAATTTGTCTCGGTTTAACACCTATTTGACAGTATCAGGTGATGTATATAATTAATTAAAAAATACTATTTATTAATTTGTCAATTTTTTTAAAAAAATCAAATTTTATATCTACCATGACAATGTGTGTTAAAAATTTAATTCAATTTATGTTTTGTTGTGTATGGTATTAGAGCAGATGGAGGTGGTGGTGGTGTCGGCGGCGGGGGTGCTGTTGGAAAGTGAGAGATGAGAAGAGGAGCATCAGGCACCGTCGGTGAGTAAAATCTACGCACCAGATATCCTGTCGGCGACCCCAACTACAGTTCGTCAAACCCGGGGGGGCGCTTGGACGCTGCTCCTCATTCGTGGGCCCCCTGGATTTAAAGCTTTACCATGTAATTCTTTCAACGGGGTTAAATCATCACGTGTTGATGTTAAATACAGTTGGAGTTGGTGCGACGTCCAAACCTTTTTACCCAAACTTCTACCTATGCAGTAAAAAAGAATACTACTTATCAGTTGTCAAGTTTAATGTTCAGTTTGATCAAACTAATTATAGTCCATTTGGTAAAAAATTTGATTTTATAGACTAATTATAGTCTATGGTAGGAGGAGGTACCCACTACCATAGTAAGCGAAGCCTTAAATGGCAGGGAGAGAAGACTTGCTACCGATATGGGACTAGCCCTCAATGGGACGAGAGGTAAAGGCTACTGGATTGCCCTAGGAATGGGTCCAGGTAAGCCAGAATCCTTCGGTGTGGGGAGGATATCTCGGTGCGGATTTAATCCCTTACAATATATATATAAAATAGTTTACAATTTAAATCTAAAAAAGATAAACAAAATAATTTTTGTTATTCGCTGTTGAAATCGCTTTAAAGTTTATTTTAAAGTTAATCTAACGGCTAATATCAACACCCTAAATTTAATAGGAAAAATAGGCCCCTACTGGTAGGGGTGTTCACCCTACATTACGGATAGGAAATATAGTCTTTCGTCTTACTAATCAATATTTTGTGAAAGAATTTTTTTTTGGCCTACCCAACCTGATCAGGTGTGGTATTTCTACTCGACTTTCTACCAAATTAATCGAGTAGGAAGTTGGGTAAACACTTTTGTAGGTATTAATTTTTGAATTATTTTAATAATTCAATTAAATAACATGTACAAATTTAATAACACAATAAATCAATAGCACTAAAACCTAAAACAATTATAATAATAATTACAATAAAACATAAGAAAGTATGAATATCAATTTATCATAATTGTTACACAAATACAATAACAATTATTTTAAGTTTAAACCATATGAAACATATTAAAATCATAACTGCTCCAATAGATCATCAGTTTACCACAAATCATGTAACTTACACAAAAAATAAATCAATGTTTTCGCATCTCAAACATCCACAACATTTATAATATAAATTATACCACACAAATACTATTTTAATTACTAAAAAAAATTAAATATATTTTTTGCAGGTAAGGTAAGGTATGAATACGAAAATTGATGGGTATTTCGCATTTCTACTTGATTTAATCGGAAGACCAAAAACTCTTTCGCATTCCTTCTCGATTTTTTAGGCTAGTCGTTCAGTAGGGTAGGGCAGGGTTGGGTAACGTAGAAAATTGCGGTCAATCGAAAATTTGAACACTCCAACCTAAGAGTGTATTTTGAGTGATTTTTTAAAAGTACTTTGAGAAATTATTTATCATAAATACTTTAAAAAAATAGTGTTTAAAACCGTCCTACCACTACCACCGCCACCGCCACCACCGTCGCCACCACGACATCAACAACATTTATAATATAAATTATACCACACAAATACTCTTTTAATTACTAAAAAAAATATAAAAAAGTTAAATATATTTTTTGCAGGTAGGGTAGGGTATGGATACGAAAATTGATGGGTATTTCGCATTTCTACTCAATTTAATCGGAAGACCAAAAACTCTTTCGCATTCCTTCTCGATTTTTTAGGCTAGCCGTTCAGTAGGGTAGGGCAGAGTTGGGTAACGTAGAAAATTGCGGTCAATCGAAAATTTGAACACTCCAATCTAAGAGTGTATTTTGAGTGATTTTTTAAAAGTACTTTGAGAAATTATTTCTCATAAATACTTTAAAAAAATAGTGTTTAAAACCGTCCTACCACTACCACCGCCACCGCCACCACCGTCGCCACCACTTTCACCGTTGTCACCGTCGCCACCACGACATCAACAACATTTATAATATAAATTATACCACACAAAATACTCTTTTAATTACTAAAAAAAATATAAAAAAGTTAAATATATTTTTTGCAGGTAGGGTAGGGTATGGATACGAAAATTGATAGGTATTTTGCATTTCTACTCAATTTAATCGGAAGATCAAAAATTTTTTCGCATTCCTTCTCGATTTTTTAGGCTAGCCGTTCAGTAGGGTAGGGCAGGGTTGGGTAACGTAGAAAATTGCGGTCAATCGAAAATTTGAACACTCCTACCTAAGAGTGTATTTTGAGTAACTTTTAAAAAGTACTTTTAGAAATTATTTCTCATAAATACTTTTAAAAAAATAGTGTTTAAAACCGTCTCACCACTGCCACCGCCACCGCCACCACTATCGCCGCCACCACAATCGTCGCCGCCACTGCCACCACCGTCGCCACCATTTTCACCGCTGTCACCGTCGCCACCACCATAATCGCCGCCACCACCAGCCCCACCATCACCGCTGTAGTCACCGCCGTCACCCCCACCACCATCGTTGCCGTCGCCGCCACCACCACTATCGTCGCCGCCACCACGGTTATTGTCACTCACCACAACCATCACCGTCTCCTACCACCACCACTACCACCCACCACCTCTTATCCCCACTACAAATCGATACTTAAATTTCTTCATCTCTTCTTTATGTTTGTGATTTGATTTTAGATATGAATACAAATATGTTTATTGTTTACCATTTATTATTACTCTGTACCTTCGGACACAGACAATATATATATATATATAAATAAAATAAAGTACAATACAATTCAAATTTCAAAAGATAAACAAAATAACTTTTAGTATTCGCGATTAAAATCTCTTTAAATTTTATTTTAAAATTAATTTGACTACTAATATTAATATCAACGGGTCTTTGGTCCAATGATACTCCTTATCTTGTAAAGGCTAATATTAACATTCTAAATTTAATAAGAAAAATATAACCCTAAGGGTGTGTTTGAGGTGACTTTTTAAAAGTGCTTTTAATACTTATAAATTCTCATAAGTACTTTAAAAAAAATAAAGTTTGGAACCACCACTATCACCATCATCCCCATCGCCCCACCACCATCACCACCACTGTCACCCTATCCCACCACCAAACTAGCCCCCACCCCCACCACCTATACCAAAACAATTACCACCACTGTCGTCACCCCACCACAACTACCCTATCCACCGCCTCACCACCACCATCACCTATACCATAACAAATATATTTATTATTAATCATTTTCTTTTATTATTTTGTCCCTTCAGACACATGCAATAACTAGTATATATATATATAGTGAGAATCTTGACGTGACGTGATAATGCAGATATGATATAACTGTTACATCGAATATTTAATGGTGAGAGAGGGTGAATCGGTGAATTTTATTCATTGAATCTGTCAGCTAAATAATAATTACGTTCATTAATTTTTTTACTGCTTATAAAATTTAATAATAGTTTCTCAAACATACATTTTGTCTCATTTTTTATTCTTATTCTTTATTCCTTCAATAGTTTTCCTTAAGTCCATTTATTTGTTTACCGCTTAATTTTTATTTTTTTTATTCAGCAATCAAGGTTTTTCAAACTAATTTATTTCCTGATCCGCTTAAAAGAAGATCATCTACAACGAAATTAAGATATTCATGAAGAATAAATCTCTTATAACATAATCCCAATAAATTATCAAGATTCGAACTTAAGACATTTAAATTTACAACTTATTTTGGTACCTTTGGGTTTGCTTAAATATTTATGTCTACATAAAGGACAGGAATGATTCATTTTTGTTCTTATTCTTTATCCCTTGAAAATTTTATTTTCATACACTTTTTTTTTGGGTAAATTAATTTGTTGGTGTGTGTGGTCACAAAGAATATAAGATAAAAAGTGATTATCTTGTTAGTTAATTGAAATCGTCATTTTCAATTTGAGCAAAGTGACACAATTTTAAAAATAAAGATTAAAGTCATATAAATTAATAAACATATTCTTGAGAACCTACAATTTTTCAGAAATGGGAAAATTTCATGGTCTGTTCTCAGCGAATAGAAGCATGCTTATGTCATTTAGGCTCATAACTCTGAGTAGAACTAAGGGCAAAGTTCGGGGTATGAACTGATCCTTCAACTCATACATCATTTAAATCAGCGCGCTTATGTCACTCATACTCGTAATTCTAAGTAGAATCAAGGACAAAGTTCGGGATATGAACCGGTCTCTCAACTCATACACCATTTAAATTAAGACTTGAGTTTCGTCGGAGATTTAAGACCCACATCAAAAACTTGGATACGATTCGTCCAAATAATTTAAATATTATCCTAATAAACAGTTACGCTATTGTGCCCAAGAATGTTCGAATCCCCAATCTCTCACTGAAAAGCCGAAGAGTCTGGCCAACTGAGCTACCCCAGCTGGATGAGAACCTACAACTTAGTATTAAACAATGTTGGCTCAATATATTGAACCAGAAAAAGTGTGGTGTCATATCACTTATACCTTGCAGCGTGTGCCAGCCGACACCGCTGAGCATGTGTAGGCTATCTCTGGGGATTGATCTCAGGAGAATTGTTGAGTTTTAAATTCCTAAATTGAACGTTCATTCTTATCTTCTCTCGGGATTAAATTAGAATTAGCCAATAAACAAACAAGGTTCATTAAGAAAGTTTATAAATTCATCATTTATTTTAATTTTTGCCACTTAGAAAGGATCACAACACACGCAATCAATCGGGGGAGGGGGCAATTATCATCTGTTACTTTCATCTAGAACTCATACGTCACCCTATTATTAAATATAAACCCCAAAATTTTTGTATAATGGAGCAACGATTAAGCCACCATAGAAAGTTTAGACTCGGTACAAGTAATTTATATCTACCTCCACACATAAAATAATTAAATCGGGAGAGAGAAAATAGAAAAGCATCAAATTATAAAAGAATTAAAGTTGAATATATATTTTTTGAGTTTTTAAAAAAAAAAAAAAATGGTAAAACACTCATTTTTTGTATAAGTGATGAGCTCACTTAAGAGTAACATGTCCCATTTGAATTAAATACAAATAATCTAGCATTTGAGTATAATTGTGACGTGATATCGTCGTTATATTTAATAATTTTTTTTTCAGATCACTCCCACTTCTAAAAGTTTACATGTCCCAAATGAAGTCATTGTGCTCTGGAAAATGTTATTTGAACTCCATAAATTGATATTATTTGTTGATTTCATCGACTATAATCACTAAATAAGTACTAAGTCTTAATAAATTTTAGAATTTACGGTTAAATTAACGACAATGATTATTAGAATCAAGAAACGGAATCAACTTTTGAAGTTAAAGGAACATTGCACTTGTGTTTATACAGTTTTAGGTAATTTATGTTGTATAAATTTTTACTTAATTAATGCCGACTCATTTGTATATCGTGTATAAATTGTATTTAGTAGATTTTATATTCGTCTAATAATTAAACGATTATGAATTAATTTATTTATAACACAAACTTGTTAAATTGTGTCATACATATTTTTTTTTATTCAACTTTCAGGGTGTTCCGGTTAGTTTACACGCACTTTAACTAATTCCGTCTCTAATTTGGTCAAAGGTAAATCATCTACGTCGAAACTATGATATTAGTGAAGAATAAATCCTCGATTATTTGACCTCAAGACATTGCCATACCTATTTTTCGTTAAAATGAAGTCACACTCGTTGAAAAACTGATTTGCATGATTAGGGTGGTAATTAGCCACGCTAAGAGATGTTTCTTTGTTAATCAAAGACGTACATATGGTGCCCTCTCTCTCTCTCTCTCTCTCTCTCTATATATATATATATATATATATATATATATATATATATATATCCAACCAGATTTGAATCACAAGTGTGCCGGAGCTGTCGACAAAGGCTAGTGAATGGGTACAGGTGGTTTCAATTTAAAAGCATTCACCCACGACCCAATCTCTATCCGTCTCTTAAATGAAGTGTATGCTACGGGACAGCTTAAATCCCAGAACTATATGAACTCTTACGTAACGACAAAAACACAAGAAAATTATTATGCTTTTTTTCCCTTTCTCAAGATTTTCATCTGTCATCTGCTCTAAAACGCCCACAGTTTTCCTTCCCCACTTTTGCTATTGCAACGTATAGATTCAACAACACCGTTAGGGATTCGGATCATCCGCTGTTAGTTGAGGAACTTCGGGGATGATGTTCCTTAAAACGATACTGTTTCATATTAAAATTATATTATATTAGTAAATAGAATCATATCGTCTTAGTGTGAAATGACCTTATTTTGAGAAACAACGTCTCTACTAGATCTAGTCTCTATTTATTATTCTTAGTAATATGTTATGGATTAAGTTTCATAATTAATTATTTCGAAATTGAAAATAAAATTATCTCTACCAGTTAATTTTGCTTAATACTTCAAGCGAGAAGAACATTTTTTTATCATATCTAAGTATTTTTAAGCATTCAAACCCATGGAGGGATTACTAAACATTTGAAGAAATGGCATTCTTTTTTATTTTTTTTTAAATATCTAATCTTTTATTTATTTATCAGGTGGAATAGGATCAAACATCAATTCAGGGTTTTATCAAGATAATGCGTTATGGGTCCAGCCATGCCCATACCAGGCATTCACTTTTCATTCAATAAAAACGCAAGATATATAAAAAAAAATTTAGGTAAATAATAAATATTTTATATTATTTTTAAAATTAATAACTATAAATTAATCAATTATGGGAGAATGAATTATAGTCCGACACCGTGAAATTTATCACTTAATCATTCAGACCCCTGATATTTGAAATATTATACATAGACCCTCTAAAGTTTGTACGCGCGTGATACTTAGACCCCCTGTCATCAATGTCCGTTAATAAATTATACTCAAACTCTCTTAAGTTTGTAAACATGTAATACTTAGACTGCTCAAGTTTAAAATGTTATATTTAGACCAAATATCACTCTAATCAAATATCAAATATTTTAAATTTTATAACCAAAATTTATGTTCTATTATGACATTTAATAAGATAAAATCAAAAATAAAAATATAATTTTTTCTTAAAAAATTTATAATTAGTATATAATTATACTATTTATTAGAATTTAATTTGGTCATTTAAACGACCAAATTAAACTACAAAATTACCCTAGTTAGAGTTAGAAGATATTGTATCAATTGCAGTTTGATCCCTTATTTAATTTTTTAATTGAATTTCAATGGATATTATAATTGTATCGTAATTTTGATTTTTTAAGAAAAAAATTAAATTTTTATTTTTGATTATATTTTAATAAATGATATAACAAAACATGAATTTTATTTGTAAAGTTTATTTTTTATTATGAATGACTTGAACCCTTTATTTGACTTTTTAATTTTATTCCAATATAAGGAAGGCTCTATACTTTATCAAGAACAAAATGAGATCGTTATTATTTTGTGAGCATCCATATGCTGCCTAATTGTTTATCAAATTTTATATACTAAATTAGTATAGTTAATTGGATGAGTAGGTTCCACTCACTTCCACTACATAATCAATACTTAGAATTTTGACATCATTTGATATATAACATTTGGTAAATCATTTAGAATGTATAATTTTATGAGTAATATTACTTAGACCTAATTTAATTATTGACTTAATTTTTTATAACTGTTGAATTGAGCAACGTTACTTGGACCTAATCATTGGATTGACAAAAACCCCTAGTATTTATTGAGGTCCACACTTAATTCAACGATTGTAATGATTTAAGTCAACAAATTTTGTCAATAATAAATATTAGGGCTCCAAATAACATTATTCACTCTATTGTCATTGGATTAATAATAGACCCCGGTACTTATTGGAGCTCACAAACATTCTCAAAATTGTGATAAATTAGGTCTAAATAATATTATTATTCTTATTAAAATAATAGAGTAATGCTATACTGACCAAATTTATTGACCAAATATCCATCCCAAATAACATGACAATCTGTTATTTGGAGTTTTTATTGGGGCCCAAATGATATGACACCAAATAAAGAAATCCAAGTAAACTACCATGTCATTTGAGATGGATATTTGGTCCTAAAATTTAGTCAGCATTACTGTAAATGATATTATGGAAATCTAATTCATTACAATCACTGCTTGGTAGTTAGTCCCAACAAATAGTGAAATTTAATGTCAATTTAATAATTACAAGTGATTATATCAATAAATTAAGTTAAAATAGCATTGATATTCTTATACATCTTGCTGTTGCACTTTAAAAATTTGAGGTAGAAAGTTTTTTTTTAGTTTTTTTTTTTTTTGAACAGGTTAGGCAGAAGTAAAAAGGGGCTAAAAATGAGAACATGGCATTTTTCCTCCAAAATGAACAGTTAGGGTCCACCAAACACACAAACTAATACTGACAAATTCTAATAAATTTGTGTACTTATCAAATTTGAATTGGTTACCTATAAACAATTAATATACAGGTTTACCCGTTAAGCATTTTATTCTCAAGAAAAAAATGTTCTTTCCATCACACAACGAACGACCAAACATTCTTAAATAGCAAAAATAAAAGTCAGAAGTGAAGAACCGCAGATCATTAGAACAAACAGTGAGAACAGCGGCAGATATTACTTTACATCAACTTGAGTATATATAGCAGCAATAAATGAGGTATGATTTATTTCCCAATGGGTATTATAAACTTCTTGTTCTGATCAGATGAGTTTGCAGGGTTTGTTTGGGGGTGTGATTATTGGTGGGTCTGTGTTTATCATAAACAAGGATATAATAATTTAAGCTATATCCACTAAATCATGAATCAAAGCACTAAAAAAAAGGGGGAAAAAAAAATGTATGCAAGGGTTGGCTACTGGTCCTTTTCAGGCTGAGGTAGTGTTTAATCCATTTAAAAAATTTAAGAGCAGCAATCATCAGGATTATTTTTCCTCTCTCATTGATGCTTGTAACCTATACTATCCTTTCTTTAGTTGTTACTTGTTTATCACCCAGAAAGAAACGTTCTTTTCATCCTCTCTCCACCACTCTGTGTGTGTGTGTGTGTGTCAGAGAGAGAGAGAGGGGGGGTAAGTGGATAACATAAGTTCCATCCTAATCCCACAAAAACCCAAAAACTAAAATTCATGAAAGCCAATCTGAGGACCCAAAGTTTTCAAAACCTGAAAATAAAATCATAGATCAGGATATATAAAGAGCAGGAGGCACCTGAAACTGGGTGTGAATGTGCATATATAGGAGGACCACGTGTGCATTAAAACAGACTGCAAATCATAGGGAAATCCGCCCAGCCTCTTAAAACTACAAGGGGGCCGGATAATAACAGTTGTAAAGAATCCGAACATGGACACTTCCTAGATATCCTAGAGTGACTTATACAAGTGTTATTCAAACTCTGATCAGATTGCAATCAATTTCCGAATCTTGACGAAAATTAAAGCGACTTATCTTGAAAAGCACTGAATTATTATTATTAATTGATGACATGCAATGCAACGAGAGGTGAAGAGAGGCATCGGAGCTATAGCCGTATCATTCTTATTATGATTTTCCATATTCAAATAGCGGGGAGTTCCAAAGAAGTATTGTGCTAATTACTATTATTGAGTGGTATTATTGAACTAATCTTTTGGTGAAAAAATGTTCTTCTCAGATCGGGAGAATAATTAGCAGGTCTGAATTGGAATGAAGAAGAATCATTAGAAGGAAAAAATCTATAACTATATGAGCATATATAATTTATAGTCCTGGGAATTTCCTGAAATTGGTATAGACTTTGACTATTCCAAGGTTGATTGATTTATTAATAAGAATTTCAGGGAAGTTCCGTAATACTGAATTCTTTGGCTGTGCATACCTCTGAATCTTAGGCCAGTATAAAAAAAACATTAATTCAGAAGAGTAAGCCATTAACAAATGGGTAATACTAAACCGACAGGAAAAAGGAAGGAACGAACTGATGAAGGATACAAAAAGGACGAAGAAGAAGAACGCCGGAATTTATTTCACCGGTCGACGGTGTGAGAGGGAAGAATTAATATTGCAGTTACAGAGATAAAGAAATAATACTCGGCATTGCATTGACTGACGCATTAATCTCTTCGTTTTAGAACTTTTGGAATGGTTTTGAGTGAGTGATCGAAAGTTATATAGCTCATAATCACATTTTAAATATAGCTATTAAAAGGGAATAAAAATGAGTAAAAAAACTATACTGTTGTAGTAGCAGGAGGAGCCACCGTAGCACCACCACCAATAGCTTCACCTCCACCACTATTACTTCCATCACCAACTTGAGAAGTACTAGTAGCCACCGCTACGGATACATTCGCCCCCGTGGCGGTGGGTCTTTTCCGCTTCTTCTTCTCATAGGGTATCCCTCTAGCTTTGGCCTGATTTTCTCTCACTTCCCTCAAATATATCCTCACCGCTTTCGCACCAAAAGGGTTCGACTCAGGTTTACCACCGTTCTCTTCGTAGGCGGCTCTGAGACGTCCGATGAGCGCGTCGAGGCTGCCCCAAGCTTGTTTCAAAGGGCACGCACATGGTGCCGGAGGGTTTGGGTGCCCGAAGTAGGGGCACCCGTTCACGTGCACCTTCGTCTTCCCGAACTGGTCAAGATACTTGAGGAATTCGAGCACGTGAGCTCCGCTGCAACGGGCTAATGTCAACGGTGGCTTGTGGTTCTTCAGGTACTGCAAGAAAGTGTTCCAGTCTCGACGCTTCTGTGACTCGTACCGACTCGGTGGTGTTGATGTTGACCCACCACCATCTGCGGCGCCTCCTCTACCTCCACCACCAGTCGCCGATGATGAACCCTCTCCTCCATTCGGGTCGGGTGCTCCGGCTCCTGATGCTGAATCCATTAGCGCCCTACTGAGTAGCTTGAATCTTCTGTTTGCTTCTTTTAGAATGATGATCAACAATTGTTGTTACCTTTATTGAACAACTGGTCTCCCGAGTGATGTCTTCTGCACAACATGATTCTATAATTATGGCGCTCTCTCTCTCTCTCTCTCTGTGTTGAGCGTTTGCGACTGTTCTGCTGTGAGTGCCGTATATGGTGGTGTGGATTGGATTTCCTGATCACATGTAAAAGAAGATTTTCTCTCTTACTTCCGATTTTGGGTCTCCCAATCCAGTGTATTCTTCTACCCTTTTTTATGTGAGAAGGAGAGCGTTTTCGGGGGAGAAATGAAGAGAGAGAATAGTTCGAAGGACCATGATGGGACCTCCAAAAGAAGTCCTATATGGATGGACGAAAGACTGACACTACTCTCTTGAGAGAGAAAGAGACTGTTATTACTTATTTGGTGAAGAGGAGAGAGAGAGAGAGAGAGAGAGAGAGAGAGAGTCATTCTGACCTGTGAGGCAGAGAATCCTAGAGAGAGGACGCTAGTATTCACGTGGTGGCCCCCTGGACATGGCATGTTTACTATTCATCCCGGCGTCAACTCCACTCCGGAATGAGATCCCATTCTCACCCACTCTTCCAATTTATGTATACAAACACCACGCTCTCTCACCGGCACGTAAACCACAATCGCTCCAATTGTTAAAAATTGATTATGTTTAAGCTATTTTACGAAATATTAAGGAATCAAATAATTATACATTACTAATTATTTATTTCTAATCTTTAATGTTTATAGTCGTACCCTAATTAATCAAATGGAAAAACCGGCTATTTATGCGAACAATCTTTGAGAAAAATCTACTTTATAAAAAAAATGATAAAAATATATTTCAATTTCAATATCAAGATAATTGTGAAGTGTTAGCATTTGATCCAAAAGTATATTATTATTTATTTATTTAGTATTAGTTTATAGTTAGAGTTTTAATGAGTTCAAGAATTTTAACCTTTATAAAATATTCTAGTCAACTTTTATATCTTTTATTAAAATTTTAATAGAATTAGAATTAGTTAATGCTTTCTTTATAAAGACTGTCTTTATATTATTGCAAGGTCAGAACTTTGATTTATGAAGTTTGATTTTCTTTATTTCTCGTAAGCCCTCGACCTCTTCTTCTTCCTTTGTTGTTTTTTTTTTCTTTTTTTTAGTTCATAATTTTCTTGATTAATTATTTTGTGTGTGTGAAAGATATTTGAGTGCTTGATGTTATTTTGAGATCCTATATATAATATTAGAGCCAATTTTCTTATATGGCAAATAGAAATGAGTTTGTTCAATGTCCGATTGAAAAATTTGATAAGAGGTCAAATTTTTAACATTAGAGAACATAGATAGAATTGTTCTCCAAATTCATGAATTTTTTAGATATTGTAACAAACGGATTCACAAACCCCAGAGATTTAACAACTCACACAAAAACCCAAAAAAAATGAATTGGTAAGTAATCGAAAGACAGATAGTAGATCACTGATGTACATCTATGGAGCAATTAATTCGTCAATTTATAATAAAATTGCTCAAGTTTCGACGACAAAGACGACATAAGATGTCTTGATCAAATTTTATATTGGACAAGACAAAATGAAAAAGGTTTGGTTGTAAACCCTGTGTAGGCAATTTGAGTTTCTTAAGATAGAAAAATTAGAGAATATATCAGATTATTTTTCGCAGACATTGGTTATTGTCAACCACACGAGAGTGAACAGTGAGTATGTGAAGAATTTCCAAGTTATGGAGAAAATTCTTCGGACTTTGTCAATGAAGTTTGAGTATATTGTCACTGTTATCATGGAGTTAAATGATCTTAATTCCCTGACAGTTGATGAGTTGATGGGTTTCCTAGAAGCCCATGAACAAAGATTGAATGAAAAGACATAAATTTTAGGAGAAGAAGCCCCCGTAGACACAGATAAGTTATAAGAAGGAGAATGATCAGTCCCATAACAAATCTTAATCAAATCAAAAATATCAAAATTCAAATAATCAAGGTACGTGGCAAACAAATCTGGTGAAAAAAAAGGGAAAGGTGTTTGTACAATTGATGACAAGCGTAGAGGACAAATAGCAAAATAAATATGGCTCCCATTGTCAGAATTTATCTTGCTTTAATTATGAGATTTCTAGTGAAAATTGGTTATGACATATGCAGTTTAGACATGTAAATTTTCATAGTTTAAATTTTCTTGCTAGAAAAAAAATTTAGTTTTTTGTTTGCTTGCTATTAATATTTCTAGTCAAGTTTGATACTTGTGTTTTAGGAAAAAACATAGGGACCATTTTTTCGATAAACAAACTTGGTAGGCAAAAGACCCCTTGAGTTGGTTCACTTTAATTTGTGTTTAGTTGAAGTTCCTTCTAATGATGTGAGTAGGTATTTTATTAAATTTGATATATGTGATACATTTAAGTATTTTAAGACTTAATGTTAAAAGGCAGAATGAGAGAAAAATTAAAGCTTTTTGGAGAGGTCAAGATATATGGTTTGTGATGATTTTTTTGAGAAATCATGGTATTAAACATCAGTTGACAGTCAGGTATACTTCTTAGTAAAATGGTATGACAGAGAGAAAAAATAGAATTATTATGGATATGGTTAAATGCATGATGAAATCTAAAAATATGCCTAAAAATTTTTGAGCAAAAACTATTGCTTGTGTTGTTTATATTTTGAAAAGGACCCTTGAATTTTAGGAAAAAATTCCCTATGAGATTTGGAGTGGTTAGAAGCATGGTATTCAACATTTGAGGGTGTTTGGTTGTAATACCTATGCTCATGTTCCTAATTCACCAAAAAAAAAAACTTGAGCACATGGCTCAAGTTACAGTTATGTTACAAAGGGGCACAAATTTTATAATTCCATCACAGAAAAAGTAATTTTTTGCAAGGATGTCACTTTTGATGAATAGTGTATTTGGGATTTGTCCCAAGAGGAAGACAAACTAGCCACTCTTGTTTCTTTTGATGTTGATGATTCAATTGGTGATCAACCAGTTAAACAGTCTTTAGTTTTTCAATCCTTGCAGCCAGAGTCATTCAGGCGTTCATAACTTATACGATACATGCCAACTGGATTAGAAGATTATGTGATTGACACTAATACTGATTCTTTAGATGAGGACTTGGTAATATTTGTTTTATATGCAGATTGCGATCATGTTTCTTTTAGTGATGCATGCAGAGAGAAGCATTGAGTGAAAGCAATGCATGAAGAAATTCATATCATTGAGAAAAATTATACATAGGAGCTCATTTCTTTTCCCGAGAGAAAAAATGTTATTGGAGTTAAATGGGTGTACAAGACCAAGTATTAGCCAAATGGAGAGATAGATCATTTCAAAGCAAGGTTAGTAGCCAAGAGTTACAAACAGAAATAGAAATTGATTATCTTGAGGTTTTTGCTCCTGTTGGTGGGCTTGATGCTAATCGTATGATTATTTCTCTTACTGCTAATAATTTTTAAAAAATATTTTAAATGAATGTGAAATCTATTTTCCTGAACGGTATCCGTGAGGAGGAAGTTTATCTTAAGCAGCCTGTTGGTTATACGAATAAAGGAGAGAAAACGAAGTCTATAAGTTGAAAAAGACTTTATATGAGCTTAAATAAACCCTTAGAGATTGGTACACTCGGATTGATTCTTATTTTGTAGAGAATTATTTTCGGAGATATCCCTATGAACACACTTTGTATGTCAAAACTAATTCCCATGCAGATATTATTATTGTGTGGTTTTATGTGGATTATCCTATTTTCACAAGAAATAATTTGAAATTAATTGAGAAATTCATGAAGACAATGATTTTTCAATTTAAGAGGACTAATATATGTCTAATGTCTTATTTTCTTGGGATTGAAGTGATACAAACAAACAATAGAATTTTTATTACCCAACAAAAATATACAAGGGATATTCTTAAACAGTTCAAAACAATTCATATTTTGACTTTGGTTGAAAAAAAAGATTAAAATTTGGTAAAGATGAGAATTGTAAGTTGGTGAATCCCACATATTTCAAACTGTTGGTGAAAGATTACGTAATTTAACTTCCACTAGACCTGATATTATTTTTGGAGTTAACCTCATCAATTGATACATGGAGTCTCACGTCAATTCCACTTGCAAACAACAAAAAGGATTGAGGTATGTTAAAAGGTATCTAGAGTGATCATATTCTTTATTCTCCCACTAGTTCTTATGAACGTATAGGGTATACAAACAGGGATTGGGGAGGTGATGTGAAAAAAAGTTAAAAGTACTTCGGAGTATTATTTTCAACTCGATTCAAGAATTTTTTTCTCCTCTTTAAAGAAACAACAAGTCATTGTCTTATCTACCGCTGAAGCAGAGTATAATACATCCATCAGTAGTGCCAGCTACACAAGTAGTGTAGTTGCGTTGTATGCTTAGATTTTTGCAGCAGCATGCACAAAAAATTCCTTCAAAGTTTTTTTGTAATAATAAGTCAGCGATTGTTTTGTCAAAAAATCTTATTTTTCATGAGAGGACCAACCATAATCATGTGAAGTATCATTATATTCGTGATTTGGTTATTGATAGTGAGATTAAGATCTTGTATTGTCGATCATAGGATCAGATTGCAGATATTTTTAACAAGCCACTTAAATTAAATTCTTTCATGAAGCTAAAACAGATGATGGAGATGATCAAGCTTGAAGAGTTTGACTCAACGGAGACTGTTGAAGTTTGATCTTATCTCTTATGCTCCGTTTGGTAGGAAGGATGAAAAATAAGAGGGATACACTTTTTATTCTTCAAGGATGAAAAATAGAAATGAAATATTTTCCTTCCTTTGTGTTTGATTTAATGGATGGAAAATAAAAATAAATAATTTTTTTAAAAATTTTTTTTTGTCTAATATTAGGGGTGACAACGAGTAATGTCGTGTCAAATTCGTGTTGAATCAGAAAATTATGAGCATTTTATATTTTTTGTTCACGTGTTAGGTCATTTTTAAGTTCGTGTCGAATTCGAATCGTATCATCGTGTTGAGTCAAAAATTTTCATCTATATATATATATATATATATTTTTTTTTTTTATCATTGTATTTTTATATGAAATTAATGTATACATAATATATAGACAAATAAGATACATCTCAACATAAATAATTAACTTTCCATCCACTTTCCTTCCGATTTTGGAGGGATTGATTTTAATGAGTTGAAAGAAAAGTTAATCCATCAATTTTTTCATTATTCTATTTTCCTTCCTTTCTATACCAAATATGATGTTTTATTTATCCCTTCAATTTTTTATTTTTTCAACATTCCATCCTTCCAAACAGAGCATTAAGGTGTATTATTCCTTATTTATTTGATATTAGTTTACAATTAAAATTTTAATGGATTTAAGAGTTTTGACCCCTAGAATATTCTAATTAGCTTTTATGTATTTTATTAAAAGTTTAATAGGATTAGAATTAGTTAATGCTTTCTTTATATTATTTTAAGGTAAGAACTTTGTTGTTTTTTTCGTTTTTTAGTTCATAATTTTCTTGATTAATTATTTTGTGTGTACAAGAGATATTTGAATGCTTGATATTATTTTGAAATCCTACATTATTTAATTATAAATTATAAATATGATTGAGTAGCTTTAAACTAACTATTCAGCCAGGGGATGTAGCAATTCATTCTTTAAGATGAATTATAGATGAAATTCATTATTGTACATAAAAGGAATTAAGTTATTAGAAACAATAGAATTGGGTGGTGTTAGGGGTGCAACTTGGGCGGGTTGGATAATCAACCTTAACCTAACTCTAAGTATAAAATCTTTAACCCTAACTCTAACCCTAACCCTACCTCGGGTTGGAAAACTCAACCCGAGCACTGCCCAAGTTTAATTCGGGCGGGCTCGGGTTGAATTCGGGTTAATTTCGGATTACTTTACGGGCTTATTTTGGGTTATTTCAAACAAGTTTTTAACATTAAAATCATAATATTAAGAATTCAATGGAGAAATAATGCAACAATAACCAGAATCCTTGCACAACAGTTTAACATAAATAAACATAATCCTTGCACAACGGCGCAAGGGGCTGCCACTGCCCACTACTGCCAGTGTTATTTAAACAAAACACAAATTGCTGCTACTATAATTTAAACAGAATACAAACTGCTGACACTTTAATTTAAATACCGCAATTTAAACAGAACACAAACACAAACAATCATTTAACACAAACAGAATTAAGGAAAGCTGCCCCTGCCCAATGCCTAATGACACAACAACTGCCATTGCTACCAGTCCACTGCTGCCACTGCTACCATAGCACAACCACTGCCCACTTCAACCACTGCATAGCCATTATCATCCATGAAGCAAAACAGATGACTCTCCAACACCCGAACTTGCACTATCATCCACGAACACTAGAAAAATAGAGAAGTGCAAGATGTTTAAAAAAGACAAAGAGATCATATAAATAGAATATGACAATATGTTACAAACATAACTTTATCCATCTCTTCCATATCTTCTAGCTTTTCTTCCATTTTAATGGTGGATGAATAGCTCTTTAGCCAATCTTGGGTATAAATCAAACTCTCAACAATCTTTGGAGTTAAAGAACTACGAAATGGATCAAGCACACGACCTCCCGTGCTAAAAGCGGACTCCGAAGCCACGGTTGATATAGGAATTGCAAAAATATCACGTGCCATGCGAGAAAGAACACGATATGAAGAGGCTTTTTCTTTCCACCATTTCAAAATATCGAAAGTCTGTCTTGATCCACTCCCAAACTCAACAGTATCGTCCAAGTAACGTTCTAACTCCGATTTAAGGACTTTGGTTTGCTCAATTTCTAAGAACTTACCCCAATCCACTACATCATCATCAAGTACAACATTTGGATCCTCTGAAATATATTTTCCAACATTAATGCCTTCTTGTGACGCATCAACATTCTTTAATGAAGCTAATTCAACCGATGAGTAGTGTTCATACAATTTATCTAACGTAACTTTCACCTTTTCAATGAACTCATCAACCTCATCACAAGTATAAACTTTGGAAAGTTTATATCTCAAAAACGTCAACTTGTAATAAGGATCCAACACTACCGCAATAAGCAACAATGAATTAATTTTGTCACGATCACAATACTTCTTAAATTTCAACATTATTTTTCTTGACATCTCACGAAAGAATACATTGTCACTACTCAAAGATTTATGTAATAATACATGGATCCTCATCATTTCATGAAAATAAATGTTAGCAGTGACATATTGTGACCCAGACACACGCTTTGTAACAAGATAAAATTGTTCCAAAAATTTATGCAAGTTCTTTGCTGCCAACCAATCATCATCAATAGGAGTCTCATTCTTAAGTTCAAGTGTGAAACTTCTATCTTGCTCTTCCAACCGGTCAAAAGCTTTTTGGTACTCAAGAGCGGTGTCGAGCATATAAAAAGTAGAGTTCCACCGTGTTGGGACATCCAAACACAAAGATTTCTTGTATGAAATCTTTTCAATATCCACACATTTCCTAAACAGTTGATAGCAGGAAGGGGAACTCCTAACATATTTCACACTATCACGAATGCGAACAATAGCACTATTAACTTCATCAATTCCATCCTTCACAATTAAATTCAAAACATGCCCAAAACACCTAACATGAAGCAGACCACCATCTAACAACAACTCATTGCGTTTGGCCAACCTCTTTTTCAAAGATGTGGCTGCGACATCATTAGAACTTGCATTATCTATAGTCAATGTATTCACTTTATCAATCCCCCATCCCAATAAACAAGTCTCCACAGATTGTGCAATAATTTCACCACGATGTGGGGTTGGAAGCACAGGGAAGTTGATGATTCTCTTTTGTAAAATCCATTCTTTGTCAATGTAATGCGCGGTGAGACAAATATACCCCAGGTTTTGAATGGAAGTCCATAAATCAGTAGTGAGACAAACATGTGATGCAGAGGATTCAAAGATAAATCTCAATTTTTTCCTTTCAGTTTCATAAATATTGATGCAATCTTTGGTGATCATAGTTCTTGACACCAAATTAAACCTTGGTTGCAATGCATTAAGAACCCTTTTAAAATCTTCTTTCTCCACAACACTAAAAGGCATTTCATCAGTAATTATCATTCGAGCAATTTCTTTCCGGACAGATTCTTGTTCAAATTTTCAATTACTAATATTACTAGAAGGACCACTAGCAGATGAAAATTTAATCAATTTTTGAATAGCATCTTTATTCTTTTCACATTTCGAACACTTGAATAAGTGTGGCCGAATTGTACTAGTTCCTTGTGAACTAGCATAATGAAACTTCTTTTTGCAATGGTTGCATTGCATTTCATCAGGTTTTGACCCATATTCTTTTTTAATTTTTGTGAAATCAAGCCAAACATCAGATTTTTCAACATAAGTTTTTCGGCGTTTGGTGGGACTTACAGAGTTCCCCTCATCAGGGTTACCAATAGCAGGCTCAGATGCAGGATTAGCCATAGATTCAATATTTGTCTCCGTCTCCCCCATTAGTGACATGTACCTTTTCAATATCTGAACTAGCATAATGAAACAGAAAAATGATCAATTAGCAAAATGATCAAATGAAAAAATGAACTAGCAAAATGATAAAACGGAAAAATGAACATTGATTAGCTCTGAAAAAATTGCATCTGAGACTGAGAATGTTTTCTATTATCGAGCAAAATATGGGGCATGATTAGTTTTATTAGCTCTAAACAAAATATCGAGAGTGAAAAGAAGTCTAAATATCGACCATACCTGATCTGATATGAGATGATGATAGACGATAGACGATAGATCTGCTCTGAGATGAGATCTCTTTTCAAGTGTAGATTTGATTTTTTTCGATTGAAATGAAGGGAGAGTCGATTGAGCTGACAATGTCTGAGAGAGAGAGGAGGCTGACTGAGACTAGCTGAGAAAGGGATCTGAGAGTGGGACTGAGGGAGGCGGAAAACTGGCTGAGAGAGGATCTGAGAGTGGGACTGAGGGAGGCGGACTGAGATCGATCGAGTGAGGGAGGCTGAACAGAATCACAAATTAACCCTAAAATTGGAAAATGTATTTATAGGGTTTTTAATATTCAGGTTCAACCCGATAACCCGATGGGTCAACCCGAGGTCCGCCCAAATTAAATTCGGGTTAACATTTTTCAACTCAAGCCCAACCCAAGTTTTAAAACCTTTAGCTCAAGCCCGTCTTTTTTCGGGTTGGACTCGGGTTGAATTCGAGTTATCCAACCCAAGTTACCCCTAGGTGGTGTACATCAGCCATTCAATTTGTATTTTTTTTTTTTTTATTATAACAAAAAATAAAAATCACAAGCGTAGCACGAGTGTTACATGTTTAGTACTAAATCCGGGAATGGCACGTCGGCTTTTTGTTACATGGTTTCTGCACTCTTAAGCAATGAGTGGCAGGTTCTGCACAAGCGTAGCAAGAGTGTACATGTTTTGTATCTGGAAACTACTTTTTGTTTTTAAAAATAGTTTTTGAAAGAAAAATTGTTTGAGTAGTTATTTTTTGTTTTTGTTTTTTAAAAATTGAGAACAAAAATTAGATAGATTTAAAAAAAAATTTAGAATTATTTTGTGTTTTTAAAAACAACGTTTTCAAAATTTAGAAAACACAACTACCACCACCAACACCTCTAACAATACCACGTCATTACACTTCCACCACCACCACCACCACCTTTCTATTTTTATTATTTTTTAGGCTAATGTTTAAACAAATTTTAATATTTTTTATTTCGTAAAATTATTTTTGGAATTATGTAACCAAATAAGTTCAATGTTTTTATATTTTGTAAAACTATTTTTTTTTAATCATATAACCAAACAAATAATGCGCACCTCGACTAATCCTCGTTCTAGATTGCTCAAAAACAAGATCACGTCGGGACTAGGATATTCATGAGGGATAAAATCTCTCATGGTCTAGCCCCAAAAAATTGCCAAAATTTAAACTCACGACATCTAAATTTACAACTCATTCATATTATTACTTGAGCTAAACTTTGGAATTTCAAAAACAATTCTTGCTACAAATTTAAGCTTGGTGCATGGTATTTAATTACAGTTGCTTTTTAAAGGGGCAGTTTTGTTTTTTGTTTTTTGTTTTTTTTTTAAAATTAAACTTTTAAAAAATCACTAAATAATTTATGTAAAATTTAAATTTTCATTTACTCAAATTAGAGGGTTATAAAATTTATTGTGTTATATTTTATCATTAGAAACGATATATCTAACTTACAGATGTTTAAGAGTGGAAAAAAATAAGGAAGATAATCTTCGTGTTGAAGTTGTCTTTTGGTAATTTAGAAATTTTAAGTTCAATTCTTTTTTACACATTCTAAGGGCTAGTCACACTTGTACTTTTAGGGACATGCTCTAATTCAGTTAAAGTCATAGTGGTCAATTGTTGAGGTCAAAAGAAGAATTGATGCAAGCCTGGACACTCTATTAAAAGAAAAAATTAGAGACAATTGACCCCAAATTGCACTAAGTAATTACTTAGAAAAACCTAGTTTACTAAAGTTTGGTGCAGTTCGAAATCTTTGAATGATAAATGATAGTCTCAAGCTATATTTTATGCCAAAAAAACTCTACAAAAGTTAATCATAGTGGGAAATTCCGTTTGAGATTTACCTTACTGTATGAGATTTGGTACATAGGACTAAGACAGTTAGTCGAACATGTCTGAGCTAAATTCGAGTCGAACGTAAAAAACTTGTTTCTTAATCGAGTTAAAAAAATTGTTCAAGTTTAGCTCGTTTAAAAAACGAGCCGAACCTGAACGATCCAAAAATAAGTCAAACTTGAGTTGAGTTCGAGTATTTATACAAAAACGAGTTGAGTTTGAACCGAACTTGTAAGACTTATTTTTCAAAAGAACCTAAAAATTTATTCAAATTCGAGGTCGATTAAAAAACTAATCCAAACCAAACTGGAACCAATCTCAAACCAAACTCAAGGACTAGCACAACAATATTTTAAGATTTTTTTTTTTTTTTTATAATGAGGAGAATAGAAAACTTAAAATAGACGGAGTGAAGTGAAAGGTAGGACGTCTTCATCGACTTTCGAACAAAAACAAAGAATGTCTTAATCGTATTTCATCTATTTAGTCAAAAAAGTTTCAATCTTACTAGCAAACCACTATTCATAGACTAGGGTCTAGTGTTTGATATTCTTTGACGTATATCTAATTGTACCTAAGGCATTTGGATGCCTTTATAAGAAAGAAAATTAAAAACAATGCATCTGTATTATAAAAAAAAAAAATTACTCAAAAAAATACTATAAATAAGATCAAGATAAGAGTATAGGACATGAGAAGATGAATCTCTGTCAACTCGAGGGTAAATTTGGTAGATCACTGTAAAAAAATGTCATAATATTAATATCACCTATTATATTAGGAGTAATACTATTTTGATCTAAAAATTTAATCTAATTTGTTGATACAATGATGTAGTTTTAGCAGAACCATTAAATCAATACCAAGTTCAAATGTTTGATGGGTTTCACAGTCAATCTAAAAGTCATAATGAATTAGGTCATCAAATTAGGCTCCAATAGCATTGCTCTTATGTTAGATGTCAATAATACCAACAACTCTGAAAGTATTATGTGAAACTCACGATAAATTACAAGGATGTCTTTACAATTAGGAATTTTTAAGGGTGTGTAGTGATATATATGAATTTTTTAAGTTTAAACTTTAGAAAAAAAAATTATATTTTTATGATGTATAATTTGTTATTGATTGCGTATAAATTAGGATTTTCCATAAAGTCAGTCTGTCATCTTGACTAACACGTTGATAAGTTTTTGAACTTTAGTCCAGAATAATTCAGAGAGCCCGTAGCACAAGGAAAGGTACACTTTTATTGTAGTTTTAAAATCTTTCTTTATAGTAATGGTGTTTTTGTTGAACCAATTTCACCAATCCGGGTTTAAAGATTCTCACTTGTTTGCAAGTTGAGCTTCACCATTAGTATTCTAAGGTAAATAAAGGACCATGAACAGTGATTCTACTATTATTTTTTAATTTAATATTAATAGCTGTTGTATATATAGGTGGTACTGATTCTTGTAATAAGCAAGGCTAGCAAACTCACAAGGGTAGACTCGTTAATCGAGTCAAGTTATTTAGGTTTGATACAGGTTCGGTTCGTTTTTTAAATAACTCAATATTTAGTACGATATTGAATTAAGGATGAGATAATAAAGTACTAATTATATATTTAACTACGATAGAATATTTCAAAAAACGTGACTTGCTAAAAAAAATTACACAGAGGACAATTACTTGGTTAATTATTTTGGGTGATTTATGTGTTTAGGTATAATTTGCAAAAATAAAGATATAAAATTAAAATTTACCCAAAGTACTAACATTGTCAATCGTTGAACCTAATGTTATGCACACCAAATTTGTGCAATAAATCATTGTCAATCGTTGGATCAGTGACACCAGCCCAATTTGAGAGAATAGAATATGGGGTCCACGATGCATATCTGATGGATCTAAAGAGGCTGCCCATGCATTCATATCGATGAACTAGTTATAATTCGTCTCTATAAAACATAAAATTTGAACCCTTAAAAAATCAATCTCATTATATCAAATAATAATTTTTTTTCTTTAATTTTTTTGATTATATCATTCAAAATTTATTTTTATCTATTTTTTTTATAAAAAAATATTGACAAAATTTTTTCAAAATACGTAATTCGATAAAATTTTCTCACATGTGATAAAAATGGATGATGTGATGATTTTGGGGAAAAAAATGTCTAGGAGATAAAATTCAACATTCTATGTGTTTTATTATATAGATTATAATAAAAAATACAATACCTTGAATTTTTATTCTTACATATTTTTCTTCTTTAAAAATATCACATCACTCATGTCTATCACATATTTAATTATTTAATATTTGATTAATTTATAGTTTAAAATAATTTTTATTTCAAACATTATCCAATAGTATACATATATTGAAAAATTTTAATATAGTGAGATCAATTTTTTGAGTACTCAAATTTTATATTTCATCGCACCATCAGGCATGAGTTATGAGTAATAATCTTATATATGAAAATATTATATAATATCAAAAATTGAATTGATCTTATAATATTTATATTTTAAATAATAATTTAGTTTTTCTAATTATGTAATTTATAATTAAAATGAAGAGAGAGATAGGTGTGGATTGATGAGATTATTTGACATTGGGGGATGTGTAGAGAAGTTAATATTTTTTAGTTGAAAAAAAAATTTTGGAATGAATTTTGTACTATTGTATCAAAGTAGATGAAAATTAAAGCAATCTTGATCGTTATTGCGCTTTTATAAGTTAAAAATTCAATTTCTTAATTGTGATATTATATAAACTAGGAATAACTCGTACCAAAAGACACTAAATAATACAAATAAATCGAACCTTAGTTGTGTGTTATAAATATATAAAATAACAATTTATTTATTTATTTTATATAATTACACAATTCAAATCAATTGTTGTCTCACCATTTAAAAAAAAATAGGATAGAGAAGATTTTGACATTGATTAGCTTGAAAATGTATGAGTTGGATAAATTTTTAATTTTGGGAAAAATCTGGCCTTGATTAGCGTAAAAATGTATGAGTTAATTTGAGGAGAATTTTTTGTAATAATTTTGAGTCAATGAATTGAGTGAATTTCAGCCACTTTATGTTAAGTTAAGTTGGAGATTCAAAATAAGTCCTATTTTATTATATAGAATAATTATAATTCGTACCTAAATATACGATATAACATAAAATTCGAGTACCCAAAAAATTGATCTCATTGTATTAAATAGTAATTTTTTCCTTCCTTTTTTTAATTACCTAGCTTGAAAAAAGTCGACAAAATTTTCTCTAAATATATCATCTAAATAAAATATCAATATAAATGTGATATAAAAATTATATTGAGTCACAATAATCAGAAATTACATAATTTAACTTGTAATATAAATTTTAAAAGTTAGATAGAAGAATGAGATAGGAGAGATAAAACTTTTTTAGCTGAATGAGTTAGCGTGAAAAGGTATAGCCTGAACGGAGTTTTCAAGTTGTGGGGAAATTTTCAGGGATGATTTTGAATAATCGGATTGAATGAATCTTAACCACCCTTATAATAGACTAATTTAAGGATTCAAAATCAGTCATATTTATATAATAAAATAATTTATAATTCAAATTTCAAAAGATAAATCAAATGACTTTTACTATTTATGGTTGATATCGCTTTAAATTTTATTTTAAAGTTAATCTAACGGCTAATATTAACATCATAAATTTAATAGAAAAAATAAGCCTTTAAGGGTATGTTTGGAGTGACTTTGTAAAAATACTTTTAAAAATTATTTCTCATAAATATTTTTTTTAAAAATAGTATTTGAAATCGCCCCACCACTATCTCTAACATTGTCGCCCCCACCACCACCACCACCACTGTCGTCGCCACCAACCCCATTGCCCCTCTCAGCGTCCTTATTACCGTCACCGCCGCCACCGCCACCACCGCTACAGTCACCATCTCCACCATCGCTGCCTCCACCACCATTATCGCCACTGTTGCCACCATTACTGCCACTGTTGCCACCACTACCATCACCACTGCTGTCACCACCGTCACCGCCACCACTATTACTATGATCATTACCACCTACTACAATTATCAACATTTCTTATTACTACCACTGTCGCTCACCGTCTTTCACTCCTATTAAAAATCGATATTTAAATTATTTTATATCTTCTCTAGGTTTGTGATTTGATTTTGAATATGAATACAAATATGTTTATTGTTTATCTTTTTTTATTACTCTGTGTTTTCAGATACAGACAATAACTAGTTTTATTATATAGTATAAATATTCATAAAAATTAATGTCTTGGCACTCCTTTGAGGTCGGGTTGTTGCCTAATTAGATAATAACGTTCGATTATTAAGATGGAGACATCTGATATAATCCGTCAACCCAAAAAATCAAGTGGGTGGCGGTGTACAAATAATCGTGAACCGTGATGGTGTGGAGAGATTCAAAGTTTTGTACATCGAATGGGTCTATCTCTAGTAATAAATTTTGGGTTGGCAGAGAGAGAGAGAGAGAGAGAGGGAGGGGGGGGGGGGGGGGGATTGGATTAAGACACTCAAAAAGTGGCAAAGGAAATAAAGATTATGGGTTAAAGACACTCAACCAGTAGCAAAACTAACTGAAAGGTCGATTCGGTGATAATAAAAATGAACTGTAAATTAAGATGTTTTGAATTCGAATTTTAAAATTATTTGGAGTCAAGTAATGATAAATTTATCTTTTATGAATACCCTAATTCCAGTATGGATGGTTTACGTTTAATCAAATTGGAAATGAGATTAATCGAAATATACATAAACTAGTTTAAACCCTGACCGTTGAACTGGAAAAAAGAAAAAAAAAACAGTTATAAAACTCAAGCGAGATTATGAGTTTACAGTTCTCTCAAATTTTAAAAACTATATTTCGGCTCCCATGAATATTTGACAAAGCCATAGATTAAGGGTTTTAAATGTTTCCCTAAACACTAAAAATTATATTTTGATCTTTATTGTAAAAATATTAAGTTGTCCTTCTTTACATGAGAAATAAGAATCAAAATTTTATTTTGAAATGGTCAAATCATCCGAAATGAATCAATGATGAAATTAAAATTATAATATTTCAAGTTATTTCATAATGTTTCAAAATATTTTGTAATATTTTAATGCATTTACACAATTATTTTTGACGAACCCAAATTTAGACCAAGTTTAGGCCTAGTTCATGGGTTGAATCCAAATCATCAAAAGGTTAGTCAAACTCAACTAATGGTCTCAGCCTAATCCGAAGCTCAGGAGTCCAGGACAATCAACGCATGTGAGGAGTAAATATTGAGATAATCATTACTCAAAGATAGCACATATCCATAATTGTAGTTATTCTCCTCGAAAGACTAGTAACCTGCCATTCACGTTACTATCTCAACTAAAGTTTTGCGCTTATAAATTTTAAGTCCTTTACACATGAGGGACAATCTCCACATCTAGAATTTACTCTTACTCTCGCCTACTACTTTATCAATAAAGTTCTTCGACCATTGTCGCTACCTTTATAGTGTAGTAGGTCATCCTGACCGAACCACTCTATATATGTTTGTTGCTTGTATTAATCTTGTTTTTATATTTACTACATTTATTATTTATATTAATTACTCGATAGGTTGTACATAAATCCACTTTCGTGCATCATTAATTTTTTAATGTTTTAAGATATTTTGATATATTTCGATTAATGTTTTGAAAAAAAAAATTAATTTTTAATTTTTTTATTATGTTTTTGAAATGCGTCGAAATTTTTCTGAAATACGTCGAAATTTTTTTATTTCCTAGATGAAGGAAATAATGTACCGAAATAAAATTGTGTTTCTTGGTTAAAAATTTCTAATAATACAAGCCTTCAAAAAAAAAAACTTCCAATTAATTTAATGATGATGTGCGAGATAAATACACATTGAGATACCTATGAGTATTTTGTAGAGTAATGATGGTATTTCATCGTACGGCATCCAACGCCTTCTCCTTTCATTTTTTACATTAAATAACCCCCCAAAATGAAGACAAAAGATGTCAACTTCCCAACTCCACAATTTTATTTTTATCAATAATTTAATTAATATTAATTTATACATTTCACTCATTTATGGGCCTCCACAAAAAAGATTCCTTTTTAATCATTCATTTCCTCAAGCAACCAAATCTAGTTTGGAAAATGACATCCCCACATAAAGATGTATAGATTTGTGCCGATTAAACATTATTTTATATTTGATAATTAAATCATCAGTATTATAATGACACCGTAGAGCAATTATACATTAGTGTTTCTTAGTAATAGAAAATTATACCAACCATGTCTCTTCTATTTATTTGGTTGCACTGCAAATTACAGATGCAAGCAACTGCATGTAAATACATTGTGAAAGAATTTTGGGATTGGTTAAGGGTTAGTCACTCTTAAAAGGACATACTCTAATATAATTTAAACCACGGTGACCAGCCGTTAAACTCGAGAGAGTAGTTGATGTAAGTCTAGACACCCTACTGTAAAAGTACAAAAATCGAGTTTATCGATTGTAACCATTGTCATTTAAGTATGAGTTTTTGAACAATTTCTTATTTCATAAAACGTAAACTTCAGCATCTACATAGAAAATTCACATGTATTTTGGGAGCCATAGTGATTTTTGCTTAAAATTATATTGTCTTTATCATGAATGCCAAATAAAAAAAAAAAATCATTTTCATTAATATAGAAATTCAAAATTGACATGAAGTCAGCCATTGGACTATACATAGAATTATATGGGTAGTGATAAGGAAATAACAATACATATAATCTGTTGTTTTTACATATATGTTCAGCTCTAGATTAGGACCACAAGGAGATCGAAAATAACTGGAGGTATATAAATACAATAGTTTTCGGCCAATGAACAAAACTCTGCATATATCTTTGCTTACATCCATAATCCAACTATTTTGGACAAATTATCAGTAAAATAAATTATTTAATGTGCCAAGGGTGGTGAATGATCTTTGTTGAAAGGGTTGATGTGTTCGTTCTAAATTCGAATATTGGAAATTTTTTAATGTCAAGTTACGAAAGATTTATTTTTCATGAATATTGTAATTCTGACGTGAATGATATATTGTTGATCAAACTGAAAAAGAAAAGAAATTAATCGAAATGTACGTAAGCGAATTTAAAAATCGTTAAAGGTTAAAAAATAAAAAGGAAGGGTTGATGTTAAAATTTGAGTAAGTGATCATTTAAGTAGGACAAGTGTCCTTGTTCTATTTAATACCCCCCACCAACCATTCATTTAAGTGCTCCCATTCTGATGTTGGGTCTATTTCCTACTGATTGTGACACACAAGTCATGAAAGCTTAGTATGACTAATTGGGTAAAGTGTAAGCCCCACAAGAAGTAAAGAATAAAGAATACTATGAATATGTGGGTGGGGAGTGGGATAACTCGGTTTTTTTTAATAATAAAAAAAAATGTGGGTAACTCAGATGAAAGCATTAAATGATATTAAATATCTTGAATAAAGGGTGATTTATTTGAAGGCATGGTACAACGTGAATAATCTTAAAAAGGATGTTGGTGGTCATTAGATGATATTTGAAAATGCCGAATGGGTTTATTGAATCTGCTCTATTTTATATTATAGCCTTTTTTGTTGATCCGAATATATGACTTGTTGGTCCTCATGCGTAGTAAAAGTTTATGTATTGTGAACGTGCATTGCGGTATATAATTAAAAAAAAAAATACAAGATTTACGTGATTTGGTATTTTTGTTCTTTAATTACCATTTTTTTTAATTTTTTTGCATTCTAAATACCAATTAAGAGGACAAAAATTTCTTGCTTACAAAAGTAATATTGAAAACCTGTAAAAAAAAATTAAAAAAAAATCAGCTAACATAAACTTCGTGGCAAGATCCAAAGAAAGTTCGCATTTTCTTATTTCTTATCTCATTAGGGTACCTAATCTTAAAACCTGAGACAATATTTGCAGAGTATTTAATAAAATAAGAAAGGTTAAAAAAAATTACATTGATAATATTTGTCGATTAATTCCACTTTAATGTCGTTATCAATTCAGACACAACAACTAAAATAAATTCCTTACTTAATCATTTTAAATCTAATATAAATTAATAAAATAATTTAAAACCAACAAAATAATGTATCAATAGAATCTGTAATATAATAATATTACCTTAATTGAAGTAAGGATTAACTTATTGTAAGAAAAAAAATACATTTACATAGCAATTGCAAAGTACCAAGGGTGTGCCGCCGAGATTGACATACCAGAAATAATGCAAAGCCACATAGCAATTGAAATGCCTCAAGAGTGTGCCGCCGAATTGACATAAGAATACAAAAAAATGAAAGTGTTTTAATAATAAAGGGTAAGGATAATATTGGAATATAATTGCATTAAGACTTTATTAATATAAAACAAAAATGATATGACTTAATGGATGTTTGTAAGAAAAAATAATACTTATTAGTAATTTTCTCAATTCTATTTACGTTCTACAGAAATGACAGTTGTTGCTATATATAAGAATCTCATAGGGTTATACAATATATGTATAGATATAAGTTAATAAAACTAATTCTAATCTAACTACGAAACCTAGTCCTATTTGTTGTGCTTTCCACTCTATTTCTCTATGTTTCGGTTTACTTTGCTCAGTGACCCATTCTCTTTTGAGTCTACTTAATATAAGTCGTCCACTAGTCCCAACTTTATGTTATGATCATAAGAGCAACTATAAAGGGAGTTGCTATTTTGGGATGTTAAATCACTTATTTATAATTTTGAACAGTATTTTGATATTCCTAAATTATAAATCTATTCTAATGACAGGTGTCAAAATGAAGTGTCATTTTCATATTTTCATTCATCAATGTATATGAATCGTTGGATCTATATTCATCGTTGGATCATTCAGCAATTTAACGGATTTATATTTATCAACTCATTTGCAATCTCTCCCTTTCTCTTTCTCCAGAGTTGCCATAAATATCACCCTAAGAGTCTTGATGTCATTTTACAACTCTTGATGTCACTCTCCTTGGGGTCGAGAATTTTGAATTTGGGGTGACATCAAAAGTTGCCACCACTAATGTCGCTCCTCTTTGGAGTTGCTCTAAGTTGTTCAAATGACTATTGTACAAATATACAACTTTATAGTCTACACTACATATAAATTACATATATCACCTAAATATCCTAGCATATTCCCTATGGCTACATACCCTACCCATCCTTCCTTTTCAAAAGAGGGGTATACGTTTTACCAAAACTCACATATAAAAATGGGGTGTTCATAATACTCTGCTGAAATGAGTAGGCTTTACTAGATTGCTGTTGGATTTAAATTTAAATGAGTAGGAGGCCTAACCTTTGCTCTTGTCTCCTCCTTCACATTGTAAAAGTATACTATTCTTAATCATGAATTCGAATTTTAACATTCACTACATAGTAATTTTTTGTATCTGTTAAAAATGCAATATTTTATTATCTATTACTACACTAATCTCGAGAAGGTTAGGGTTCATTAACAATGACGTCTCTAATAAGACTATCTAATAACTTCACCGGTTAAGTTATGTTGTTCAATTAGGTGGTGCTATTTTAATGGAAAAAATAAAAACTTAGATTGCGACTATGGAGACATTGAGGCAATAATTATTAGTTATTAAATGGAAAAATTGACATTTTAAGAAAATATTTAATTCATCTTCACAGAGGTCATGCATCTAAATGATTAGATCTATCATACAATAGGCTCATATGATTTTCCCCCCAAGGAGATTTGGCTCCCTTGTTAAGGCCCACTTGCATCACTTGTTAATATATTAGGGATAATCCGTGTTTAGAATTACGATATAACGCTTAAGTAAAAAATAATGAATTTAGAAAAGAAAAATTTAATATGAATGGTTTTGAAAGGGATATTAGTGGCCGTTGGATGAGTCTATTTGAGATCATCGGATGAACTTAGTGAAGTTTGTCTTGTTTTATATTTTACTAGGGATAACTCGTGTCTTCAGACACTGTGTAATGTAAATAGTTTTGAAAATGATGTTAGTAACTATTGAATGAATCTATTTCAAATCGTCGGATGAATTTAATGATATGTATATATATATATTGTTTCACTAAATGACAATATGTTGTTCCAATCGTGACCCACGAAAGAAATGTTCCTCCTACACAAACTTGGTGTACGCGGAGGCGCGTGCTTGGTGTCTGGTGGTGGGTTGGATTGTGGATAAATTGAATCTGTTTAATCAGAAATAAATTATTATTTTTTTTCACTTATCATCCACAACGTTAATCACACTATGATTTATTATATTGCTTAGATTGAAATGTATCAATATTCGATTCAATTGTGATATGATTCGAACTACATTTGTGCAATAAAATTGAGCGATTGATGAAGAAATTGAGTTGCAATTTGCAAAAGTAATGTTGTAACTGAGTTACTGGAATTGGATTATATCTTTTTATTGGAGTTGGATATGAACTATGAAAGAGTCAAATTTTTTTAAAATCATGTCAGATTCAGATCAGTTGAGATCTAATCCGTTGAGATTGTCTAAAAAGTTTTGTAGTACTAGAAAATTAACTATTTTTTTAAATATACATTACTCAAATGTGATAAAAAAAAAATCATAAAAATAATAAATTAATCACAAAAATAATAAATTTTTTATTTATAAAATAATCAATAAAAATATTTATTAAAATAATAAATTTTAAAGGGATTGTACTGAAATTTATTTAGCGGTACCATTGTCAAGCCTCACTTGAAGGCAATGGCATTTGGTTTGGTGTGGTGGTCAAGAATCGAGAATGATGAATGCAATAATTACCAAATTTTCCAAAATGTCATTAATCTATCACAATAACACCCATCCACATCCTGCACCTAATAAAGCCTCCCCCAAGTCTAAAAATGTACTATTGGTCGGTTGGATGACTGAAAACACTTTGCTTGCTTGGACATAAATTCCAACACGTCTGTTTAGCCATGCCCACTGGTCATACACCTGCGATTTTAGCATTGAACAAAATTAAGAGATTGAGATCCACTGTAATAATCCTTAGCTAATAGACCTTGCAGCTAAAGATCAAATTTTCGTTTTGAAATGTCCGAAATATTTTTATTTTTAAAGAGATCGAAATAAATTAGTAATGAAATCGAAATTCTAATATTTTGAAATATGTTTCGAGATATTTTGTAATATTTCAATACATTTACACCGTTGTTTTAGAATGTTTCAATGTATTTTAAAATATTTTGAAAATAATAATTCTTAATTTTTTTTTATTATAATTTCAAATCGAGACAAAATATTTTCAAAACATGTCGAAATATTTTCATTTTTTAGGTGACTGAAATAATACGGCAAAACAAAATTTTAATTCTTGCTCGTAGCCTGCCCATTGTTAAAGAAATCAGAAGTTTCTTCTCCCTCGTATTGCAATCATAAAACTACAATCCTCGAGTTTCATCAAATTTGCATACTATGCGTGCAAAAAAGGAGTCATAACTACTATCGGCATGTAACAGTAGGTGTGTCCACCATAGATTGGATTCTGGACAATAACACTTGTAATAGGTTTGTGAAAATGCCCCAACGATAATAAAATAATAACCTAGTACACCAAATTGAGACTATGATAGTAAAAGAATGACCTAATACACATTCTTTGTCATTGCGAGATTCAAGAAGAGTCAGATATATATATGTAATCATACCTAAATCGCACCGAAACAACCAAGGCCTACCTTCTCAAACATCTGCTTATGAAGAGTTGGCTTTTTTCATATGGACACAGTCTAGGTAAAATAATATACTAACATATGTGCATGTATAATATCCAAGAGTTGTTGCTACTTCATTTTCATTAACTGCCCAAAAAAATTACAATTCCAGATAAAACAATAAACCTTGTTTCAAGCACATTGATATAATTTCATCCACATCAAATGTCCGGATCACAAAAACAAAACCAGTGTCAGGACATATGTAATTCAAATATGATAAAAACAAAAAAACACCCACAAAAATAATAACAATAATGACAAAGAAAGTGCATATAAATATGTTACAGGAAGAGACTAGTCGCAAGAGGCAACAGATAGTGCAACCTGAAGATCATTTGAAGTTCCACAAATGTACATTCTATATGTTTCTATCTCTTGTTGATAACCCGTAGAAGAGCATGCGGCGTAGTAACTGCCACTCACTCTATCGCGCATATAAAATATGATCTCCCTGAAAATTGGTTCATGGCCATTGAGAAGATTTCCCATACTCAAAGCTTTTCTCCATGACTGATTGGCTGTGGGTGGAGTGAACATGCTTGCAATGACTTCTCTCTCTTGCAATCTTACTTGTTGCTTCTTTTCAAAATCCTATACGTATGAAGAGCGTAACTATGTCAGCCTAATTAAAAGCAACCGAGGGAAACGCACTGAGAGGATTAACTTGGTCGAATAGGCCAATATCATAGGAGGGATTCAACCACCAGCCTGTCACAGCAAAGCACTTGAATCTCTATTGAAAGCAATTACTATGAGCCAGTCACAGCAAAGCATTTGAATCTCTACGAAAAGAAATCACTATGATTGGATATAAATACTATGAAAAGCCTGATCACCATGAAATGATCTCCCAGGCAGAGGTCTACTTAGTAATCCACAATAGAAAAAAATAAGAGCAGAGCTTTCATTAAAGCCTGCTAGAAATCACTTATTCTGCCACACAAGAAAAAGTGCCAAAGAGAAGTCACAGCACGCTGGCAATTTACCTTGTCAACATCACATCCCAGAGAGCCTGTTCCCATTCTTGGAAGATAAAAGTCGTAGTAGTCACTGAAAATTGCTTCTGACAGACGTGGTGTTTGCAAGAACTTACGATGTAGAGAAGCTGCTAGGGTTAGTAGGCTCTCAACATGCCCAAAAATTGCGCAAAGTCGCCTAGAGTCTTCAATAATCTCTCCGTCAACACATGGATGATTTGCTACAATGCAAGCATAAAACATTTAAAATTGAGAAAGATGACTTCCAAAAGCACAAAACTGCAAGATGGGAAAAGGGAAAAAAAAGAGCAGAAGGGCAAATGCACCTTGCAAAGGCTTCAATGTAGAAGCCATAGTAAGGTAAAGTTGCCCCATTTTGGTAGTCATCTGCTTTAGGCCGCCAAAAGTAGTCTGGTTTAAAGTGTCAGCTGCTGCTCTGAAAGCAGTACAAATCATTTGTTCCAGCAGTTCATGTGGTTGCAATGTTTCCAAATAGTGGAGAGCCTACATGACAAAGTTCCAAATGCCAAAAGTTAATTCAAAGAACTGAAACATTAGATATCATCTCAGGAGGAAAAAGGAGCATGCAAATAAACTATTTTTTACCACCATATATGAGATTCAAAAAGCAATCCCAAGACATTATAAATTTCAGATTACAATCAATTTCATCCCCAAGTAATAGAGAGTCAAACATGCCAGTTAGCATAGGCTGCAGAGAGAGTGCCAAGATTTTCTTTATATACCAAAAATGTACAGCTCCGAGCTCGGGGATAATTGAAAAGCCTAAAGGACATAGAGCGTTGGTTGCTTATAATCTACGGATGAAAATAACAGTCCTTCAGTATGATGATTCACAAATCGTCGTTGTGGAAGTTTCTTAGCTCATGTTATATGCTGACAATTGGGTGCATACGAGGATGAATAGGTGACATTATTGTTGAGCAACCGGCCATGTAGGTGCAGATTTAGGGAAAAAATAGAAAAACATTATTTGAGACTACATAGATGAAAATTCCATTGATTCTAGCGCTGAGGACACCTCACAATTGAAAAACACAATTGAGACATGCCATTGCATTGTCTTTAAAAAATGACCAATGCATACTACCCAGTGTAAGGATTTCAAAGCATCCATCCTCTGATGACCCTAGAGATTGCAAAGCAGTGTCACGGTAAGTTGAAGGAGCCTTGCATGTAAGATCCAGTCTATCCTGACATAAGAACTCAAACACAACTAGGTTTGGTCAAAATAACAAAAAAGACTTTTCATCCCAATACTGATCTTTTTCTTATTCTAGTGGACCCTTTGGCCCATCGCAAAAACTGACACTTAAAACAAACCAATCCCACAAGAAATTCAATGGTTTTAATGCAAAATCAATGCTACAAGAGATCTGAAGGAAATTTTTCGCTTGGGGGAATTCCTTGTGTGTTGGGACTTCTGCTGCATCCATATTTACCCAAGATGTAGACTCTTACTCCAGAAGGTGGAACACAATCTAGTCCACTGTGTTCCAGTGGTATTCTAGCATCAAAAATAGTATGGTGGGGGTAAAATAATTCTATACTTACCAGGAAGTCACTCATAAGTATAGATTGCAAAGGAAGATTCAGCCTGCTTTTGATTAACGAGATTTGGGATAATTATGCAGTAATCATAATAACACAATTTTGTTGTTTTCCCAGGTTTAGCACAAAAACAAATCCTACTAAGCATAACCCTACTTGTTTCTTATTTGTGACGGTCTTTTGACATTCAAATTGCAATGATCCATGACTCCTATCCTGGATTGTGTGTTGATAGGTACTGCTGTTTTAGGACAAGATTTTTGTACATATTTAGGGTTGCGTATGAAAGACCCGCCCCAAATCCCCGTAGTGACAGGAGTCTAGTGCACTGGACCACCCTTTTAATCTCCCTTTGTTGTGCCATCCTCCATGATTTCATTGAACATGCAAGTAGCAAATACATCCAAATAAATATACCTTTTCTCCTTCTTGATTTGGATCTAGAAGTGGCTTCTGCTCAGAAGCTGGCAAAGCAGGAGCCTCATTCCAGATTGTTCGCCATGAATTCCCATACTCAGACATTCTCTCTGAAAGTCGTCCTCGAGGAGGCCAGTCATTTTTCAAGCCATCCATGGTATTAGTCTGGGATACTCCAATATTTTCAGTGTCATCATTCTCCCAATCTCTGGGTGAATGCCATCGGATAAAATCTTCAAAGACAGCATCTGGATTTGCTGCTTTGAATGCTGACATATCTGGTTCATATTTTAAAAGACAATCAACAACCAATCAATATTACTTCATAGCTTGTGCTAAAAATATAAGCGTATCTTATAGGAAAAAAGGATCCATCTTGCATGTTCCATACGTCTACAGCCATGACATGAAACAAATAGCAAGTATGGCAAACAAAAAGAAGCATTTCACTATATTTGAAGAAAGAATAAGGATACAAATGAGAGGAGCTACAAGCTTCGACAAAAATTGATATTGTATTATGCTACTAGACCCATGTACAAAATTAGACAAAAAATATATGAACACACAAGGACATTATTTGTGAGGCTGCATTAAGTCAACTGACTGTCTGGAAGCATATGTATTATAAAAACAGTATGTGCCCAGAAATAGTAATACCCAGGTGATGATTCAATTAAAGTAATACTAAAAGCAACAAACATGTATATGGCTCTTCCACTGTGAGGTGGTTTCTATCTAAATAAAACCCTAATACCGTGATCTTTTATTGATATACTAGTAATTGCCCGTGCCTAAAGGCACAGAGTAACATAAAAAATTGCTTACTAGAAAAAAATATCCAATTGATTGAATTCTTAAGTTCTTTGGCAGGCACCTTAACAGTGGGTAAAACCAATGGAAATGAACCACTTTCCCATTAGGGCAGTTAATGTAATTGATTAAATTCATTCTAAATTTAGTGACAGAATTAAGGGTTTTATATTTTAGGGGTAGGATTGTCTTCTCACCTTATATTTTTGGGGTAAATTTGTTTTAAAATTTAGTGTTACCATAGAGGGGCATCTTTGGGAGTATATAACTTTTATTAGCTGATTTCATTTTCTTTCGTTGGCATTATTGACGGTCGTTATGCAAAGGGGGATGTTTAATGATTTGTAAAACTCAAGGCACTGACATGCAATTTTAAAAATGTGATGGAGTCAGTGTCATTTTACCAAAAGTCGGGGTGTGAGAAATTTACCCATGCCTTTTTCTAAGGCTGCACAGAGAGGGAATTAGGACTGCATATATGGGTAATATACTACGCCAATCAAGGTAGTGGATTGACGTGCACACTGGTTCATTACAAATAGAGAGTAATGGGTGGGAAAAGTAGAATTTCATAGGGGAATTTCAGCCATTGGTTCAAAGTTTGAAAATTTTTAGATCTTTGGAAGATTTTTATATCATAGGGGAATTTCAGCAAAAGTCATTTTTATATCTTTGGAGGATTTCAAATCCTTTGTACTTTATTATATAGATGTCGCACCAAAGAAAAGGGAAAATGATGGAATAGAAACATAGCAAGTCCCCCAAAAACGTTGTAGGAGTACATGTTTTGCCACATTATGTTGCTCAAGTCACAAGCATTATTAGTTGAACTAAATTTTGTCCAGGTCAACATAACCCTATCACCAGTGAAAGAATGTAATGTCCGAACACACAGAATATATTGCCATTAGTAAGCAATAGACATGAGTCATCTCAATTGGTCTCCAACATAAACTGTTTAAATTGCCCAGCAAATCACGGCATGCTATTACCAAACAAGAATACTATTTCTAATTCACACAAGAGTGAGTCAAGAAAGTTATTATGGTCTCTCTGATATCTGTTTCCATGATACCCTTTTTTTTTCCCTCTAACTGCGATATGTACCCTCTCTCTCTCTCTCTCTCTCTCAATCTGAAAACCAAGGAGTAAGGCATCCGAAACAACCAGGAGTAATCCCAGATGCTTTAATCATGTTTTAGTTCCCTAGTTATTGGCAGAATTACTTTTTCTTATGATGACTTTAATTGCTATTAGTGGGGAAAAAGAAGAAGAATGAACAGCATAATTAATTGAGATAAATCTATTCAACAAAGTCAAACCTCTTAAGTATAAAATTCAAAGTTTACATACCTGATGATAAGATCTCTCTCTCCAGTTGCGCAGAGAAACTCTGTAACAAAATCATAGGCAATTCTTTCTCAGTTGATAACAGCACAGTTCTCGAAATTTATACGACTTGTGTCAATAATGAACTTGAAAATTAAATTGAAAGAAAACAGTAGCAAAGTATTAGAAATATAAATCTCAAATGAAATAAAAATGCATCAATAATGCCAAAAGAACAACAATACCAAATGACTTGTTATATCTTTCTTCTTATAAGGCATACCAAGCAATCCATAGCATAGAGTAAAAATATACCATCAAATTAATGGACGTAAATAAGTGCCTCCATGACAAGGCAGTTAGGATGCAATCTGCCATCATACCCCATTGTCACAAAAGGAATATGGTAAGAGATTACATCAAATAGAGCTGATTAAAAAAAGTGTCCTGCAATGCTGTGGCATGTGTAAGAGTAGTAGTTACGTTTACGTACTCTCTAGACCTGGTAGTGTGTTTCCTTGAGTTCTCCCTTATCAGTATATTTCGGGGAGCCTTAATTCTTCAATCAAGAAAACCATTATTTAACTGTCAAAAATAAACACATACAAAAAAAAAAAGGCAAGCACAATAAACCTATTTCAACCCAAGCATCAAAGAAGTTCGTTTAGCTTAGCAAGCCTTAGTCGAGCTAGAGTTAGTATCTGACCTCAAGGAAAAGTTTTTTTTCCTTAGGTTTGTGTCTGGAAGAATGTAAACAACCCAGCAACAACCACTAGGCCCTGCAAACCAGAGCCTCCCCTGCAAAACTTGAAAGTGGCAAACCACAAAAAATACCACAAATATCTCAGTGGGACTGATGCCATAGAAAGGCTAGGCGGTACTACCATTACAGCTATCTTATGCATTCGGTTATTGATTACTGAATCTTCTAGAAGCAGAAGAGAATGGTCCTAATATCATCTAATGAAGGCACATTACTGTTTTTATCGTTAAAATATGGAGTCACCAAGTTAATTCCTTTCGGATAGCAGTTCTATCCCTCATGTAGGTGAACAAGGATTGGGTTTGCAAGGGCTTGGATTTTCAATCCTTTGGGCTTGGTTTTGCGATATTCTCATTGAAATCATACCTCGTGCTTATTCATGTTCAATGTGCAAATTGCATAGATTTTCAACCCTATTTCTAGAGGACCTGTGCACGATGTACATCAAGTGCCATCAAAGACAGTAAGCCACACAAAAAGAAAGGATACATACTTCAAGCAATCCTATTCTATGCACTAGTAATTTGACTCAATTAAAATCCAATAGGTAAATTTATGCACTTGTAAGTCGGTCACCATTCAAGGCATGGCAGCAAACTGCTAGAGAAAATATATCACATAATCAATTATCATGACAAAAATAATTGGTAGGCTAATGAAGAGAAGCTTACAAATGAATCACCAAACGCTTCAACAGCATGTAGTCTTTCTTCATGCATGTCTTCTGTCATAAGGGGTGGATCCTATTATGAATAATAAATAAATAAAAATTATGCTTACATATGGTGAAGAGAGTCCAAAAACTAACAGAAGAGTGAGCTAGTCTGTTGAAGCTAGATCAACCTGGGTGAAAGGGGCGTGCATCTTCTGGTATGAGTTTAGAAGCATCATAGACCCCACCACCCCAGCTGATCCCCACCTGACACAATCTGAAGGTTTAGAATCAGCAGATGTCACAGCATTCGGATGCTTGGAACTAAAACTGGGCTTGGTAGCTTCAGCAGCACGCAGGCCTTTGGATGTTGATGGGCTGCAGAAGGAACAGGTAGGTGATGACTGAATCAAATGAATAATTAAAACCAAGGGAAATAAGCAGAAAGTCTTAATCAGAATGCAATTATATATTCAATTATTTTATAATGCAAATGATGTAGCAGCTCCTATGGTTAACAATGCTTTAGCTGTGCAAACTAAGATTTGTTCATAAACTGGAAGTCCTCATCTGTGACCTAGAATGCTTTTTATTTCTTCTTGCTCTTTGGAAGAATCCTATGCTGCCATAATACATAAAAACGTAACGATATAACAAATGCTTCATAATTTTTATTTTTTTTTTTTTTTTTTGCTGGTTAAAAAAAGGGGTGGGACAAGGAATAGTGCCCAGCGACCACCCCGATAGGCCCTCACCGGTGGGATCATAAGGCCCCTGACCGCGCCTAAAACACCTCTCAGGACCAAACCTAGCTAGGCTAACATAACGGCCAACCACCAAGCCCCAATCATCAACCTGTAATCATATCTTCTGCCTTTCCACTGGCCAGCTTTCAGAAACTCTCTAGTCTTCATACAATCATTCTTTATTGCTTGAATAGTTGAATAACATATCAACTTACAACAACTAGATCCATATAAACATCGTTGTAGTTTAAAAAAACATGTGTTCATAACACGTGATTTTTTAAGTAACTGAAGAAAAACAAGTTTATTTAATTTTACCCTTTGTGGCCAGTAAAATTTTGCAAAGGATGTCAGTTTGCATAAATCTTCTCTTGTCAAGGACGAATATGGACACATGCAACATTAACCACGTGTAACTTTGCATGACAGCTTAAGTTGCTATTATTATTTTACTTCTTATATCCAAAATAATTATGGTTGGTTACATATGTTGTATATGCTTATTTGATCTTTGACATAAAACCAAGGAAATATACAATCTCCAAAGGAAAAGAAGTACAAAATGATGAATAGCATGTAAAGAGTAATTGTTCCTTTTCAAAAATAGACTAATATGAATGAAGAAAGTAACTTGTAGTTTATAATATACACCATTTCAGACTTATCATTCTTAGATCCATGAAGTTTTATTATACCCTGTCCAACAGAAAAGCTCATGAAATCTAGGAGTTATAATCTTCCAACATTAGAAAGCACAAAGACTGCTGAAGCTTGTTAATCAAGAATACTAAGCTAACAAACTAATAATGAACATTGAATATTCATCTATATAATAAAGTAGAACGATTTTAAATCCAAGAGACAAAGAGTGGTTTAGATTGTTTCTTGACGAAAAAAAATATCATCCAATGAATGACGTTATCTTAAACTGTCTCAAACTATTGACGTCTCAAATCATTTCGATCCGACGTACCACATTAACTCTTAAAATATTTTTTCTGCACAAAATTTTTAATTTCCAAAATTAACATCTCTAAATTAATTCCTTCCCTTACATCACACGTAAATCCCAATTGGCAAGTATCCCTCACTCCCTGTCTTACACCCTTCCTCTCTCCTCCCCCGATCTGTCTAATCTCTCACCCCTCTCTCCCCCCCCCCCCAATCTCCCCCATATCTGTCTTTTCTATCTACCCCATCAACGCAACACGCTAGACGCCAGCTCCCTCATCCTCATTCTCTTACTCAGAGCCACCAAAGCTCAAGACAACCAGAGGTAATTCTCTCCCTCTCCCTCTCATTATTCTGTCTCTCAAACCTACACACAACACAAAATCAATACATATTCTGAGCACCCTATTTTTTTGTCACTCTAAAATCTATGATCTAGGGTACCGAAGTTGGAGGACATAGAGGAATTGTTGGTGAAAAATGGTGGGGCACCACGTGTGTTTCGATTGCCCTTGGCAGCTCCAAGCATTGGTCTTTCTCTCTCTTTCTCTCTCATCTACATAGTGATGGCTGCATCAACACATCACTCTTTCTCTGCCACGGCGACCTGCATTCACCCCCCTCTCTCACTCGCTCTCTCTTTCTATTCCAAAGCAAAATCCATATTTTATCGATTCCAATTAGCAGTTTTCTTTCTCCAATTTTTCCTTTTGGGTAGTACAGAATTTTTGATTGGGTTTAGACAATTTCCAACTTGAATTTGATGTGATTTTTATGGGTTTTTTGGCTCAAATTTCTTAATTTCTTTTGCTTCTTAAACAAGCATTTCGACATTGAGGACTTATACTTGGACTGATTCATTGTTTTGGCTGCTCCTATGGTAATTCTCTCCCTCTCATTCTTCTCTGGTTTGAGAGAGGGACAAGAATGAGAGGGAGAGGGAGAGGGAGAGGGAGAGAATTTAAATGTGAGTCTGTTTATTGATTAAGAGCCTGTTACAAAGCTTTTTATTGACAGGAATTGATCTCCACACACACATTGCTTTTCTTTCTGCAAAAAAGTTATGATTTGTGGTTGTCCATGGCTTCACTCTTGGATTCTTGCATAGTGGACTCAAAATTCTCACATGGGTCTATTTCAAAAAATGATTTTATGCCAGTGACATTATAGGTGCGCACTTCCATTGACCATTATGGTATGTGCAGGCAATTTGGGTTGTATATTTCACTTTGCATGCGCTGCTATTTTTCTTGCATGTTCATGGTTAAAACTCTCTCATGAGTGTGTACATGCGTGGGTTTCAATTTACCAACATTTTTTGTAAACCATTTCTTTTGATGTAAAGTTTTATTTTGCAGGAACATAAAATAGATTCTATCATTTCATAAAAAATGCTTATGAAAAATGATTGGAAAATGCATTGTTTGTTTCATACAATCAACTTATCAAGAATCATGGCTAACTTATGGCATTGCGGGAAGACAAGTGGTACAACTCTTATATTTTCCAAGAATATGATTAACATTATTTTTATGATTTTGGTATATTAGAATAGGGTGGAACTCTTAAATAGATTCACAATTACTAGAAATAGATGACAAATGTTTGTTTACAAAGGGTATTGCATAATTGAATTGTGCTTTTTGTAAATGACCTTGGCCTTGAGAAATGGGGTAAATATGCATTATGGGTTGGAAGAGTTGCCCAAGCCTTCCGGATGGAGCAAATGTGTTAGAGAAATGGAAGCATTTGTGGAAGCAAAAGAGAAATACTCTAGCGAGACTGGCTATGTTGAAATGACAAATGTCCAGGGTGCTGAGCACCATCACATTCGACAATTATTCATTTGCATGATTGATATATCTCTTTAGTCATTTGTTAGGCCTTTCTAATTTGAATTTTTTATTCACGATGGTTTTTGGTGGTTTCCACATCAACAGCTATGCTTTGTTCAGTCCTACTTTTGATTTAATTGTCATGTATTCAATTAGATTATTTTAGATCCAAACATGATGGGCACGACAGTAAAGTGATTGAAATTGTAATTTGATTTAACGAATGAATTAGTTGAGTTTATACGACACTTTATTATTGTCAATGCTAATAATTTGTTTGCTAATTCGACGCATTAGACATGTGGCATGATGGCAATGGTGAGTCTTTGTGTGGCCCAATAGATGCTTTCTTTTCGTAATGATAATTTTATTTTTTTTTGTTACGGAGTGCGTTTAGGCACGGGCATTAACTAGTACCTTAATAAAAGAAAACAAATAATACGAACAATATTAATAATATCAATTAGAAAAGAAATAATTTGGTTCCAAATAACTCCCCACCAAGGCTAGTCAGCATTCAATGACGAAAACAAAGGAGTTCTCACTTGCTTACTTCACCTGTCACGTTCCTCACTAAAACCTTCACCGACGCTCTGAGAATACAAGTCTCTTGCAACCTGCACATCTTCCTACATTTCAGTTAAACAATTACTGAATGTCAGGAGAATAAGCAAACGACAAAGATGGATTTACGCACTATAGCAATATGGACAAGACAAGAAGGAAAACAATTTAACATATTTCACCTCAGCTCGATTAGAAACAGAAGCTTGGTTTTCAACACCTTTTTGATGGTCTTGATCCTGTCGGTGCTTCTTATCAATGCATATAGCAAGCTAAACACCAAAGTGGCAGATCAATGTAACTTTTGCAACAACATCAAACCTCATGTACATCAAAACACACGCACACAGAGCCCGTGCACTTCAGAGATCTTGAGACACATGTATTACTAGTTAGTTTAACACACAACATCCATTACTAAACTGAATAAATTGCATCAAAGTAGTCATTTTCCATCCTCCTGACATCAAAGGAACCTCACTAATTCACTCCCTGAAAAAGATATCTTGAGTGAGGAGAACATCTCTACTAGAACACAATTTTGCAACTTCTATCAGCAAGTGCAAGATGTATACCAACAGCCTGAGTTAATCCAGACGTAAACTTGAGAAAAAGGAGGCTGCAACAAAAATAAAGAAACTTGAATATTTGAAGAATGTAATGGTACTACATCCACTTTTTGATGATTAAGTTCAGAATGAGATTTCATGTGTCCCAGATAATCAAACTAGGTGCTTAAGTCTAACAAAACAGATCTTGCTTCAATAAATTAGTTTTGAGGGTCAAGCATACGAAACCTCCCACTATACACAGCTATAATTGCTATCTTGAACCGCAATATCCAACACGTGTAGGACTTACACTAAAAACTCATTCACAGGAAAGGAAAGTTGAATCAACTCAAGCCAACAAATCCTTGTCCCAAATTTTTTGGGTCGGCTACATGTGAATTTCACATAATTTAACCATCACTTCATTGAAATTGTTTCCAAATAAGGAAATTATCCATCAGCTTAACAATCATCAAGCAAACTTCTTCTCATGTATGCCATGGTTTCTGGTATGAGCGTCAGCACAGGTACATGTCCAGGAGTCTGAACTCCAAAATTGACTATGCAGGGACACTGCTAGCATAAGAAATGATCAAAATTCATGTGCAGGGACAGGTCTGCAAAGGTACACATTGGAGAGGTAAAACTGCATAAAATACGAATCATTCATTGTGTATTATATACAATGAATGCTGGGTCACCTAGAAAAACCAAGTACAAGTAATACCAATATAATACTATGACCCAGACCCACAACAATAAAAAAAAAATTGGCTGCCTTCAGCTGGTAGGAGCTTTAGATCCATGGTAGCTCAACCTTGAAGAGCCTTCAACAAGGTCTATGATCCTGGTCCTTAAGCAGTATTATAGTCATGAAATCTGTATATAGTTTGCTTCCTTCTTTTTTATGATTTTTTTTTCTTTATTTCTTTTCCTGATATTATTTTCTTTTCTTTTCTTTTCAAGTCCTCTCTTCCTCCCCCTGACTGGACCCAGCAGCTGGGCCTCCAATCTGACTCCAAACCCATGCTGTGTCCAGGTGCTTTGCTTCAGCAAGATGACTTCAATACTTGTCCAAAGAGGCCAGTTCATGTAAAGTAGATCGCCATATATAAGACCACGCTATATTTCTCAAGCCAAAAGATTACCAAATATTGGCCTTTTACTAGACTGGATTAACATATTTTCACTGGCTTGTCATAAAAAAGAACAAAATCATTCTTAGTAGAAGAAAGTTCCGCCAGACTTGTAAGAGGAACAAAAACGGATTGCAAGTTCTACCTTCTCGTGCTCCCTCAACATTACTATCGTGTGAAATTCAGTTTAAGATTGTTTTGCACATCAGAGTCTCCAATAAAAGAAAGTATTTAGTTTCTCTCTGCAATACAGTTATAGCAAATGCCATAATATATTTGGAACACTATCTGAAGGCAATGGTCAAGTTCAGCAAACAATCATCGATTCATAAACAATGCATGAGGCACAAATCAACTAAAATACTTTGTGGAAAATCTATATATTTAATACCATGTGTAGTTTCTGGTTAATCAAACAAGTCGATAGGTCAATTACACCATTGATGGGCATTCGGGCTAATGGCTGTGACTCTTCCCAAAACCAACGAACTTCTCGAACGAACTCTATCCAGAGAACAGCGATAGCTAATTCACAAATAACACCAAAAAACATGGTGAAAAAATGTATCAAATGATTCGATAACATTCTCTAATAAACAAAGTGCTCCTCATGTCTTTACCAAAATATCAATAAGAAAATAAACCCTTGCTCATTTACATCTTACCACGTATGTTGCAGTTGCCAAACCAAAGGCAATGTAAACAAAACTGTGCAAAAAGCGACTCAAGAGGGGCGCCTTTAATAGCTCGAGAATGCTTATGCTCCTCACCAAAATCTCGTTGCATGCCTGCAGATGCATGAGAACAGTAGTCATAAAAACATAATAAGACATCAGACTACAAATGCATCAGATGCAGAGTTCGAAACTTTGAAAAATGACTACATTATTACATAAAATCTGCTTACAACTTGTAAGCTTTCCTAGGTTAGTAAAGTTTGCAAATGCACGTATCTTTCATTCCAAATGTGTCTTGCTTTGTCTTTCTAGAAGCTTTCTAACATCCTTTCAAGGAATTTATAACAGCACACAAACTAACAATCACAAAAAAGAACATAAAGAACTCATTAATTCTTGTAGACAAATTAAAGTGCATGTTTCATGTACAGAAGTTGCTGGTATTCAACCTTAGTGTATAAGAGGTATAAAATGAAACAAATTCCTTGATAGCAGCACAGGTTTGGGGGCAAAGACTTCAGCTTGTATTGTTATACGAATCGATGAATTTCAGTCACATTATCAGTAGATTTTTGTCACAATACCAACTGAATAGATTACAACAATTTAAACACAAAAACACATTCATACTACCCAACCAACATGAACTGTTGTTAATCCTCTCTCTCTCTCTCTCTCTCTCTCTCTCTCTCTCACACACACACACACGTCCAGGTGCAAGCCAAGTTACCTGTACAAAGAATTGGTTCATTATGAAACTTTCATCTTCGATATCACTACAGCAAAATGGAATAACTAACATGTAAATTAAGCATGCAAAAGAAGCTTAAAGACTTGAGAAGACCAATCACACCAAATTTTAGGAAATAGAGGTTGAGGAGAGAATGGAGAAGGTGTACCCTCATGAAAGAGATCTTTGAGCACACGATCAAGAACTGTGGGTGGAGGTATGACTGCTGAAGATTTCATATTGTCAGATCCTGAGTTCTCAACTGCTAAATCATAAAGACAAACAATTGTGTAAAAATCCCAAACAGATAATGTATTTCCAACTATCAGAAGCAGAAATTTCAAATTATTGAAGATATATATGAAATATGTCCAGATGATGCATAAAAAGTGTTCAAACCTGACACAAAATCTTCCATAAATTGAGCCCCTAAGGACATAACCAATGCATTAACCAATAGGCGCAGTTGTGATGCAAATCCAATTGTGTTTCCATTAGAACCATCATTGCTGATCACATATCAAGTCATGTCATATTGTCATAAACCAGATGAGTACTGCATAACTCAATTCAAAAACATTAAGATATCATGCAATAACTAAATTTCTTAAAAAAAAAAAAAAAATAAGGGAAAAAAAGAACCAATAATCTCAGCACAACAATTTTAGGGCTTCAACACTTACCACAAATACAACAGTGTTGCCAGACATAACTAATTACTGGGAATTCATAGTTAGCAGCAATTCTCAAGCTCAAAAATACGGTAAATATCGTTGACCTGATGTCCACAATATATGTCATATTTATAAATACGATCAAAAGCTATTCCTTCTTTTTGTACTTTATTGGTAGCCCATAGAATGAACAATTGTGCCAGATGATTTTTAGCTGATGATCAAAGAGGAATGACACATAAAATAAGATGAAGTTTAGGGATAATTACATAGAGAACCCTTAAGGTTTGTAACAATTTCAGGGGCACCCTTGTTGTTTTCCAAATTTCACTACACCCCATTTGGTTTTGGTTTCATCACAAACCACCCATCCGTTAACTATCACTTTGGAGTTTGCTAGTGAAATTACACAAAGCCTCTCCGCATGCGGGGTAAAGGCTGCATACATCTGACCCTCCTTAGACCCCACAATGGCAAGCATCTCATATAGTGTGCTGCCCTTATTTTAATTTTGCTCATGATGTTGCACTAATTTTCCAAATGTCAAATCTACCCTCAATAAAGTCAAACAAAAGAGAGGGGGATAACAAAAAGGGAACAAAAGACAAAAACTAAACAAGTCTACTAGACTGACTTCCCCATTGAAGCCGATAACCACCACTGTCACCCACACAATGGTATCCACTAATCCCACTTCCACTGAAGCCGCCTTCACCACCACTACCTTTACACATGCATGGACCCTCACAAACACACTGAATTTTCTTTTTCATAACTCTCTCTTTAAACATCATCTAACCCAAGACCACTGACCAGAACACATTCAACAAACTCAAACCCAGTATCATGTACCCAATAATTTCAATTCAAACTGCTAAATATCCTAAATTCCTAAAATTAACTATCATCCAATGCTAAAAAAACCCATCAATAACTCCAAATCAAATTGGTCACTCAATCATTAAAAAATTCACAAAAATTTCAACTTCCACATATGAATTACGAGCACCAAAACCTAAATTCTTCTCTCCTGGTTAGCTTCCAACCAGGATCCCAAAACTCAAGAGAGAGCGAAAGAGTGTGTACATGCGTGTGCAAGTGGTGGACATTAAAGAGTTAGGTGGTTATGGCAGTTCAATAGTGGTTGTTGCCAACAGTGGATTAGGGGTCATGGGTTGGACACATTGAAGGAGATTGTGGGTTGAATGTGTATGTAGATTTCAATGGCGTTGTTATACATGATGGCTTTGTTGAAAAGTGATCTAGATTGATGCATAGAAGTGAAGCTAAATGATGTAATGGTTGAGAAGAGTGCCTGGGGGTTGAGGAAGGGACCCTTTTTGATGGCAGTCTTAGGGACATATGCCAATTACTATTAGCCCGCTTGGATTCACTACTTGGTTTCTTTGGCAGCATGACCTGATTTTTTCATTAAAAATATATAATTGATAAAATGGGTAAAATTGGAAAACAACATGCTTTGTTCACTAGCATTAGTGACATTACCTAACAAAAGATGTAAGGGTTGTTTGTTGCTGTTTTTGTTTGCTGTTTTATGTAATTTGTAAAAAAAATAAAATAAAAACGTGTTAGGTAATTGTTTTTATTTTTTATTTCATCTAAGTTGTCTTGGAAACAAGTTAAAAAAATGGGAACAAAAAAATCATGTTTTAGGAAACAACCAAAACACGAAACACGCGCTCGGTGGGTGAAGGAGTTTAATGAGGTTTCGGATTCGATCCCTATTAGCAACAAAAGATGTGTATTTCTTATGGAAGTATAAATAATTGGGGTTTTTAGTCATTTTTTCAGTCGATCCTCACATCGTCTCTCTCTCTCTCTTCGAAGACGAACCGAAGCACCCTCTCTCTGTCTTCTAGAAGACGAACCGAAGCTCTTTCTCATCCTCACAAGTCATTGCAGCCTACTTGAATGAAGCTCTCGTCGTTGCTGCCTGCTTCAACGAAGCCCTCCATCGATCTCTCTCTTGTTGTGAAGGTAAAGTCCAAAAACTGTATATATGTATAGATCTGTATATATATGCACATATATAACCAGAGATATATGAGTTGGGTGTTTGTGTCCATGGGCCTATGTGTGTGTGTGTGTGTGTGTGTGTGTGAGATTGTGTGTTGGGTCTATGTGTGTATGAATTGGGTTTGTGTGTGTGTATGAGCTGGGTGTTTTCATGAATCTTAACTTGCCCTCTACCTGTCCAACAAAATGTTTGAAAGCAAAACCGCACAAGTGGACTGCTTTGATTTCGAGATATGTCTCAAATGGGAGGCTTGAGCAAGCTTTGAGATCAATTGTTTGGATGCAATACGAAGGCTTCAAGCCTGATGTTGTCATGATGGTCACAGTATGTGTGGAAAATTGAGAGCTTTAAAGCAAGGGAATGAAATCCATACTTATGTTGTTAAGTGTAATCAGTTCCCCAATGTATCTATAGCTATGATGTATGCAAAGTGTGGTGTTTTGGAATATTCGTCTAAGTTATTTGACAGCTATTTGCTATGGTTAATGAATTATGAATTTTGATTTGTATTTTGTAATAGAAAATATTATAAAGCTAATAATTATGATATAACTTGAAGTGGTTACCAAACATATTTTTTGTTTTTATTTTTATAATTTGGTAAATATAAATGACTCCTAAACATATTTTCTGTTTTCAGTGTTTGTCGCAAAACAAAACAAAAATTGTATTTATTTTTTATTTTCTTGAAAACGCGACAATAAAAACGTTACTAAACGACCTCGTAGTTTAACCTAGGATAGTGTCAGACATGTATCTGACACAGATACGCATGGGACACGGCCTAACATGTGTTTGACACTTCCATAAGTGTCCTAAACAACAAATGAAGCATTTGTTGTGGACGGATACGGCCACAGCTACAGCTCTGTGTTGAAATCAAAAAAAAGGAAGAAGACTATATAGACATGAGATCAGCCACAGTCACAAACCTCCTCCGAAAGATCAAGTATATCGTATTTAATCTCTTCTTCTTCTTTTTATTCTCTCCTCCTTCTATTTCTTCATCCTGATGCTCTTATGAACTTTGATGCCACTAGATGTCTCTTCGACCACGCACACACACACTCTCTCTGTGAGTCGGCTTGCCCTAGTTGGCAACGTCTTTTATTTTTTTTTCTTTTTAGCTGGGGCTTGCCCTAGTTGCCTTTAGCAGCGTCTTTTTCTTTTCTTTTTTTTTTCTTTACCCTAATTGCTAAATTACAGATAACCCTTGCACTTCTTATAATTGGACAAATAACTCACTACCCAATTTGGTTTAGCCCATTGCCCATAACATATTAGCTCACTAATCAAATTTAATATTAACTCATTTGTCTAATTATAAAATATTAATTAATAACTCAATTTTATTATTAGTGTTATTATATATAAAAATATATTATATTATTTTAATTAGTCGTATTCTCGTCGTACCCATGTCCTATATTTTAAAATTTTGTCATATCTCCGTGTTCGCATCCTTGCTTCCTAGAGTTTAACTCATAGTTACTAGAATTCGTTAGATCCTTAACGACCTACGATCTAGGTACATTGATACTAAACAGAGTGGGTTTGCGACCAAAATAACCAAAATGTACAACCCCAAATTGTAATACTAATTTTAAATCAATTCGAAACATTTAGCATAATTATAAAATACATATTAATTGACTACGTGTATATATATTTAATTATTTAAAATTATATATTATTTTAGATAATAGAAAACTCTGCACAAATGTAAGATAAATGGCAATTGTTTAGTGTTAATGGATGTTCTATGATATATAATGTTGCATAATAGTAAAAAACGATCTAGATAAGATTTCCAAAACGAATTCCGACAAAATATTTAACGACCTAAATCTACCCTCATCGTACCGTGTACCCGTACCACATACCAAAGCAACCCACGATCCAGGTAACATTAACTATAGAAACAATGAAGGTATTAGTTTGAATAATATGAAACCACGAAGTAAATTATCCCCTATTCCCACAACTTTACATTCTAAAATCTGTTGTGGTTGATACAATAGTATAAACTTCAGCAACATTTTCCGCAACATCTCTAATTACCAGTTAAATTCCAAAAGCACAATCATTTAGCCAAAATTATTTTTTTGAGTCTTTATTATAAGGTCACTAAAGGGATAGAGAAACTTGAAATAAACTTTCTTTGATTGAGATGCACAAGGGAAAAAGAATCATAGTAACAAAAAACTATTAATTGGCCTAGATTGACTGAGTCATGCCAACTGCCATGTGGTGCAATCGGTATTTATGCCAACACCAGCGCTCATGGCATAAGGGACAACATGGTGAGTGGGCACCTCAGATAGTGGCAATGCTAGCAAACCCATTCTGTATTTCTGGTAGTTAACTGGCATACAGTGAAAGATCACTTTTCAAGGTCAGATAACTTTAGACAGAGTACTCTGGAATTAAGAAAGTTTCACAAGAAACCGTTGGTTTTATTTGGGTAATTAGGGTAATCTGTGCCTGAAAACACGATACAATGTGAATGATTTTGACAGGGATGTTAGTAGTCGTTTGATGAATCTAACTGAGACTGTCAGATGGGTTTATTGAAGTCTGCCCTATTTTATATTATAAATGTGCAAAAGGTATTTCCCCCTCTTAAATTTTATCTCCTTCTATGGGCATGAGAGTCTTTTAGTAAACAAGGAAATTTTATACCCGAAGCAAAGGGCATCCCAGGTTCTTTTCAAAAAGAATGTCAACAGTTATCTAACAACAGCAACTTTTCAATCGAATAATTCCATTTTTTTTGGATCTATAAAAACCCCATCTTATGGATATTTTAAGTGAAGGATCATTGGGAGGGCTGACATTCCTTGCATATAATACAAGTATCTCAGTATGACATAGCAAATGACCATCACAACCATGCTGACAAATAAACATTACACGTAAAGCAAAAAAATTGACAAAAACAATCTAAACCAGATATTTCTTACAGGTTCGGCGACAAATTAGGAAATATCAACCAGTTCTCAGCTTCATGGACAGAAACATTTTCCAATTCAGCCATATCCAGAGAGCTTTCAATTGTTTTCTCTGACCATATGGCAGTCAACTCAAATCCTGCATTTAATTCATTCAAAAAATGTGAGGGACCAGTTGTCTTCCACCATCTAACAGGACTTGAAGGCTTCAAGCAAGGCTAAACTTCAAATCATGCAAATTCAACTCAAACTATAAAGTATACAAGATAAATAGACAGAATCATCATTGGATAACATATAACTTGCAAATGCGTAACTAGCATGCCCATACCGAGTCCTCGGCTAAATTAATCTTTGATATGCCAAATGTCAATTACCACCCCTACATGTCCAAAAACTGGAACTTAAACATGAACCTACTGTAGGGAATGGAATTGACGTAATCTCTTGCCTTTTACCGGGTCCTCTGCAGAATACCACTCACTCCAAGGACAATCATCATCCCATTGCATTTTGTTATGAGTGTCACCTCCAGGATTCCCACCAGATTCAGTAGTTTCAGTATCAGCTGCTTCCACTTCATCGTCATCATCATAGGGAATGGTTCTGTAGGTTAGCTTCATTGAAAACTGGACTTTGAAAAGATGCATTGAAAGGTCCAATGTGGAGAAAGCCTTCATGAAAATAAGAAAATTATGAGTGGTAAGGACAACCATTAATCTATATGCTCAAAATTCCAAAGCAAGGAAGAAATTTACTGAAAGTTGCACAAATGCAGAACATGACAAATTTTTGTGTAAACACAGACAAAATTGAGCATGAAAAGAGACATGCCAATCTGATTAGATAAGAAGGCAGTTAACACCAAAGACAACATAGATGAAAATTTTAAGAGCACTTTCAGCCCATAAGGAATTAGAAAGTGTCATTTGAGGGTATAGATGTTACAAGGGAAAAAAATACCACAAGAAGACTTCAAGCAAAGGAAGATCAGAAAATAATAAGAGCAGCATTAAAATTCTCTAGCTTCAAAGTCAAATAAAAGCACAAACTACCCTTGTTTTCATATAATGCAGAACATTAACAAAATGCATCAAACTAGTTGATCTATGTCACCCCACAAGGTGCACACGGATCAAACCATGTCATGTGCAGTTATGTCCAGCTTTGACTGTTGAAAAACCAGTACAAGGAAAAAAGAATAAGAAGACAAAAGAAATTTGAACTAGGGTGGAACATACAAACTTAGAAATAAACAACTCGTACAATCCCTCCAAATGCATGAGCTTAACGGGAACCTGGCTACCAATACGATCTGCCTCAAATCTTCTCGTAAAAACAGTCCCCATATTCTGGATACCAATATAAGCTTTCCGAGAAGGATCATGCACTGGAACAAATGCTGGCCACAAACTGTATGGTACAAGCATAACAATATTTTAAAATTTTTTGATTCTCCTTAAAAAAAACTAAGCAAATAATTGCAATATAAAAACATAGGACACAAGTTCATTGATAAAAGATTCAAATTTAAACTTGAATTCATATATAGATCAGGAAAGCAAATATTAGTTTATGATTAACTAGCAAATCCACCTGGAACAATTTGACAAAGCGATGGCCACTGCACTTAAAAGCTTGCTAGCCTCTGGCGCATCAAGAATCACTCCACTGGCACTTTGAGGTGCAATCACCTGGTGATGCAAACACATTGCATGTGTGAAAATAGTGGAAGTACCATTCCACAAAGAGTGCAAGATGCTGGATTTAAAAGAATACCAGAAATTCTTTCACCCCAAAAGACAATTGCAGATCATGCAAAGTGCTATTCCAATCTGCAACTTTTCCTGGGACAATCAAAACCATAATGAAGACAGAGTTAGAAATAATTCTCCTGTTGAAATTGATGTTAAACAGAATGATGTGTGTACCCTTGTTGGTTTCAAAGTAGTACTCCATGCAATAGCTTTTCATCACATATTTCAGCTCAGATTTGACCTTATACAAGTTCTTTGAGATACCCAAATGAACAGCACCTTTTTCCTATGACCAAATGATACAGAAAAATATTGGAGCTCAAAAAAATTAAAGGTAATCAGCAAATTGCTTGGCGGTTGCTGTTTCATAAAAATTAAAGAAACAAAAAGGAGAGGTAAAAGAAATAAAGGAAGAAGAAGATGGTGAAATGATGGTAACATAACAGTTGTGTTCCTGTCTTCCTGATGTCTTTTAGGTAACTTCTGTCTTCCCGATGTTGATACTTGTTATTGATAGTAGAAATAACTAAGCATAAGAAAATTCATAATGCTTCACCAGATCACTGGCAGTTTGACTTGGTGAAGAATAAATCTGGCACTTCAGATATTAGTTTGTATAATCTGTTGCACTCCATAGTCCAAATAGTGCTCCACCGATTCAGCACCAAGATCCATATACAAGTAGGTTTTGAATAAAGAATATTGTTAATTAACCCCTTGACAGAGACATTGGATTTCAAATAGCATCAAAGAGTAATGATTAGTACAGTACTTACATAGGAGCGAGACTTCATATAATTTGTTTACCACATCCCATTCAGGGGCCAGTCAATTGATCAAAAGCTAGCTTTACTTGGAAGTAGGGATATGATACAACATCAAGGAGGCCACTCCCAAAACTCTTGGCTTTCTAAGAACTTAAGCTGGCCACAGTTCACAACACTACTTACAAAACAAGGTAGTTTTTACCAAACTCGCCCTATTATAAAAATCACTTAGACCATCTTAGATAAGCATAATGAGTTGTGATCAAAATGTGGGAGGTGGGATCAAATCGAGATTCAAGTGTCCTCAATAAAAAGTCACTGTACACAATCATGAATAATATAATTATATTCAACATAGCGTGGAAAACTATGGAAAAGAAAATACAACAATTGTTTCTTGAGGGAAAAAATAAAGATCAGAAAACAATGACACACTGAAGCACCATAAACAGGAAATGAAAAATGAAGCCGTAACTAAACACTAAAAACTTTAAAACCAGTAATCTGGAAACAATCCAAGGAACCATTTAGAAATGATTACGAAAACTTCTGGCAACGAGAAAACTTAAACCAACAAATGATTGAATGACTTACAAGTGTTTTCTATATCCATTATAGTTCATTCCAAACACAGAGGTGCACCTTTTTGGGGGGTTTTGGTGGGGAAGCTTTGAAAGAAGATTACCATGTGAGCATCTCACACTGGAATACATCAATATGTAGGGCAAAAATAGTGAGTTCAAGGATCAAATCCAGATTGAACTACTTCACAAATATACAATGGAGAATGTGTAATACAAACAAATGTAGTTGAATTTCGACCCAAAAGCATATATCAAACGTTTTCATTCGTACACACATATATATGCACGCGAAGACAACGCTCCATTTTGCAAAAATAATGAAATAGGTTTGAAATTTTCATGAATGGAACATATTTGATCAAGCAATGAAGTTGCATGAAAAGACCAACTATTGCTTGTTCACACTGTCAAAAATCATACCCTCCGAATCACCAATAAGGAATAAACCAATAAAACTAATTGCCCCCAACAAAAAATGCACAAATATACCATAGCCAAAGATTAAAATTTTGTTTCGAAACAGTCAAGTCAAAACGTTTCTGTTTGCAAGAAGACCGAAACAAATCGGTGATGGTATCAAAATTCTAATATTTCGAGGTGTTTCGAGTTGTTTCATAATGTTTCAACGTATTTACACAATTGTTTCAAAATACTTTAGTATATTTTGACCAATGTTTTGAAAAAATAATTCTCAAATTTTATATTTGTTTTCATTTTGTTTTCGAAATAGGTCAAAACATTTTTTCATTTCCTAGGTGATCGAAACAATGCACCGAAACGATATTTTAATTTTGTCTGTAGCTAGAGGGAACAAGGTGAATATGCACCCAAAAAAAATCAAGATTGTTCACTGGTTAAAACTGGAACCAAAAAAGCCATTCCATCGGTTGAAATAAATGTTTTTTGTTGTACTTGAAGTTAAGGCAGCTAAAGAAAGGAATGCCCCTGAGGAGGAGAAGAGGAAATACTACTAAATTAGACAAGTTTAGTAGATAAAGATGAAAAGAAACTCTAATTCCACCAGATACACAAGTATAGTAGATAAGGATGGAAAGAAACTTTAATACCACTAGATACACGAGTATAGTAGATAACAGTGGAAAGAAACTTTAATTGCACCAGATACATGAGCATGGTAGATAAATATGGAAACAGACTTTAACTCCAACAGATACATGAATTATTCAAATCCTTATGACTGAACATAATCATGCTAAGTAGACCTGTGTATTCGAACAAATGTTGATTCATTCAGATATAATTGCAAATCCCAAAGCCAAGTTCTCTAATCCAACCAAACATACCAACAAATTTTTTGGACCATCTGCCAACCATTGCCGACAAACAGCCTCTATTTCAGATATGAATCTACAAAACACAAGATTAGTAATACTAATATCAGATTCACTAGTTCCTGTTCAATGTTACATGAATAAAACTGTTCTAAATAAAATGGGAAATGGAATCGCCACGTAGAAAGAGGATGTGCATGCAGTTATAAATAGTTACTAACAATACCTTTCCCACGAAGAGGCAAGAGTGAAATCATCAAAGCATTCAAACTGCGGAAAAAAAGAATGTATCAATCTACAAGCTTCTTAGTTGCAATTAAATGATAATAATTTGGGGTGTGATATAATCACTGATGCAGAGGAACAACAACTCCATTTTGAATCCACACACTTCCTCTTAGGGCAACGCTAGCTGCTGGCACTTCAAGTCCAAAAATCAACACATAAAGTACTACTAAAAAATTTCTCCAAGACTCCAACAATGAAATGATTCGAGGGTTACTGATTTTCTTCCCCAAGGCGCAGCAACCAATTTGTGATTGTAAATGGAACTTTACTTCTTGATCAAGGTGGACTACTACTTTTATAATGAATAAGCTTAAAGGTTGAGGTTTGGCAATTGAAAAACAACCTCACGCATTCAATTCCCTTTTTCATGATAGTTAATGACTTTGTCTTTTTGGAGTGCCTGAAGCTGTTTTTTGGAGTAGCTATTACACATCAGCCAAGTTGGGCATTGAAACACATTCCCCTTATGATAATAAAGTATAAAAAAGGAAGAAAATATATCTTTTACCATTTAATATACACTTATCTTCGTATTCAATCTTTTCTTTTCTTGGAGCAATTCACTCTATCAATTCTGGACTTAGGCTGTTTCGAATTGAAAATACATAATAATTACATAGCGAGTATATATTAATGCACGCGATACGCGATAAACAGCTTATGTGAAAATTTCAGATAATAACTGCATCACCAAGAGAGAAGCAATGGATGGCAATGTTGAACAAAAGAAAGCAACAATGCACAGCATACCTCCTCGTCTTGATCTTCATCTTCACGAGTGCTAGGTGTATTGCTGGATGACGCCATAAAAAAACTGAAGCAGCCAAAAACTAAGACAATCTTGAGAATTTTGATCTCGTTCAAGCAAAATCATGCGCTAACAGAGAGAGATACGAAGAGGGAAAAGCTGTTGAACGGTGACGGAGGAAGAGAGGGAGGACGAGCGGCGGATGGAGAGTGGTGGTGGTGGAATCGTTGGGTAGAGAGAGGCAGGGAAGGGGGTAAAATCGTTGTGGGAGAGATAAATAATGATTGGGTGGTGGCAGCGGTGGTTCTGCCACAGAGAGGAGGAGAGGGGAGGGGGGAGAGGGAGAGAGAGAGAGAGAATCCGAAGACAAATCGAAGAAGAATTTGGATAACCTAGTTTGGGATTCGGGTATGGTTTTGAGTTTGGGTCGGATAGGCATTGTTTGGTTTTTGTTAAAAGGGTACAATAGTCAATTTACATTTTCTGTTAGGCCCGTAAGTTGACCGCTACCAACAGGGGTGTCGGTGTTATTGTTTAGGTGTCATATTAAGTAACAAATTTTAAAAAATTCAAATGTAATTTTTACTAAATATGATGCGAAAAAAAATTAAGAAGTTGCAAGTGAAATTCTGCCAAATGCATGTTCGAAGAATTCATGAATCTTTCTTAAAATGATGTTTCTTGTCACGTATACGAATGGTAATTTAGAAAATAAAACTTAAATAATAAAAGAGTAATATTATTTGAACCTAAAAATCTGACTTAATTTGTTGATATAATGATGTGATTTTAATAGAGTTATTGAATCAACACCAAGTTCTAATGTTTGGTGGACTCTACAGTTAATTAAAAAGTCATAATGAATTATGTCAGCAAATTAAGTCAGTAAATTAAGTTCTAATAGCATTGCTCATAATAAAAAAACTAAGACTTGCCTCTTTTATTATGGTCAGCTTGTTAAAAATAGCAGCAGCGAATAACCTTTTCATCTATAAAATAGATGTTTTTATTAAGAAAATAGAGGTGATAAGCATTTTAATGAACTGTTTAAGGGATTGTTTTATAGTTGTTTATTGTTGCAGTATCCGATAAGTTCAAGACACATGTCTCCACCATAATAGAACAAGCGGCAATAATTATCAGTTGATATGGAAAATAATGCTCAATAGAGTTCAACTGGATTAGTATAGATAACAGTGGCAAACGCGACACCCCTAAGCATAAGGGACGTCGCGCCCTCAAGCACAATACCGCATCAAGGCGAGATACATCTCTATCGCATTAGAAGTGACAAAATAGACCTTTCACCAAGGTTGGATAGAAATGGAATCGCAGAAGTGTGGGACAAACCTCGGTGAGACTCGCTTCCCCCACTACGGGAATAGTGTCATCAACCTATTGAATGTCGTTGCTCGACTAGCCCACTAGACTAAGAGGTGTCCCCACCTAGGGATAGGGGAGTATGACCCTTTCTCAAAGGAGAATTGAGCAATAGGGACGGATGAACACAATTATCAACCTCGCCCTGGAGCAAGATCTCGAAAGTTTAGTCTGCTCGAGCAGGCTGCCTAGTGTATGGCTCACTACCTACTAGGATATGTTTGACAAGGATCCGGAGAGACTCCACAGGTAACTAGGGTTATTGGTCTGAATCAGCATATTGGATGATGGGACATGTGGATTGATGGCCGAAAGACCGAAACTATGTGAATTTCCTTTATTGAGCACCTCGACAAAAGTCTCGAGGAAGAGTCTAGAGAAGGAAAGGCCCCATGGTAGAAGCACGCTGGTGGCATCGTAGACATGGCCCTCTCGAGATCATGGTCCTACGATGACCAATCGTAGTCATGGACCTTGGGAGCCCGCTCTCGCCTTGGTTATTGCACCTTTCTCA
>CAUOFW020004169.1:1394374-1419347 GCA_963454935.2 Ilex paraguariensis
CGGTGATAGGAACACCTAACCTTTTGATCACAGGTGGAGGGATCGCTCTGCATCCTGGGCAGCCACTTGAAGAATGGCTCATGCTTTATCTTGTGGAGCAACTTGAAGATGGGTTCTTTAAATATAGTGTGAACTCCTTTGGACGCCCCCCCCCCGGAGGGGGTAGCNTCCTGGGCAGCCACTTGAAGAATGGCTCATGCTTTATCTTGTGGAGCAACTTGAAGATGGGTTCTTTAAATATAGTGTGAACTCCTTTGGACGCCCCCCCCCCGGAGGGGGTAGCAGTCCCTTTCGGGGAGTATCCTCCCGCTCCCTTTCTTTTCTCTTAGATTGGAGGGTTCGGCCTTTGCTGCTTCTCATCTCGTCCTCGATCCTTGAGTACTTGTTTATCTGGTTCATCAGCTCACCCATATCCGAGGGAGTCTTCTTGGTCAGGGATCGGTACAGGTCCATGTCTCTTGCCAAGTCGAGCCTAAAAGACGTCGCTGTCATGACTTCCGAGCAGCCTTCTACCTCATTAACCTCTTCCTAGTACCGGAAGGCGTACTGGCGAAGGGTCTCGAATTCCCTACATCTGAGCGTTAGCAATGACCCAACATCTTTAGGCCGCTTACTCCCCGTAATGAATCGAGCCAGGAACTGCCTCGTCAATTCCTTCCACGAACCAATGTTGTTGGGTGGAAACNTAGGCCGCTTACTCCCCGTAATGAATCAGGCTAGGAACTGTCTCGTCAGCTCCTTCCATGATCCAATGCTGTTGGGGGGAAGAGCCTCGAACCACTTTATCGCGGAGTCCCCCAAGCTCATGGGAAACACTAGGCAGAGGAACCGTTAGTCTGAATGATACAGGGACATCATTTGCTTGTATTGCCTGAGATGGGCTTCGGGATCGGACCGCCCGTCATAAGTTTTGAACCTCGGCACAACGAACTTTCTTGGAACCTCCATCTCTCTAATCTCCCTGGTAAAGGGTGTTTGTATGACCTCGTCTTCGACCTCATCTTGGACAACCTTACTCTTTCTCCTGGATTCCAACCGGGCTCTGAGATCAATTTCCTCCTTGACGGGATGTCTTCTGAAGTCCTTGAGTTCATCAAATGGCCTCGCATTTCCTGGGCGCCGTGTGGATAAGGTTGAATCCTCCTCGAACTCATCTCCTTTCCTCCGTCTCGACAATCCTCGCCAAAGGTCGTCCAGGGCTAAAGGTCTTGCCTTCTTGGAATGGTCGTTAGGAGGGTGCTCGTTGGCTCTCGGTCGCTTTGGGGCCCTGGAGCTTTCTGCCTTGTTGTTTAAATGATTCCTTAGATCCTTCGTTTCTGCCTCCCGGGCGAGGAGCCCACGAGAAAGGAATGAGTCCCTCGACACTTCGCCGGAGGCGGCGAATTCGTTGAGCCGGCTTAGGACGTTTATATTATCCTTTTTCAGCTGTCGTAATCTATCGCCAATCTTATCTTCGATCACCTCCGCCAATTGACGAGCCAAGGGGGNATATTATCCTTTTTCAGCTGTCGTAATCTATCGCCAATCTTATCTTCGATCACCTCCGCCAATTGACGAGCCAAGGGGGTGGATCCGCCTGATCTGATGCCCATATTGGTTTGAGGGGTAACCCCTCTTGTCTTAATAGAGGCATTTTTATTCCCATCAGTGTGATCCCTCCCTTCATGGTGACATGAAACTTGTAATTCGAGACCTCTTTGCTGGGGACCTTTCCCTTTTTGTTGAATATTCATCATGGTCACTGTTCTTTATAGAGAAGAAACTAGAAAAACTAGTCGTTTTTCACAGACGGCGCCAGATTGTGTGTGCTGGATCATGCACAATANCATGGTGACATGAAACTTGTAATTCGAGACCTCTTTGCTGGGGACCTTTCCCTTTTTGTTGAATATTCATCATGGTCACTGTTCTTTATAGAGAAGAAACTAGGAAAACTAGTCGTTTTTCACAGACGGCGCCAGATTGTGTGTGCTGGATCTTGCATAAGANCGAGACCTCTTTGCTGGGGACCTTTCCCTTTTTGTTGAATATTCATCATGGTCACTGTTCTTTATAGAGAAGAAACTAGAAAAACTAGTCGTTTTTCACAGACGGCGCCAGATTGTGTGTGCTGGATCATGCACAATATAAACACGAGAATAGATCTCTCCCTTGGTGAACTCGAATGAGTCAGTCGAGTGGTCAACCCTGCTGCTTGGAACAACTTATGAGGTCCGGTGGTAACCTGGAACGGTAATGGGAGACCTTCGTGGATCAACGGAACGATCCAATAAGGCTGAGGAAGGTTCCTGGAACAAAGAAAGACAAGTTAGAAGGGCGCCGGAGTGTTTTTCGGCGTATCCCCTCCAACGATCAAGTTAGTTTTTGAGAGAGAGGAAGAAGAAAACACTGAGTATGTATCGTAAAANGACCTTCGTGGATCAACGGAACGATCCAGTAAGGCTGAAGAAGGTTCCTGGAACAAAGAAAGACAAGTTAGAAGGGCGCCAGAGTGTTTTTCGGCGTATCCCCTCCAACGATCAAGTCAGTTTTTGAGAGAGAGGAAGAAGAAAACACTGAGTATGTATCGTAACAAAGGTTTTTTGTTGCATCCCACCTTGCCTTTTGCGAGGAGTATTTATACCTCAAATACTCATGATTGCTGTCAGTGTGGTCAGTAGGTGATCATTAGATACAGGCAACGTGCGCACTGATTCCTACAAGGAATGTCTTTTCTTTTAACTGCTCGGGATCTCGAGCAATCAATGTTGTGTCATTGGGCTGCCGACTGTTTAATGAGCTCCTCTCGGGGAGGATGCAATAAATGTCCAACCTTAGAAATANCTTGCCTTTTGCGAGGAGTATTTATACCTCAAATACTCATGATTGCTGTCAGTGTGATCAGTAGATGATCATTAGATACAGGTAACGTGCGCACTGATTCCTACGAGGAATGTCTTTTCTTTTAACTGCTCGGGATCTCATGCAATCAATGTTGTGTCATCGGGCTGCCGACTGTTTAATGAGCTCCTCTCGGGGAGGATGCAATAAATGTCCAACCTTAGAAATCTATTGTCTTTCATTTCCGAGCCTTTCCGCATTGAATGCAGTCTCATCAAGGGAATGGTGTAATTAAATGTTTGTTTTTTCAAGTCGTGTGTCAGCAAGGGCATGCGGTCTTTCTGTCTCTGATGTGACACAATATGCCACGCGTTCATTCCCCATTGGCTGTTGTCNTGTCAGCAAGGACATGCGGTCTTTCTGTCTCTGATGTGACACAATATGCCACGCGTTTATTCCTCATTGGCTGTTGCCCCTGCCTTCCTGTGCCTTCTGACACCAATTGTGTAAGACGGGTCATGATAGCTAACCTAGCCTAGCCTAAGCTAGTGACCTGTACATCAATAGTCTCTGTAGGAGCAGAGAACGCCACCCTGGACGGAGGNCCCTGCCTTCCTGTGCCTTCTGACACCAATTGTGTAAGACGGGTCATGATAGCTAACCTAGCCTAGCCTAAGCTAGTGACCTGTACATCAATAGTCTCTGTAGGAGCAGAGAACGCCACCCTGGACGGAGGTACATCTCGAACCCAAGGGGGAAGTTCATCTCGGAGCCGAGGGGAGGTGCATATAGCGACTGATGTACCCATATCAGACCGAGGGATACGTGTCCGTTCGTAAACGTATTAGATGTCACTTAATCCCTATGACAAAGTACCTCGGGGGAGCGGGACTTGTGTGCCGATGGGTACGTGATTTCAGTAACAGGATTTAGTGACACCGAGGACACGTGTCTTCATCTTGGAGTATTTCGGAAATGTCCTATCACAATCTATTTCTTATTTGTATAAAAATAGAATTTATTTGTTGAAAAGCTTGATGCATCGTACATTATTACAACTTGTCCAAAAACCAACCTCATCATATATGCAGAAGCCAAAGCCATTGCATATTCAAGCATTTAAGAAGCCAGTAGCAGTAAACCGGTTNCATCATTGCGTTTAGCCGTTTTCCCCTGCTTAGGACGTCGTGCGCATTAAATGCGTCTTTTTGTGTTTCGCGCCCAATGATGGGATTGGTACTATATATAAACGGGTTTCCTCTCCTCTTTTCTCATTTCGTCATTCTGAACTTTCTCAAGAGAGCTCTCGCCTAAATCTTCGCCGGAGATCTCTTTCCTTCCGTTGTCAACTGCCCAACCTTTTCACTGAAGTCTTAAGGCCAGCAGACCCATCGTTGCTTCTGAACATTCTGGAAGGAGTCGCCTCAAGTTTTCCAAAAAAAACTCCGTTTTACATTCTAGTGAGTCCCAGTATCTTTCCTCTCTTCGTCCTTCTGTCCCTTTTGGTTTTCCGATAACTGGAGGTGTCTCTGGTTGCCACTTAGCGAACAATCCTCGGGAAGCTTCCTTGGGAATCTTTGAGGGAAAAACACCCTCCTTCACTTTTTTTCTCACTTTCTTGGACATGTCTCGTCGTCGCCCTGCCCCCGAGAATCATCAAGCCAGTTCTTCGGGGTCAGGGAAGTATAAAGTAAAGGGTGGTGAGCAAATTAATAGGTTTAGGGTCAAGTACAACATCCCTCCGTACGTAGATATAGAGGATTATAACCCAGCTGTGCACTCTCGTACCCTCGGGGCCGAGGAGGCAATGCCCTTTTATACCAAAGTCATCATAGAGGGCGGAATTAGGTTCCCTTTGCCCCATCTACTTCTCCAATTCCTCTCCCATTTCCACCTCTTCTCCGGACAGTGTTGCCTTAATGTCTTCAAGATAATTATGGGGGTCCTAGAGCTCAATAGGAGTCTCGGGATAAATGTTAGGCTGAACGATATCCTTTTTTGCTATTCCCTCTTGAGAGTTATGCCTCAACAACATTTCTACCTCAAAGCCGGGGACCCATCTATGTACCTCGTAACTCATCTTCCCGACTCGAACAAAGGGTACAAGGATGACCTACTTATCTTCAAGGGATCTTGGCAGAGAGGTGTCGGTCCCGAGTATAACGGCTTGTTATGCCCTTTGGAATGGAGAACGACAAGTACGTCGGTTCCTTCGGGTCTATTATTTTGTTCTTGAGATTTTCTACGTGTTCGTGACTCCTTTTTTGTTTGTGCAGATGTCCCTGCTCGGGAAACAGCTCCTCCCCCTCGGTCGTTGGTGAACTTTGCTGACCTAGTCACTATCTGGAGATTTACTGGTGACGACGGTTTTGGCCGGGCTGCCCACGTCCTCCTTTATTATACTCCCGAATATAAAAAGTTTTCACAGCTTCCCCAGCCTTTTGAGCCTTCGCGGTGGTCTGAACTTTTCGATCAGGCGGTGAGGCAAGAAGTCGATGAGAACTTGGAAGAAGACCCTGACCGGGCTTCGGAGGCAGAAGTAGAGGGTAAAGTTGAAGAGCTTGGGGTCAGAGAGGACTTGATTCCTTCGCACGCCAAGGTGGGGACTTCGGGGAGAGATTCGTGACCAGACTTCCAAATCCTACAATCTCTAGACACCGAGGACGCCCTCGAGGTAGCCATATCCAGCACTCCCCGCATTGATCTAGGGTTCCTGAGACAGAGGCAAACCCTCGCTGCCGGGAGGGGACGAGGATCGATCGGTGGGGCCCCATCTGTAGGGACCATCGTCACCCCATCCTCAAGAGTTGTCAGTCGGGGGCAAGTGCGTAATCGGGATCCTCAGGTAGAGGAGGAGAGAAGGGTCAAACATAGGCACGATGGCCTTGGCAGGGGATCTAGGGCCCCCTCTGCTCAGCAGCAAAGTGGGAGAGGTCGTGGGTTACCTCCCGCTCCTCAGCAACAGCAGCAACAATGGCAACAACAGACTCCTCTTCCCCTTCCGCAGACAGTGAAAGCCACAGAGTGGAACCTCGAGCCACTGATCACATGAACCGAGTGATCAGGTTCGACGACTCTATTTTTCAGGACCCNACAACAACAGCAGCAACAACGGCAACAACAGACTCTTCCTCCCCTTCCGCAGACAGTGGAAGCCACAGAGTGGAATCCTCGAGCCACTGATCACATGAACCGAGTGATCAGGGTCGACGACTCCATTTTGCAAGACCCCCATGTTGCCAATACAGTAAGTGAGACCCTGCATTTCGAGGCCGACATGGTGGTTCACAGGGGGCGATTAACGAACGTGTTATTTCGCTCTATCATTCAGAATTCCCTGGTGGTAAGTTCATCTTTGCTTCAGTCTTTTTAGCCGCTTTTCTTTTTAGTGACATGCCCTTTCCTTTGCAGGCCTCCCAACAGATTTCTATAATAGCGACACGGTATCATGGGGCTAGGATGAACCTTTAGCGGATTCGAGAGCAGAAGGAAGAAGCGGAGGGAGCCCTCGCCAGTGCTAAGGAGGACGTAGCTGCCAGGGATTCCACCCTCGCGGGGCAAGCTGCTCAAATCGAGCAACTCCTCAAGGATGCCGAGTTGGCGAAGGTCGGCGCTGAAAACCTAAGTGTTGCCCTTGCCGACGCTGAGAGGAGGATCACAGAGCAGACGCAGCGGCTCTCTGCGACAGAGGAGAAGGCTATTGGTTCAGAGGAAAGCTGTCTAGCTCTGACCCAGGAGCTGGACAAGATCAGGGCTTGGGCACAGAACCGGAAGTCCGAGGAGCAACTCCGAGAAGAGTTCGCCGATGACGTATTCCCCGCTCTTGAGGAAAATAGCAAGGAGTTCTTCAAGAAAGGGTGGGACGAGGCACTCCAGTCTGCTGGGATCCCGTCAGACTCCCTGTTCTTCCAGATGCACAAATACGTGCCCTCGGCGGAGATGGAACAGGCCGAAGCCGAGATTGCTATCGAGGGCGCGATTCCAACGCCGGTGCAAGTTTCGGCTGATCTGCCTGAGGCGGTAATTGTGGATTTGTCTGATGATGGCCTGTCGGACCAGGCCCCTGACCATAATATTCCCCAAGCTCTCTCTGTTGTTGAAGTACCTGCCACTCTGCATACGCCCGAAGCTGCTCAACCTTTCTACGCTGATTCGCCCTCAGGCGATGTTTTGGAGATGCCTAGAGCCAGATGAAAGCTTTTTCCTTTTCGATTGTACTTTTTTCTCTTGTAGCTCTTGGGGACGCAAAGCCCCTCTTTTTGAAATAAAAATTTTTGGAGTACTTATACTTTCTTGCGTACACTTCTTTTTTTTTTTTTTTTGCGTAGGAGTCCCTAAACTCTGTCCTCAGGGCCTTGCCCTTGTGTGTGCTTCGGGTGCAGGAGTCCTTGAACTCTGTCCCCAGGGCCTTGCCCTTCCAGGAGGCTTGCTCCTGTATGTGTTTCGGGGGCAAGAGTCCTTGAACTCTGTCCCCAAGGCCTTGCCCTCCCAGGAGGCTTGCTCCTGTGTGTGCTTCGGAGTGCAAGAGTCCTTGAACTCTGTCCCCAGGGCCTTACCCTTTCAGGAGGCTTGCTCCTGTGTTTGTTTCGGGGGCATGAGTCCCTGAACTCTGTCCCCAGGGCCTTGTCCTTCCAGGAGGCTTACTCCTGTGTGTGCTTCAGGGTGCAGGAGTCCTTGAACTCTGTCCCCAGGGCCTTACCCTTTCAGGAGACTTGCTCCTGTGTTTGTTTCGGGGGCATGAGTCCTTGAACTCTATCCTCAGGTCCTTGCCCTTCCAGGAGGCTTGCTCTTATGTTTGTTTCGTGGGTAGGAGTTCTTGAACTCTGTCCCCAAGGTCTTGCCCTTCGAGGAGGCTTGCCTCTGTATTTGTTTCGGGGGCAGGAGTCCTTCAACTCTGTCCCCAAGGCCTTGCCCTTCCAGGAGGCTTGCTCCTGTGTTTGTTTCGGGGGCAGGAGTCCTTGAACTCTGTCCCCAGGGCCTTGCCCTTTATCTTTGTCGTTGGCGAGCACTGAGGGAGATAATACTCAAAAATAGTATTTCTTTAGATTCATCACATTCCATAGTCGCATTACAAGTTTTTCATCCATATCTTCTAATCTATATGACCTGGAGCCTCCGATAGATATCACTTTGTAAGGCTCTTCCCAGTTAGGTCCCATTTTTTCTTCTGTTGGGTCACGGGTATTGGCCGTTATCCTTCTGAGGACCAGATCGTCGATTCGGAACTCTCGCGCCTTGACCCTTTTGCTGTACAGTTGGAAATTTTTTTCCTGATACTTGGTTATTCTCAAGGCGGCTATCTCCCTTCTTTCTTCCTCTAGATCCAAATCTAGTCTAAGTTGACGGTCATTTTTCCCTGCGTTGAAAGCTTGGGTCCTTATAGTCTGAAGTCCTACCTCAAGAGGTATGATTGCTTCCATTCCGTAAGCCAGGGAGTATGGGGTTTCTCCTGTCGAGGACCGAGGGGTGGTCATGTACACCCACAAAATATTTAATAANTGTCGAGGACCGAGGGGTGGTCTTGTACACCCACAAAATATTTAATAACTCATCTGCCCATTTTTCCTTGGCTTTCTCCAACCTCTTCTTGATTTCATTGATAATTATTTTGTTGGAGGCCTCTGCTTGTCCATTGGCTTAGGGGTAGACAGGGGTGGAATAAAAATTATGGACTCCGAATTGCTCGTAAAAAGATTTGAAACGCCCGCCGGTGAATTGAGTCCCGTTATTTGATACCAGTTCCCGGAGAATCTCGAATCTGATGACTATGTTTTCCCAGACGAATTTTTTAGCATCTATGTCTCGGATGTGACTCAACGGCTCCACCTCAACCTACTTGGTGAAATAATTTGTGGCCACAATGAGGAACTTCCTGTTTCCAGGAGCTTTAGGCAGGGCCCAACTAAATAGAGTCCCTACTGGGCGAATGGTCAAGGGCTGGTCAGGGGGTGCAAGTCCCCCGCGGGTTGTCTAATTGCAGGGGAGAACTTTTGACATTGGTCGCATTTTAGGACGTATGCGCGCGCATCCCTTTGCATTCGCGACCACCAATATCTTTGAGACATGATGCGGTGTGCCATTAATCGCCCCCCAGAGTGCCCCCCGCATATTCCTTCGTGTACCTCATAGAGAAGGTCTTCCACCTGGTCCTCTTGGACGCATAATAAGTAAGGTCCTAAGAAAGACCTCCGATACAACTTCTGATCCGGAGAGACCCAAAATCTCAGGGCTTTAAGTTTTATCTTCCTTGCTTCCTTTGAACACTCCGGGAGGTCTCCTATTTTTAGGAACCTAAGAAAGGGATCAATCCAGCTGGGCGGTTTATGTGCGTCCTGGACGGCCATTGCCTCGGGAGCATGGTCTATGCAGGATGTGAAAAGATATTCTATGGTGATCCTGCGCGACTGAGAGAAATCCACTGCCGAGGCTAGACAAGCCAGGGCGTCGGCATGCGTGTTCTTGTCTCGGGACACTTGTTTGATCTCTTCTGAATCTTCGGATTACAGTTGTCGCCTGGTGATGGTAAGCCTTCATCCTAGGGTCCCTTGTCTCAAACTCTCCGTTAACTTAGTTGACTACCAGCATAAAATCGCAATGCATGATCAAGTCCGTAACTCCAGTTGCCTCAGCTAACCGAAGCCCTGAGATGAGGGCCTCGTATTCAGCTTCATTATTCGACGCTTTGAATCCCAGCCGAATGGCCTGCTCCGCCACCATCCCATCTGGAGAGACCAGCAAGATACCGATCCCGGACCCCTTACTATTCGATGAACCGTCCACACACAAAAGCCATGGTGATCCCTCACAATTCGTTGGAGACGCTATGTCGGTAGGAGGCGGTCTTTCTAGAACGGGATGTTCCCCCGAAAACTCAACTATGAAGTTTGCCAATACCTGACCTTTTATAGCAGTTCGAGGTTTGAAATGAATGTCGTGTTCCCCCAGCTCCACTGCCCACTTGAAAATCCTTCCGGAGAGTTTCGTTTTCCTCAAAATGGCCTTTAAGGGCTGATCGGTAAGGACGATAATTGGGTGCGCCTGAAAATAATGCCTCAATTTTCTTGCAGTGGTGACCAGGGATAGAGTCAGTTTCTCTAGGGGCAGGTATCTTTTCTCCGCGTCCAGGAACGCCTTGCTTATGTAATAAATCGGCTTTTGGCGGTACTCATGCTCACGAATAAGTACCCCGCTTACCACAAATTCAGATACGGATACGTACAAGAAGAGCATTTCCCCCTGGATAGGAACGGATAAGGTCGGGAGAATCCTAAGGTATTCCTTGATTCCAGTTAGGGCGTCTTCGCACCCCTGGCTCCACATATCCTTCCCAGCACTCTTGATTGCTTCGAAAAAGGGTTTGCATTTGTCTGAGCAGCGTGAGACGAAACGGTTAAGTGCTGCCAGCATCCCCGTGAGCTTTTAGACTTCTTGGACAGTTCGAGGGCTCCGGATGTCCAGGATCGCTTGAATCTGATCCGGGTTAGCTTCAATTCCTCGTTGACTGACCAGATATCCGAGATATTTACCTGATTCCACTCCGAAAATGCACTTTGTTGCGTTCAGCTTCAGCCCGTACTCCCTGAGGGTGGAGAAGGTATCTGTNGAAATTTACCCGATTCCACTCCGAAAATTCACTTTGTCGCGTTCAGCTTCAACCTATACTCCCTGAGGGTGAAGAAGGTATCTGCCAAATCTGTCAAATGATCACAACTTCATTTGCTCTTCACCAGCTTATCGTCAATGTAGACCTCCATGGTGTTGTCGATCTGCTTTTTGAACATCTGATTCATCAGTCGTTGGTATGTCATCCCGGCGTTCTTTAGTCCGAACGACATCACTTTGTAACAGTAAACTCCCTTCGGAGTGATAAACGCCATTTTTTCCTGATCTGGGGGATGGAGAGGGATCTGGTGATATCCTGCTCGGGCATCCAGGAAGTCCATGCGTTCATATCCGGCAGTGGCATCCACTAGCTGGTCCACCTTTGGTAGGGGGTAGTCGTCCTTGGGACATGCCTTGTTTAGACCTGTGAAGTCTACGCAGACACGCCATTTCCCCCCCTTCTTCTTCGCTCAAACCGTGTTAGACAGCCATTCTGGGGACTGTATCTCCCGAATGGCGTTGGCTTTCAGGAGTTTGTCGATTTCTTCGTTGACCGCGCAGGCGTGATGCGGGGCCATGCGTCGTGGCTTCTGTTTTACTGGCTTGTGCGCCGGGTCAACATGCTGCTTGTGCGTGATTATCTCGGGGTCTACTCCCGTCATTTCCATTGCGTTCCAAGCGAACACGTCTGCATTTCTCCTCAGAAACTCTATCATCTCCTCTTGTTCGGCTGCGGGTATTGCGGTTCCAACTAAGAAGTGTCGTTCTTCTTCTCCCTCCACCAAGGGCACCTTTCGGAGGTCCTCCACCGACCGTTCCGTCGGGTCAATCCGGGGTTCATCCATTCCTGGACGCCCGGACTGTGATTGCTATTTTTCCATGATCTCTTTTGGAGCTCACCCCATTTCTTAGGTGAAAGCCCCGGCTCTAACAGCTGAATAAAAACATTTTTTTTGCAGACGCTTGGTCCCTTCGGATCTGCATGATCCCCTCCAGGGTGGCGAATTTCAGTTTCTGGTGATAAGTGGAGTGTACCGCTCCCAACGCATGCAGCCATGTTCGTCCCATGATCACGTTGTAGGGAGAGTCCGTATCAATCACGAAAAACTCGATGTTGATGATGAAGGGACCTGTGACCACTGGCAATGTGATTTTGCCTATGGGCAGGGCGAACAAACCGTTGAATCCGATGAGGGGTGTCCTAACCTTGGTGAGGTCCTTGAGGCCAAGACTCATCCGTTTTAAAGTCTCAGAGTACATCACTTCTAAGGAACTTCCAGAGTCTATCAACACTCTTTTGACGTCGAATTTTCCTATCTTCAGGGTNTGGAGTCTATCAATACCCTTTTGACGTCGAATTTACCTATCTTCAGGGTTAAGACAAGGGTGTCGTTATGAGGAGTCACCACGCCTATTAAATCTGCGTCGGAGAACGTGATACTGGGCTCTCCAGTCCTGGCCCTCTTACTGGGTGGCCCCTCATCATCCTCGGTTACCTTCCTTGTAAAAGCTACCCTCTTGAGATCGGACTCGAGTTCTTTGGACGTGGGACGATCTAGCAGACATACATGGATGACATCTATGACGTTGTCCGGCTCCTCGGTCGGGGCAGGGGTTTGTCTCTCTTCCGGCCTGGGCTCTATGTATTCTTTCAAGTATCCGTCTCGGACCAATCTTTCCAAGAACGATTTGTATACCCTGCAGCTTTCAGTACGATGTTCGAAATTTCGGTAATAGGAACACCTAACCTTTTGATCACGGGTGGAGGGATCGCTCTGCATCCTGGGCAGCCACTTGAAGAATGGCTCATGCTTTATCTTGTGGAGCAACTTGAAGATGGGTTCTATAAATATAGTGTGAACTCCTTTGGATGCCCCCCCCGGAGGGGGTAGCAGTCCTTTTCGGGGAGTATCCTCCCGCTCCCTTTCTTTTCTCTTAGATTGGAGGGTTCGGCCTTTGCTGCTTCTCATCTCGTCCTCGATCCTTGAGTACTTGTTTATCTGGGTCATCAGCTCACCCATATCCGAGGGAGTCTTCTTGGTCAGGGATCGGTACAGGTCTATGTCCCTTGCCAAGTCGAGCCTAAAAGACGTCGTTGTCATGACTTCCGAGCAGCCTTCTACCTCATTAATCTCTTTCTAGTACCGGAAGGCGTACTGGAGAAGGGTCTCGAATTCCCTACGTCTGAGCGTTAGCAATGACCCAACATCTTTAGGCCGCTTACTCCCCGTAATGAATCGAGCCAGGAACTGCCTTGTCAATTCCTTCCACGAACCAATGCTGTTGGGAGGAAACGCCTCGAACCACTTCATCGCAGAGTCCCCTAAGCTCATAGGAAACACTCGACAGAGGAACCGTTAGTCTGAATGATACAGGGACATCATTTGCTTGTATTGCCTGAGATGGGCTTCAGGATCGGACCGCCCGTCATAAGTTTTGAACCTCGGCACGACGAACTTTCTTGGAACCTCCATCTCTCTAATCTCCCTAATAAAGGGTGTTTGTATGACCTCGTCTTCGACCTCATCCTAGACAACCTTACTCTTTCTCCTGGATTCCAACCGGGCTCTGAGATCAATTTCCTCCTTGACGGGATGTCTTCTGAAGTCCTTGAGTTTATCAAATGGCCTCGCATTTCCTGGGCGCCGTGTGGATAGGGTTGAATCCTCATCGAACTCATCTCCTTTCCTTCGTCTCGACAATCCTCGCCAAAGGTCGTCCAGGGCTAAAGGCCTTGCCTTCTTTGAATGGTCGTTAGGAGGGTGCTCGTTGGCTCTCGGTCGCTTTGGGGCCCTGGAGCTTTCTGCCTTGTTGTTTAAATGATTTCTTAGATCCTTCGTTTCTGCCTCCCGGGCGAGGAGCCCACGAGAAAGGAATGAGTCCCTCGACACTTCGCCGGAGGCGGCGAATTCGTTGAGCCGGCTTAGGACGTTTATATTATCCTTTTTCAGCTGTCGTAATCTATCGCCAATCTTATCTTCGATCACCTCCGCCAATTGACGAGCCAAGGGGGTGGATCCGCCTGATCTGATGCCCATATTGGTTTGAGGGGTAACCCCTCTTGTCTGAATAGAGGCATTTTTATTCCCATCAGTGTGATCCCTCCCTCNAGCCTAGCCTAAGCTAGTGACCTGTACATCAATAGTCTCTGTAGGAGCAGAGAACGCCACCCTGGACGGAGGTACATCTCGAACCCAAGGGGGAAGTTCATCTCGGAGCCGAGGGGAGGTGCATATAGCGACTGATGTACCCATATCAGACCGAGGGATACGTGTCCGTTCGTAAACGTATTAGATGTCACTTAATCCCTATGACAAAGTACCTCGGGGGAGCGGGACTTGTGTGCCGATGGGTACGTGATTTCAGTAACAGGATTTAGTGACACCGAGGACACGTGTCTTCATCTTGGAGTATTTCGGAAATGTCCTATCACAATCTATTTCTTATTTGTATAAAAATAGAATTTATTTGTTGAAAAGCTTGATGCATCGTACATTATTACAACTTGTCCAAAAACCAACCTCATCATATATGCAGAAGCCAAAGCCATTGCATATTCAAGCATTTAAGAAGCCAGTAGCAGTAAACCGGTTAGAATTCATCACTGATGTTAGTGTCAAACTGGCTATTCCTGTTGGGCCCCGTTTTCAAGCTGATGTGCCCGATTGGATTGGCCATATTGGTGACAGTGAATTAAACACTTCAAGGTGGTTGGGCACCCGAACATGGCCAGTCAAAGGAAGCTGCCTAGAAACAAATTGTAATGCGATTGGAAGAGGAAGACCCGACTTTTGTTCATGCATTACTCCCGGATCTATAGAATGTGTTAGACGGCATGTTACTGACAAAAGGAGTGAGCTGCAGTATGATCTAGGAACCGTCTTTTGGAAATGGAAATTTGACATGATGGGAGAATCTGTTTCCAAAGTTGTGGAATTTGGATGAGCAGAGAAAGTTTGCTTATCCTGTCAAAACAAATCCCACATCGCATGGTAAAACCTTTCTAAATTCTGCCTTGGAGTGCTTTCTTTCCCATTCTAGAGAAAGCATATTGAGCTACTATTTCAACGTATATATTCCTAGGCGCATTGGCTTGCAGACCAGGTCAAGCTATGCAGAAGTCAATACCGATGAAGATGAGATTGCAGAGGCCCCTTATTCTAAAGGGTCTCGGAAAAGATGTCGAGTTGATAGTGTTACCTCAATCAGTTCTAAATGCGTGAAAGGCTACTTGACTGGGAGATGATAATGCTACTAATCTGCAAGTATCTAATACTTCCTTTAGCTTCTGGTAGAGGCTAGGAGGAGCGTTATTTTGAATTCTCTTTGTCAATTTGTAATTTGTCTTGATCATGTCTTTTTTGTCAATTTGGTACTTGTTTGTTTTCCACTGAGGTTTGAAACCAATTATTAGTTGTTTGATCACGACATTACCACCCAAAAAATTTTAATTACTATTTTTATAAATTTGGGATATCAGGACATGAATTTTTGGGTTGAATTATGACTTTGATTCCACTAATGTCTAATCTTAATACGGTATGCAAGCATATAGTTTGGCTTAATTGGTTAATGTGGGCAACGTTACAAATTTTTCAAGCTCTTGCGCAGGAAGGAAGCTTCGCATATGGTTTGAAAACCNCAAAATTTTAATTACTATTTTTATAAATTTAGGATATCACGACATGAATTTTTGGGTTGAATTATGACTTTGATTCCACTAATGTCTAATCTTAATACGGTATGCAAGCATATAGTTTGACTTAATTGGTTAATGTGGGCAACGTTACAAATTTTTCAAGCTCTTGCGCAGGAAGGAAGCTTCGCATATGGTTTGAAAACCGAATCTTTTATCTATGTGGCATAGGTACTGATTTGATGATTGGTTTTAAGGAATGGCAACTGGTAAGGTGGTCGACTGGCTCCCTTGAGCTGGTTGACTCTAAGATGCTTAGAGACTCAGATCATCAGCATAGGATCTTGCTGTCCAACTTGTTCCTTAACCCCATTGTGGCACAAGTCAGGACTTGTTGCTCCACAACCGGGTCCCTTGCCAAGNTGGCATAGGTACTGATTTGATGATTGGTTTTAAGGAATGGCAACTGGTAAGGTGGTCGACTGGCTCCCTTGAGCTGGTTGACTTAGAGACTCAGATCATCAGCAATAGGATCTTGCTGTCCAACTTGTTCCTTAACCCCATTGTGGCACAAGTCAGGACTTGTTGCTCCACAACCGGGTCCCTTGCCAAGTACTAAGAGCCACAGGAAACAACGGAGACATCTGAAACAGTTAATTTGGTGAACCGGGTTTTTGAGTTTGATGTCTCTACGATNGCATGATGGGAGAATCTGTTTCCAAAGTTGTGGAATTTGGATGAGCAGAGAAAGTTTGCTTATCCTGTCAAAAACAAATCCCACATCGCATGGTAAAACCTTTCTAAATTCTGCCTTGGAGTGCTTTCTTTCCCATTCTAGAGAAAGCATATTGAGCTACTATTTCAACGTATATATTCCTAGGCGCATTGGCTTGCAGACCAGGTCAAGCTATGCAGAAGTCAATACCGATGAAGATGAGATTGCAGAGGCCCCTTATTCTAAAGGGTCTCGGAAGAGATGTCGAGTTGATAGTGTTACCTCAATCAGTTCTAAATGCGTGAAAGGCTACTTGACTGGGAGATGATAATGCTACTAATCTGCAAGTATCTAATACTTCCTTTAGCTTCTGGTAGAGGCTAGGAGGAGCGTTATTTTGAATTCTCTTTGTCAATTTGTAATTTGTCTTGATCATGTCTTTTTTGTCAATTTGGTACTTGTTTGTTTTCCACTGAGGTTTGAAACCAATTATTAGTTGTTTGATCACGACATTACCACCCAAAAAATTTTAATTACTATTTTTATAAATTTGGGATATCAGGACATGAATTTTTGGGTTGAATTATGACTTTGATTCCACTAATGTCTAATCTTAATACGGTATGCAAGCATATAGTTTGGCTTAATTGGTTAATGTGGGCAACGTTACAAATTTTTCAAGCTCTTGCGCAGGAAGGAAGCTTCGCATATGGTTTGAAAACCGAATCTTTTATCTATGGGGCATAGGTACTGATTTGATGATTGGTTTTAAGGAATGGCAACTGGTAAGGTGGTCGACTGGCTCCCTTGAGCTGGTTGACTCTAAGATGCTTAGAGACTCAGATCATCAGCATAGGATCTTGCTGTCCAACTTGTTCCTTAACCCCATTGTGGCACAAGTCAGGACTTGTTGCTCCACAACCGGGTCCCTTGCCAAGTACTAAGAGCCACAGGAAACAACGTAGACATCTGAAACAGTTAATTTGGTGAACCGGGTTTTTGAGTTTGATGTCTCTACGATACAGCAGTGTGCAAAATTTTAGCTCGCACAGGATTTATTAGCCCCAATTTCTGAATGAAAGAAGAAACCAATGGTATCAGTATCGACAATGGTTCCACCACAACATTTGCAATCATATTCAGATAAAAAAACACAAGAATCCTAGCAAATCAAATTAGTTCCTGAAGGCAAAGGAATTTAGGAGCGAACCAACAAATAATTCCAATACCATTTTCACTCACAAGCAAAACAGTAGCAGACAAAGTGGGGAGTGGGGCTGAAACTTGAAATGGAGTGGAGCGAAGGGCTGCCAAATGCTTAGGAGGTACAAATTACAAAGGAAAAGGGAAGATTAACATACAAGTTGGATACAAGGATCTAGGGTCTGTCCCAGATGATATATATCCCAAGCCTTTACAGTGAATTGCTGCCATTGTTGTTTGATTCTCAGCTAGCATGTTGGACATTGCTCTGCCAAAGCATTGCACTGAAACAACAGCAGCAGAGTTGCACGTGGGGATGCCCTATGTTGGAATGAGAAGAAACTCAAAAGTTCAAACCTGCCCTGGACATCTCCTTTTCATGGCTGTCTTCCCAATCCAGCAGCAAAACCATTCGTCTATCCACTTTTCGACATCAACACTGGTGGGCATTTCTGAATTCAATATGATATCAGGAAAAAAGGAGCCAAATTTATTCCTCATAACTTGACACCCAAGGCCTTGCTCAACTTTAACACCTTCATCCTTGTTGATTTAATGCACTGAAAAGAGGGAGAGTCCAGCTCATGAAGACGGTTGCTCTTATGTTGCCTGGCAATGGCCTTCTATATCAGCTCAATGCATCTCGCTACCTTTTAGAGAAAGAAAGTTGGGCCACTACGGAAGTCGGAGCCTCCGGCAGATTCATAATAACAATATTGAGCATAGCTTGAGCATCTGACATACAAACCACCCTCATGACACCTTTGCTGCAAGCCAAAGCCAAACCTTCCACATTGCTTTGAGTTCTGAATCAAGATGGTAACACCCCCCAAATCGACATAGAAGCCAAGTGACTGTTGGATCATATCACATCTGACAATCCCTCTTCAGCAGCTCCTGTATTCTGTCATGAGCATCCTTCGGCATTCAACAAGACCCTCTCATGTAGGAGGGACTCAAGGTATCATAAATAACTGTTTACTTCTCTATTAGAAATGATAACTCCGGGGTTGGCTTACATTACCATTTGGCATTGTATGGATCTGTTCTCAGGGAGATGAATAATCTGTAAGTATATTTNGCTCAAGGTATCATAAATAACTGTTTACTTCTCTATTAGAAATGATAACTCCGGGGTTGGCTTACATTTCCATTTGGCATTGTATGGATCTGTTCTCAGGGAGATGAATAATCTGTAAGTATATTTCTAGGGTCCATTCCCTTGGGGTCTGGATGTAACAGCTAATACACGAGCCACTCAAGGTCCTCAAAGAAGACCACGTCCTAAGTTTTCAGGCTTGTGCAACCACTGATTCCAGCAGAAACTCAAATGGTTGCCTGTTCACTGGCCTAATGCATATTTCCTAATAAGGATGGTCTTCTCGAAGTTTGTAGCTAGAGATTCCGCAATTAGGATCACCCCATAGATTCCTGAGTCTCTTCACCCAATTAGCAAGCATTCGTGACATAAAGCCACGAGATGTACTTTTTTTGTTTGGAAGTATTAAGACCCCATATCATGTTCCATTGGTGTCATCTCTTCAGTAGATGGACGGTCCCTCCAATAGAAATTTATGAAGTGACTCAGGAGAATTTTCCAACTAAGGTGCTAAACTTGATTGTTGGACAGTTCCCAGAATTTTTGAAAAAGAACTCTCTGAATCTGCTAACCATGCACCTGTATTCAACCAATAACTTCATCCTCTTCTTTTCCTCCCTCCCTCCAACAATCTGTAAGCCATACACGAGTTTAGAATCTGCTAGACTGCCCATCCATGCTTTCCACTTTGCTAAAGAATGCACCTCAAATCCAGATGGCAATGGGTGAAAAGCCCAGTAGACCCATATACATGTTTGGGAGGTGTTCTTTTATCAATGTGTGATAAGCACTACCACCCCCCTGCATGTGCGACCCCCCTCCGTGTGCGGACAACTAGTTCTTTCTTTTATTTTATATTTTCACATGAACCCCTGGCCCAATTAGGAGTTGAACATGCACTTCCAACTTTGGAGTGGCAGCTTATTCTACTCAAGTTAACAGCAACTGGATTCATAGTTGCTAGTAATGAAGAAAAGTAAAAAACATCTTTTATTAACTAATGAAAAATGCACGTTAAACACAAAAAAGTAACAATGTACTGCACTTCTGTCCAATGAACAAGAAGAATAACATTTATCTTCTTTACATGCCATACTCAGCTGAAGAACATTGAGTGTACCTTCTTTTCAGTTCATCCTGGCTACAGAATGTGGGTTTTGCAGCCGATATTTTCCAGATTTACTCCTATAGCTGTTCAATGGAGTGAAATGGAACCGCAACATGCCATTGTCAGAGTTGCTTGAAGAATACTTGGCGCTTTGATTCCTCTCCAGCAAGCACTGTTCTCTGCCTTGTGTTACACTTTTGCTGGTCTCAACCACATTTCCTGCCCTTTGATATGATCCAACCATGTCGCAGGAATTCCTAGAACTAACAGAACTGCTGCGGATATGCTTCCCACTAGGAACCGCTTTCACTCCTCCATCAGCCTCCTTGGTTTGCTTGTCATTAACCTCACCCACTGAGTGGTCAATTACATTGGCAGTAAAATTTTGGTACTTCTTGTCACCAAACCTGTGTATGAAACCCCAAACATTCCTCCACCTGTTGGACTTCTTGAATCCATTTGAGCTATCATTGTCTTTAACAGAAGTAACTTCCTGGGATACAGGCTCCAACTTTTCTAGATGATCATCTTTGAGAGAATTCAAATGCCAATTCTTCAATTCTCTCTCTGTAATAACCAACTTCGTCGGGTGAAAAACATCCACATTTGCAGGAGACGCCTTAAAATTCATCTCATCAACCACGGATCCCAATGCTTTCTTATTAGCGGAACTCCTGAAAGAACTTGACCTATCGAAACTACTTCCCCTCTGCGAAGACGAAGAGTCGGAATTAGTCTGAGCTGATCCACCANTCGGATCCCAATGCTTTCTTATTAGCGGAACTCCTGAAAGAACTTGACCTATCAAAACTACTTCCCCTCTGCGAAGACGAAGAGTCGGAATTAGTCTGAGCTGATCCACCAGAACTTGAGTCATCTTCATTGATCGCATTAATTGGCCCATCACGTGACATCCGACGATTATCAGACCTGTTAAACCGTGGGAGAATCATGCTATCAACAACAGATAGCATCGGGGTGAGCCGTGGAATAGTCCTCGCAATCAAATATCCATCCCAAGAAGCCCTAGGTTCATCCAATGAAAACCTCGAATCGTCCACAGACATCCGACCAGCATCAACCGAAAACCTCGGTTCTGTATCACAAGATCTTCGCCCAAATCCATATTCTCCGATCTCCGATTGTGTCTCCCTCAAATTCACTTGACGCCCAAACAGCTTCTGATTTCGCATTTCCGACAAATCGCCACCACCATTGCATCCGACATTATCACCACCAAGATTCTTCATTTTGTGCTTTTGACTCCATTTCCTCAATTTCTTGCTGAAAACGGATGCAGCATCCCAAAAGTTTCCAGCAATCTCTCTTAAATCTTTGACCTTTTTCTTCCCATTCTGGCATTCTAGATCTATGAGTTCTTGCATTGTCTTCGGCTCCTCTTCTTCAAACTCACCATCAACATTCACATTTGGTATTAAAATATCCTCGGAAACCCTGATTTTTTCTCCATTTTCCCCTTCTGCTCCAGACTCGAACACCGTATCAGTGGCAGTGAACTTGGAAAACCGTACGTTCTTCGTTTCAACCTTCAAATCTTTATTCGACTCAGTCTTCTCGTCATCGAGGTCAAAAAGAAGGGCCAGAGTCTTCTGAACCCTAACATCGCACGATTTCCGACGAGGCTCGGAGAAGCTAGAAGACGATCCGCATTTTCCGGCGGAAACCGATTTGGTACGGCGGAGCTCCGGCGATAAAGAGGAGGATAATGCGGAGGCTTTGTTCCGGACAAAGGTGGTAGTGGAGGAGGAAGAGGGTTCTGGGTGAACCGAAGGGTCGAGACCGGCGAGGCGATCGCGCAAGCATGAGGCACAGAAGCCGGTGACCGGTTCGGATGGGTGAAGGTAGCAGCCGGAGAGACGGCGGGTACGGGTATGGGGCTTGAGAGTCATTGATGAAGGTGGAGAGAGTACGGTGGGCTCATTATAGATGGAGGGTGAGGAGTGAACAAGGGTATGAGAGAGAAAAGGATGACAGAGAGCTCATTATATAACGAAGAACCCTTGATAAACCCTTCTTTACTCCACAACCTTGCTTTGATTATCTTAATTTCTCTTTCTGAAGACAAAAAAAAAAAACTTTCTTTTTTTAATTATTTTATTTATTCATATAAACCAGTTCCATAGGACTTCATAGCTAATGTAATAATTTAATTAAGAAAATTAGGACAAGTCTGAAAAATAAAAGCTAAAATACTTTCTCTACACTCTTCTTCAAAACATTAATTTTTAAGGTTTGATCTCGAGATTGGAATTTTAAAATACTATTTTTTGAGAAATTGATTATTTGAAGATTTGATTATTAAATTCTATAATTTTTATTTTTATTGTTGAAGTTTGAATTCAATCTAAATATTTTTTTTGTATAGTTGTACTTGAACAAAAATGTAAACTCAATAATTAAGTTCGATTAAGAGGAGTGATAGATTAATACTTACGATCGAAGTTTATTGTATTTTTGCATCAAAATAAAATTTGTTGATGTTAAAAATAATTAGAATAAATTCCAATAATTCCATTTTATTGTAATTTGACTAAAAACTTTTATAAATTTTAAAAAATCATTTAGCCAGCATAGTCTTAGCGAAGAATGCGGCCTTTGAGTATCCAATGCGGATCCGGATCTAAAAAAAAAGTATCCAATGGGGATGGGTNAAGTCTTAGCGAAAAATGCGGTCTTTGAGTATCCAATGCGGATCCGGATCTAAAAAAAAAAGTATCCAATGGGGATGGGTCACTTGGCGTCTGTTTGAGGATCAGACCCTCCTTCTTCTACAGTACTTGTTGCCTGGGAGAGGGCGCCGACTGCTTGAGGAAGCCGAGAATGGAGAAGGCGAAAGAGTTTCTAAGAGTATCTGATGAACAGTCCAATCTCGTTTCACGACTCAGTATTCCTCCTCCCAGAGAAGGAGTCAGCTCAAGCTTCTACGAAGATTTTGCCCTTAGAGGTATTCGAGTCGACCGAGTCCAACCCGGTCTCGTCTCTTGCTCCTTCAAAGTCCCTCCTCGCCTAACCGTAAGAAACCCCAATTCCAGACCCCCCTTCCTTTACATGTTTTATGAGTCCCTCATGTTAAATGTTTGAAATTCAAATATGTGCAATTTAGCCCCTTTTCCGAAAATTTAAGCCCTAAAACAGTGTTGACAAATTTGGGCATTTTTGCATAATGAATATGGAATTACAGACTTGTATATATATATGTATATGCAATTTATATTGTCTACTTATGTTGTCAGGATGATTGAGTTTCGTTTTCGGATTGAATGTATATGTAATTGATATTGTCTTACTCATATTGTCACGATGATTTTGAGTTTCGTTTTCCATTGATTTTTGATAGGATAGGAAGGGAAAGCTGTCTGCGGGTGCGATTGCGAACCTAGTTGATGAAGTTGGTAGTGCTGTGATTCATGTGGAAGGTCTCCCCATGAAGGTTTCAGTGGACATGTCTATTTCATATCTTTCAACTGCAAATCTCAATGTAAGTCTCCTGCCTCCGAGTTATAATCTTCTTTTATTTTTGCAGATATTTGAATAACTTGACATTTTTTTCTGCTAATGCATCATCTGGAATCGGTGCTTTTATTTAATTACTTGCTAATCATTGATGACGATGATGATGATGGTGATGAGGGCGATAGTGTTAATCATCTGGTGAAGCTCACATTTTTGTTGCAAGATGTGTTCTCCCACCCCCAACAACACAAAAAATGAATTGCTTCTGTTATCACAGAGTTTGTTATTAGTAGAAATATTTCTCANGTGATGAGGGCGATAGTGTTAATCATCTGGTGAAGCTCCCATTTTTGTTGCAAGATGTGTTCTCCCACCCCCAACAACTCAAAAAATGAATTGCTTCTGTTATCACAGAGTTTGTTATTAGTAGAAATATTTCTCAAAATCTTCTCCATATTTTAGTCCCTACTTCCGGGTTCTTGACCTTGTTTGCTTAGGTTTTGGATGGACTGCACATTTCATATTTCCCAAATCTGTCTTGTTACAAAATGAACCGCCTTTACCAAGTGATTAGTTGTTGTAATCACGTAATTGATAATCATGCATCTAGCATTACGGTGAAGACCATTTTTGGTAATTGAAATGGAAGAAAATTTAAACAATGTGGCATGTTAAATTGTTCTAATATTACGTTGTTTTCGATTTGCAGTACTCAATATTGGTTTCTACAGGTTGTGGTAGCTAGTGATTTGGTTCTGTTTGTTACCGAGTGTTGTGTCTTACATCTCTGGCTGGCATATTGGCAGGATGAGTTGGAAATCACCTCAAAGGTTTTAGGTCAGAAAGGAGGTTACTCTGGAACAATTGTTCTCCTGAGAAACAAAACAACTGGGGAGCTTGTTGCTGAAGGGCGGCATTCGTTGTTCGATAAACTTGCTAGCAAAATGTGAAGCAAATAGCACTCTGTCGCATGTCAATTCATATCGCACCGGAAATTCATATTAGGACTATACATGGGTGTTCTCCAACTCATGAACTAGTTGCTCTCTTCTTGTATATATTTCATGTGATGTTAAGTGGTAGATGTATGGCCCAAAAAAACTTGAGTATGGATCTTTTATTATTGGTTTCGCATGTTCAATGTCATTGCCATATATTAATCCTCGTTCATCAAGCTTGTCGTGTTCATCCACCATTGTTGCTGCCTCATGATCTGCCCATGAGGTTGTGCTAGTTTCTGATAAGCATTACATTTTAAAGGCTGATAATGTCCATGTTCAATAATACTCAACGAAATCTATNGTTCATCCACCATTGTTGCTGCCTCATGATCTGCCCATGAGGTTGTGCTAGTTTCTGATATGCATTACATTTTAAAGGCTGATAATGTCCATGTTCAATAATACTCAACGAAATCTATTAGAAAGAATACTCAACGCCTTTATTCAAGATCCAAGAGAAAAGGAAGTGTTGACCTCCATATGCAAAGATTTCTGTGAGCAGAGAAATTTTGGCGGTTGATCGACCCAAAAAATTAACCAAATGTGTATTCTGATTGAAGAAAGACAGTTGAAACTTCGTAAATCAAGCATCTCTTTCTTTTCCGCCTTAATCAAATAAGGGTTGGGCCTTATTCTCCAAAATGCAAACATGTCAAACTAGTTTCCACATATGTTGTGTTGGACGAAGTTTGGCAATACAGAACTCAGTTGCAGACATTTGGTTTGCAATACAGCAGTGAACTGGAACGAGGTGTTAAAGGTTCTTTTCTCACTCTAGTTTTTGTGAAATAAAGCCGAGGGTGTTAGCTTGAAAGTGCCATGAAATATGATCAAAACCTTCTACTCAAGTCGTGGCCACCTGTGCTATTTGTGAGGCATGCCAAACCAAAATATTAAATTGGTCAAATTTTGAAATCAAATTTATCAGCTCAAACAATGTAACACACTTCTACAACAATTACATTTTCTTGGGTCTCTCTTATTTATTGGGACTAGTGGTTGCCACATCATTTCTTTCTTTTAGGGTAATGCTATACTTATCAAATTTTATTACCAAATTTTCATCTCAAATGATGTGGCATAGTTTTTTACTATCAGACGAATGGGTCTTCGTAATACTCAATGACGAAAATTGTGTCACATTATTTGGGATGAAAAATTTGGTAAGCATGATATTTTCTAGATTTACTTGTGTCCACCGAATTACCCTCGTGGCTAGTTGTGACATTATATGAACCACCTAATTTGGTGAAAAAATTTCATCATGATAGCATTATTATTTCTTAATTTGTTTCTGTATTCCCCCCCCCCCCCC
>CAUOFW020004169.1:1419898-1524863 GCA_963454935.2 Ilex paraguariensis
TTTTTTTTATATATTTCCCTTCTTTTCTTTCCTCTCAAACCCAACAAGCATCGATGTTTCAATAATATTATATTTATCAAGTTTTTGATCAAATTATTTATTCTAAGTGATATAACATATTCTCTATTAATATTAATAAAATTCACCTATTTGATTGTAAAAATTATATCACATCACTTAAAATGAAAAATTCAGTAAAAAATCTTGGTCAACATTATTTACGGCAAAGATTTTGCTGCAAATCCAAATCCGACAAAGAGGTGGGGTTGTTTTGATAATTTCCAGAACAAAAAAGGTCTTACGTTGTTCTAAACACACAGTCCAACCATAAAGAAAGTCTAACTAAACTCAATTTCTATCGCAAAATGCTATATTTACCAAAAAAAAATTATCAAATCTTTTATAGCAAACATACTTTACCCATTTCTATATTTTCTCCGCCGAACCAACCAATTATAATGACCGGCGGCCTATACAGCTCATAAGACGCAACAACATGAACTCTACTTTCGCCGTCGATCGACCCATTCGAACTCCCTCAGTTTCGACCTTTCAAAACCCTAATCCCTTCAAAACCCGACTATTCTCAAACACCAGATTGCCATGGCGTTTGCGTCTCAGAGACCCATCGAATCACAAAAGCTCCACAAGTTCTTCTTTGGGTACTTCTTCGACAATCAATGAGGTTCCACGTAAAATTGGCGGTCTTCGATCGACTCGAGTTAGGGTTTCTTCAGATGCTTCTCAGTCGTACGCTGGTGGATTGGTACGGGAAGATGAAGGCGGATTGCCAGAGCCGAGTTTCGTGGAGTTTATCACTTCGGAGAGAGTTAAAGTAGTGGCAATGGTGGCCTTGGCGTTGGCGCTGTGTAATGCGGACCGAGTTGTTATGTCTGTGGCCATTGTTCCTTTGTCTCTTTCTCATGGTTGGCGTCAATCTTTCGCTGGTGTTGTTCAGGTATTTCCGTTTCTATAGATTTTTTTTATACATATAACTGTCTTTTAGCTTTGAAAATATTATGTATTGCCTGTACATCAGTATTGGATGCCTTAAATGTTTCAATATTTGGCTCTGGTGTGTTACCCCCCACCAAAACACACAAAGACTACAGAATAGGAGTTAGAAATTTACCTATTGAAATATTGTGTATGTTTATGACTACTTCCACAGCCTGCTTGATTCAGTTTGTGGTGATTTTTCTGGAAGCTATAGAAATATACTGGGTAAATCTGCTGTAAGAGTATTATTTTTTTGGCATTAATCAGATAAGGTAAAACTCTCTCTTAAGGAAATAATCATCTCTTTTGAAATACAATGATTATCTATTGTGTATTTGTGTTCCAATGAGATTGCTTCTTGAACATGGTCTTTGTCTTCCGGGCAAGTGACAATTTCTTTTTCAAGCATGATGGTTTCTTTTTAAAGATCATTTGTTTTGGTCTAGCAAAGTGTTTATCTGAAATTGCTAGAGTGGGGGATGATATGCAGTAAAACATTTTGTTGGCTGAGAATTCTGAAAGATAATTTGCTGCCTAGGAATTTCTTTTATCAATTTACAAAATGATGATGAGAAGGAAGCAGTTTTGATTGCAGCTGTGGTATTAATTATTTTCTACCTCTAATTGATAACTAGTCACTAATGGCAGTCATCTTTTCTCTGGGGATACCTTATATCACCAATAGCTGGAGGGACTCTTGTGGATTACTATGGTGGTAAGGTAGTCATGGCATGGGGTGTGGCTTTGTGGTCACTGGCCACATTTCTTACTCCATGGGCTGCGGAAACTTCTTTGTGGGCTTTACTCGCTACACGAGTTGTGCTGGGCATTGCCGAAGGGGTGGCTCTTCCATGCATGAACAACATGATTGCAAGGTACTGATGTTCTAAAATTTCCCCAAATGAATATATTCCGGTCATGGTCTTCATATTCTGTTAAGAAGGTGCTGTAGCTATAATCTTGGTAAGTGGTTTCAACTTTTGCTTTCAGATGGTTTCCTCAAACAGAACGATCCAGGGCTGTTGGGCTTGCAATGGCTGGATTTCAGCTTGGAAGTGCCATTGGACTTACCCTTTCTCCAATCCTCATGTCCCAAGGTGGTGTGTTTGGACCCTTCGTAATATTTGGATTATCCGGATTTCTTTGGGTATTGGTATGGTTATCAGCAACCTCAAGCACGCCTGAACAAAGTTCTCAAATATCAAAATATGAATTGAAGTACATACAGAACAAGAGGCAGAAGTCCTTCGTGGCTGAGAATAAAATGAAGACAGGCAAAATGATCCCTCCTTTCAAACGTTTACTTTCTAAGCTACCCACCTGGTCTCTAATTGTCGCTAACGCCATGCATAGCTGGGTAATTCACACACATCTTCCTTTAGTTTATTCTTTTACTCATGCTTTTTAATGCACCTAATACTTGACATGATTTTGCCACTACCATGCTGCAATTGTGCAGAATGGAGTTAAGCTACATATATCACTCATAGTCAATAGAGCAGACTGCCATACTGATGAGGGACAAATTGTTGTCTAGTAGTGGACCCCAACAATTCACTTGCTTTTTTTTGAACATCGCTAAAATAAATACATATATGATCGGCCTTCGTATGCATGTCAGTATATGCATTTGAGTGTGATTGTACTTGAATACATATGATACATTCTTTATGAGCCCATTTTTTGTATTTTATAAATTACCATGCATGCTCATTTTTTCTTAAATTTTTCATGCAGGGTTTCTTTGTTATTCTTTCATGGATGCCCATTTATTTTAAAACGGTAAGGCGCTACCACTTTCTCAGTAATTGTAGCATTATAGGCACTTACCTGATTGACTACATAATAGTAGAGATAATGAATGGTGCTTTGTGGTTATAGATATATCACGTTGATCTCAGACAAGCAGCATGGTTTAGTGCTGCTCCCTGGAGTATGATGGCGATAGTAGGCTATTTTGCTGGTGTTTCATCGGACATGTTGATTAAAAATGGCATGAGTGTCACTTTGACTCGCAAGATTATGCAGGTGCTGCTTTTATAGGTGTTGCAATTACTTATTTGCTTTTCTCATTTGAATTTTTGAGTCTTCTAACTACTTGCAATGTAATACAGTGAGAAGCTAATGTATCCCTTCTTGCAGTCAATTGGTTTTATTTGCCCTGGGATTGCTCTCATTGGACTAACAATGGCAAAAAGTCCATTAATAGCATCTGCTTGGCTTACCTTAGCCGTTGGGTTAAAATCTTTTAGTCATTGTGGCTTCCTTGTGAACCTGCAGGTAGTGAATTCAGAAAACTTTGATGAATCATCAATAAATGCATTATTTTTGCACTATATGTAACATATCGTGCTTTCTGTAATCAGGAGATTGCTCCACAATATTCCGGAGTTTTACATGGTATGTTATCCATCACATTGTGTATTTTCCAAAATTTTAGTACCTCTCGATAATCCGCGCATCCAGGATTATATAACAGTAGAAAGGGAAGTTTTACAAACCAAAAAGTCCAGCTCATGTAACTAGTGCTAATCATTGTTCAGCATTGACTAATTTCCATAACTCCATTAATCTTCCTATATGGTTGTCTGGGAGTTGTTTTTAGGGAAATTGGTGATAGAAATCCTAGCATTGGGTATATTCTTTCACTCCTACTAAAGTACATCTGGCAATTGTTGCATGTGCACTATGTTCTTCCTTAAGGTTTTACGTATTTCAAATTCCATTTTAGAAAATTATCTTGTATACAACCCACTTTAAATAAACTCATACCTCCCCGTGTGGGTGAGCAAGAATGAGAGATGATTAATTGCATAACAGCAGTATCCACAACCCTTTTATGGGCTCCGTAGCAAGAAATAATATATTCTATTAAATAGAATCCTTTGCATAAATTGATTTGAATGGATAAATCAATCATTTGTCCCTGAGGAGCTAACATTAATCCTCTCTTACCTACAAATTGATGCACCTGAGATGCATTTCCTCTAGCTCCTGAAAAAGACATTATATGGACCGGATTAAAAGGGTCAGTCATCCTAAAATTAGGATTCATCTCTGTCGCAAATATTCAGTTGTAGCATACCAAAATAGAATCTGGTATTTTTGCCCTGATTACATTCACTTTTATCATGTTATAGGCATGTCAAATACTGCTGGAACATTTGCTGCTATTTTGGGAACAGTTGGAGCTGGTTACTTTGTGGAATTGGTCGGTTCTTTCAGGGGATTTTTGTTGCTTACATCTCTCTTATATTTTTCTGCTGCTCTATTCTGGAACATCTTTTCCACAGGAGAGAGGGTTAATTTTGATGAATCTGGTTAGATCACCCAAAAGTTTGATTTTTTTTTTTTTCTAGCTTCTTTCCTTGTAAAGGAATAATGATGCAAATGCGATAACTTTATCCCATTTTACAAGTAGGTGGTATTAGAAATTTAAGCTATGCTAGTAAATATCATGTGGGTAAAGTTGGTGGATAGCTTTGTATATGAAGAATCACATTGCATGGGAGGATATGCTGTTGCCAAATTCTGTGACTACCTCTTACACCCCCTCGAAAAGACTCCCTCCTTGCACTATATGTAGGAGTTTCAAGATACAAAATGTACTCTTACTAGGGTCAAGTCAATCAAGGGCAACATTGTCAACGATTTTTGCCTCGAACAACTGTTAGTGGGGTTATAATGCGAGAGTCCAAAATATTTAAATAATGTAGAAGAGTGAGTATTAAAAATTACTTGTTAGCATTGCCCACAAATGTTATAAAAGTGTGGGAAGCAAGAATTCAAATTAATTATTAAAATTTGGGTATGTGAAGGAATTGAATTAAATAATTTTTAAATTAATTAAAGTGGTATTATGAGAATTTAACAGGTAGCTATGGCCTAAGATGTGGGTTATAGCATATACTGAAAATGTTAATCATTAAAGATTTTATCAATTTTTTATAATGAACAAATATATTCTCACCATTATTGTGTCATAGCCACCACCACCATTATACCACCGCTACCATTATCACCACCACCATTGTCACTGTTANGTATAATGCGAGAGTCCAAAATATTTAAATAATGTAGAAGAGTGAGTATTAAAAATTACTTGTTAGCATTGCCCACAAATGTGATAAAAGTGTGGGAAGCAAGAATTCAAATTAATTATTAAAATTTGGGTATGTGAAGTAATTGAATTAAATAATTTTTAAATTAATTAAAGTGGTATTATGAGAATTTAACAGGTAGCTATGGCCTAAGATGTGAGTTATAGCATATACTGAAATCATTAAAGATTTTATCAATTTTTTATAATGAACAAATATATTCTTATCACTATTGTGTCATCGCCACCACCACCATTATACCACCGCTACCATTATCACCACCACCATTGTCACTGTTACCATCACTACAACCCTTGTCGCCCCCACCACCATTGTTGTCACCTCTTTCCCCATCATCACTATCATTGTGTTGCTGTCATTACTACCATTATATCGCCACCATTGTACCACCGTTATTACGACCACCACTGTCATCGTCACCACCACCATTGTGCCACCGCCATCACCACTGTCACTACTATTGTCACNTATCACCATCATTGTGTTGCTGTCATTACTACCATTATATCGCCACCATTGTACCACCGCTATTACGACCACCACTGTCATCGTCACCACCACCATTGTGCCACCGCCATCACCACTNAGTCAAGGGTTCAAGCCCCTTCTCCCTCGTCTTTCAAAAAAAAAATGAATAAAAGACGATTAATGTTATTATATCTCTAATACTTTAGATGTCAATATATATCAAGAGAGTGATAGAATTGGAACAAAATATAAATTTTATGGAATTTAGGGCTTCACTGAGGTAAAATATCAAAATTAGAACTTCATTGATATAAAATAAAATGTTATTTTTTTTCTTTTTTTTGAACATGGAACAAGTCTTGTAGNCCACCACCATTGTTATGGTGGTAATATGAATAATATGGTTGTGGAGAAATGGTTAAAGAGAAGGACAAAGTTAGAATAATAATATTTTTCAGACTTCAGCTCTTTATATTTGTCAAACAGTTTAATTAAATTCAATATTTAAATTTCAATTGATAACAAACAGTTTACGAATTAAAAAATTTAACATTCAATTTTTAGCATTCAGCTATCAGTATTATTAAAAACCACCTTACCTTATTAAACTACAATTGGCTCTCTCAATATTCAAAAAAATAATGTTATTTAGATCTAATTATGTATAATTGATAATGGATTCCACTCATTATTTATTGAAACTTGTTACCAATTCAATTATTATGATGAATCAAGTTAACAAATTAAATCTAAATAGCATTACTCTTTTGAATATTAAATGAGTTTAAATCTTGATAACCTCTTGATGTCAAGTTAGGGATTTATCCCTCATAAATATTCTAGTCCTAACATAAATGACTTGTATTTGATTGAACCGGAGAAAAAATTAGTTGAGATGCACATTAATTTATTCGAACACCTCTCACTGTTGAAAGAAAAAAAAAGAAGAATGAAAGAGTCAATTGACCAAAGCAAGTTTTAAATGTTTGAATAGTCTTATAGTTTTTTTCTTGAGAAAATTACCAATAAGTATTATTATCTATTAAATTCTATCATTTTTGTTTTATATCATGAAGTTCTATTTTTAATATTTTATTTTAATTAAGTCCTAATTTCACTATATTTCAATTTTGTCATTTACCTTTAGTTACCAAAAGCCTTTCATTTTTCTTCTTGTGTATCAACTCTTAGTTAACTTATTCTTTTTTATATGAGTTAATTTACTTATTTTTAAAAAATAATGTCAAATTTTTATTGAAACTACAATTACAGACATTTAGATGCTTAGTTTTTGTTTAGGTATTAGTATTTACTTTCATAAAATTATCAAATAAACAATACATAATTTAAAACTCAAGAAGTTGAGGTATTATGAAAAAAAGACAATCAATGGTAATCGTTACCTTGTAAATGTTTTACCTTCTTGANTCATCACCACTGCCATCACCACTACCACTGTGTCACCACTATCACCACCATTGTTATGGTGGTAATATGAATAATATGGTTGTGGAGAAATGGTTAAAGAGAAGGGCAAAATTAGAATAATAATATTTTTCAGACTTCAGCTCTTTATATTTGTCAAACAGTTTAATTAAATTCAATATTTAAATTTCAATTGATAACAAACAGTCTACGAATTAAAAAATTTAACATTCAATTTTTAGCATTCAGCTATCAGTATTATTAAACACCACCTTACCTTATTAAACTACAATTGGCTCTCTCAATATTCAAAAAAATAATGTTATTTAGATCTAATTATGTATAATTGACAATGGATTCCACTCATTATTTATTGAAACTTGTTACCAATTCAATTATTATGATGTATCAAGTTAACAAATTAGATCTAAATAGCATTACTCTTTTGAATATTAAATGAGTTTAAATCTTGATAACCTCTTGATGTCAAGTTAGGGATTTATCCCTCATAAATATTCTAGTCCTAACATAAATGACTTGTATTTGATTGAACCGGAGAAAAAATTAGTTGAGATGCACATTAATTTATTCGAACACCTCTCACTGTTGAAAGAAAAAAAAAGAAGAATGAAAGAGTCAATTGACCAAAGCAAGTTTTAAATGTTTGAATAGTCTTATAGTTTTTTTCTTGAGAAAATTACCAATAAGTATTATTATCTATTAAATTCTATCATTTTTGTTTTATATCATGAAGTTCTATTTTTAATATTTTATTTTAATTAAGTCCTAATTTCACTATATTTCAATTTTGTCATTTACCTTTAGTTACCAAAAGCCTTTCATTTTTCTTCTTGTGTATCAACTCTTAGTTAACTTATTCTTTTTTATATGAGTTAATTTACTTATTTTTAAAAAATAATGTCAAATTTTTATTGAAACTACAATTACAGACATTTAGATGCTTAGTTTTTGTTTAGGTATTAGTATTTACTTTCATAAAATTATCAAATAAACAATACATAATTTAAAACTCAAGAAGTTGAGGTATTATGAAAAAAAGACAATCAATGGTAATCGTTACCTTGTAAATGTTTTACCTTCTTGAAGTCAAGGGTTCAAGCCCCTTCTCCCTCGTCTTTCAAAAAAAAAATGAATAAAAGACGATTAATGTTATTATATCTCTAATACTTTAGATGTCAATATATATCAAGAGAGTGATAGAATTGGAACAAAATATAAATTTTATGGAATTTAGGGCTTCACTGAGGTAAAATATCAAAATTAGAACTTCATTGATATAAAATAAAATGTTATTTTTTTTCTTTTTTTTGAACATGGAACAAGTCTTGTAGTTTTTTTTTTTTTTTTTGAAAGTCTATAGTTGAAAGATGGAAAAAGTAATTAGTTTATGAAAGTAACTGTCAACGGTTTCCTCTGAATTTGCTTATTATGTACGATGCGATCATCCTTGCCGCCCCAAGGGTTCACCGGCGCTGCAAATGAAGAAACCACCGAGCCCTCCCATCATCCGTCCCGGCCAAATCAGGAAACAAAGCCCTAATTCCCAACTCAAACCGATCGGCGATAACAAAAATCAGAAGAAGAACACTCACACTGCTTTCAATTCCATCAGAGTTGCAGCAAAGAAATTCGCTGCAGTTTTCTCTACCCTTCTGTTTCGGCGAAGAAAAACCACCCCCAAGGAAAGTAAAATCCATGGTCAAATCAGAGAGCCACCCTGTAAGTTACTCTGCTCAGACTCTATAGAGTTTTAGGAGTTTCAGTTCGATCTCTCTCGTATGTACTAACTGGTTTTTGCTGGTAATTTTGTAGTTTCAATAGACAATTCTACTGGAAGCAGAAGCAAGGATTTGATAAAGTCCAAGAATTCTGATTCTTATGGGTCTTTCGAGGTGACTAGTAGAGAGGTAGGAACGCTTGATCTGTCCTTTGACGAAATTTACAAGGCAACTGGAAATTTCTCCCCAGCTAATACGATTGGTGAAGGAGGGTTTGGAACAGTGTACAAAGGAAAACTCAAGGATGGATCTGTTGTCGCCGTAAAGCGTGCTAAGAAAGTAAATAATCTCTATTGATTATGTTAATTTGAACTATTATGCTCTGACTGATCAGGAATTCCATAAACTTGTGCCCTTGAGAGAACAGAGCTGGTAAATTATCAATTATCAATTACCAATTGCATTGCCATTTCCCATACTCGAAATCAGTTGGATGCAAGAAATGAAAAAGTTCAGACAAACTTAAATTCTTTCAAAGATTATTGAAGTAATAGAACTNCGGTAAATTATCAATTATCAATTACCAATTGCATTGCCATTTCCCATACTCGAAATCAGTTGGATGCAAGCAATGAAAAAGTTCAGACAAACTTAAATTCTTTCAAAGATTATTGAAGTAATAGAACTAGAAGAGTTTGCTTCAGGGTCACTCACACATTTAATCAACACTTCAAATTTTCTATGACAGGATAATCATGATATTCGCTTATCTACTGAGTTTAAGAATGAAATCCTGACCTTATCAAAGATCGAGCATCTAAATTTGGTAGGGTTGTTGGGATATGTGGAGCATGGAGATGAACGGATTATTGTGGTCGAGTATGTTGCCAATGGGAATCTACGAGAACATTTGGATGGTATGTCAAGCAACATATTGGCTAAATGAAAGATATGCAATTTGCCGGTTGAGTGGCTGAAGATCTGTTATGTAGTGTAGCCTTATTGCATCTACTAAAGGTTTCTGATTGAGCTTCTACAGTTCCATAAACCTCAACATTTAGACTCTTTTTTTTGAGGGGGAAAATAACATTTAGACTTTACTACAATATAAAATACGTTGCCCATATGAAGGATATGCATTTGCCACGTATCACTAGTTATGCTTCGTTTTTTATCTAAAACAAAAATGCTAGGCATGTAATGAAGGGAAAATGAGGAAAAAAATGATTTGCCAAGAGCACAGCATGCGGGCCCTGGTAGATGGTCTGGCTAGAAGAATTCTTTCATCGTATAACCTGTTAATTAAGTTTTCTTGTAGTAGGACACCACTTTTTTTCACTAATTTTAAACAGCAGATGGATCAAAGTGTTTGCTCATATTTCAACTGGGGAAAGTTAAGATGAGAATATTATTTTGTGCAGCTACACATGGAAATGAGCTTGAGATGTCAGAGCGTCTGGACATTGCAATTGATGTTGCTCATGCAGTTGCCTATCTGCACACGTACACAGGTATGATACAATATGGTGTTTTTTTTTCAATATTGTTGTTGCCTACAGCCAGTATGATCTTTAATCACGCGAACATTATAAAGATGGTCAAAAGGAAGAAATGATTTACTGTTAACAGGATACGTCTCTGAAGTTTAAAAGCCAGACTGCTAAATCTGTAGAATTTCCTAACCATGGCTATTTGATTGTGGAAGATTATAAGATGCCCTACTGAGTAAAGCAGACCGCTTGATGCTTGACATGACTCATAGTACTTCATAAATTTGGACCATAAAAGCATTCAAAACTTCTCAATTTGTTCCTTTTACATGCAGATCCTCCCATAATCCATAGAGATATAAAAGCATCAAACATCCTCATCACAGAGAAATTCCATGCTAAAGTGGCTGATTTTGGATTTGCACGGTTAGCTGTTGAAGATCCTGATGCAACTCACATTTCTACACAAATAAAAGGAACAGCAGGATATGTGGATCCTGAATATATTAGGACATATCAACTCACTGAAAAGAGTGATGTGTACTCCTTTGGAGTATTGCTGGTGGAGATGATGACCGGAAGGCACCCAATTGAATCAAAGAAAAACATCAATGAGAGAGTTACGGCAACATGGGTAAGTATTACTAGCTTGGAAAGCATCACATGCGAACACAGAAAACTGGTAGTTCACTTAAATATGATTTCTGCTGCAGTAATAATAGTTTCAGCAACAATACATCATCTTTAGCCTAAAATACAATGAGTTACATGACTCGGACAAATTCAGGCTAGGGTCACCTCACTGTAGTTCTCTTAAGATCAACTTTGTTTTATTCCCTCTTTTTTAATCATTGATCAGATGGGACCTCTTGAAATTCAGTAGAAGTCGTATCATTGTTCCTGGTTATTATACATTCATGAGCTGATGCCTTTGCAACTTCGATGATTAATCACATGTTCCGCTCACAAGGGCAGTGTTCANCACCTCTTGAAATTCAATAGAAGTCGTATCATTGTTCCTGGTTATTATACATTCATGAGCAGATGCCTTTGCAACTTCGATGATTAATCACATGTTCCGCTCACAAGGGCAGTGTTCATGGGCATTATGGTGGACAAGTGTTGGGATCGTATGACAATGTCGACAGTCAAAAGCAAGTACTATATCCACATCATGAGGGGTATAAAAATTAACAGTGGAAAGATATGAGATCACCAGCATGACTTTGGCTTTGTTTAGTTTCTTCCTACAAAGCTATACAGCTTTAGCAAAACAGGGAAATACTCCTATTGTTTTAGAACATGACTTCATGATCTGAACTTTTAACAGAAAAGTGTCTATGCTGGCTTGATTATAATCCATAATTAGTCTTATCTAAATTAGATCATGAACAGAGTAATATCTGACTCTATTAACTTGAATGGTATGTAGATCTACCATCATTGCACGAGAAGTAATTCAGTAACATTGAATGGTCTCTGCTCTTAAAAAGCCTTTCAGTACAACCATCCTGACACACATAATGATCATCAATGTTGTGCAGGCAATGCAGAAATTAAAAGGAGGAGATGCTATTCTGACAATGGATCCAAGACTACGGAGAAATCCAGCATCAGTCCAAGCAGTGGAAAATGTCCTTAAACTTGCTCGACATTGTCTTGCACCTTCAAGACACTCAAGACCATCCATGAGGAAATGCGCCGAAGTGTTATGGAAAATTCGGAAAGATTTCAGAGAAAAAACCCTTTCTCATGCAGCTTGCGCTTCTCACCATTCTGTAAATGTTGTGGAGAGAGATGCAAGACAGGATCGCAAAACTTTGTTTGGGATTGAAGATAGTGAGAGCTATACGTTTCGTTCTGCATAGAGTGAATTGAATTGTATTAAGTTCTTGATTATTCGGTACCATAATAATCTCTGTAAATCACTTGTATCAACTCCTACAGTTATTTTTTTCCCCTTTTTCCAATTTTTCATGCTGGACCAAGCATATAATATATCATTTCTTCTATAAGGATTAGCGTCCTTTACCTTGATCCATAGCAGGACATGTAGAAGGCAGATTCTTGTGAAAATTTGGGTCATCTCAGAACATTTTCCTTCCATGCATAGCGCTAAGGACAGACTTGTGCACAATATTAGCGCAACTATAGGGGGTCTAAGAAGGGTCAGAATGGCTCCCGGTGTACTTTAACGCTCTTCTTTCTCACCGACTCCACACTATTCTTCGTTGCCCATGTGGACTGGACTCTGATTTTGTCTTTTTCTCCCTTTTTCCCTCCCTATCTCCCTCAACTTATTGCCATTTGAGGATCCAACTAGAGTCACAAAGAAATATTGATTCAATTTTAAAAAAAAAAAAAGAAAAACAAATGCCAAGTTCCTTTATTTTATTATCTATTTTACTATATTATTGTTACAAAGTTCACAATTAAATGAAAAAAAGATCAACAGTAGAAGACACTTACCTAATTCTGTTCACATTCGGAAAGAAACTACACTACCCTAAAATTACATTCCACAATTTGAGCCTGAAACTGGCTTGAACGGGCATAGAGATTTGCTCATGTAACAACAAAAAGAGAAATTTACTAGCACAATCAAGAGGTTTAAGCACAAGCACCTCCGACATTCCATAGCTTCATACATCAGCATTATATAAGGAGAACTCTATGTCACCCGAAATCAAACAACCAGGAGACGATTAGATTCATCCTATAGCCATGCCACAACACCGACAGAAAGACACCTAACTAAATACAGATTTACATATAAATGTATCAAATAGATCTCATACAATCTCTTTAACATATAGACTCCATAATACAGAACCATAACAACACAAAACACTAAGCAACGGCAAGATTTTCTTAAAACCCTTTACCTCGAAGGTGAAACTGACCTAGGAGTAACAGATCTTGAAACGGATCCAGAAGACACACTAGCACTACGACTGCTTTTATGGCTTCCAGAACAATAGCTATCCCAAGAGTCTCCATGCTTATAAGCAGAGCCACGAGAGATGCTCCTCCTTGAGCTTCTCCTTCGTCTAGGAGAAATGCTACGGGAATAGCCCCTCCTCGAGCTCCTCCTTGTCCATGGGGAAACACTGCGAGAGTAGCTTCTCCTTGATCGCCTTGGGGAGATATTCCGTGCATAACTCCTTCTGGAACGCACGGGTGAGACACTGTGTGAGAAGCTCCTCCTCGAATACCTGTGCGACCTTGGTGAAAGGCTTTGAGAAATGGAGCGATAGCGGCTTCTTCGGTAGTAATGGTATTTGGGTGAGTAGTCCCGGGAATAGTAGGGAGAATAAGACCGATCACGCCTGCTGATTGGTGACCAGTTGTATGGGGAGCGAGACCTTGTGCACGACCTTCCACGGGTATAGTAAGGAGAGTAGGATCTGCGTCGATGATAGTAAGGGGAGTATGATTGCCGCCGATGGTAGTAAGGGGAATATGATCTGCTCCTGCTCCTATAACGTTCATATGAGTAGCTAGGAGAACGACTCCCGTAATTAGGCGAGCAACTCCGAGATCGACGCCTCACTATGGTATCAAAGAAAAAGTTTAAAGACTAAAATACAAATCTTCATAACCAAATATGACCTTGGGCCCAACCACAACTAACAAACCAGATATCTTACCACTGATTGTTCTCAACCCAAGGTACCTTCCTGGAGTAGGTGTTCGACCTCTCCGCCTCTTCGCCTGCGAAAATAGAAGCAAAACATGAGATGACAAGAATATCCTGATAACATGGATGAAGTAATATGAAGCCCAATTTAATCTATAATACCCAAGGCACAAAACATTAAAGGTTATAATAAGAAACTGAAGGACAAGAAGGTTAAATAGCAACAGAAAGAGATAAATGCGGGCATACAACCCTCTGGATTAATGGTCCGATATTTGCTTGATGTGTTTGATTTGATTTGTTAGTTTGAACTTTGGTGAAGAGCGCTGCTACGCACAGCTACCCTGCTGCCAAAAAACTTCAGGCGAAAAGAAGCAAACAACTTTCAAACTCAAACATCTAATAGCAAACCATATGTGTCCTCAAGACAATTACGTGCTCAAATATCAATATAAAATGGTCATAACACCTGGCGATAGACCAAAAAAATTGCAAAACAGGTTACCTTCTCCACTGTGATAACACGACCTTCAAGCACGGAGCGATCCAAATATTTGATGCAACGATCAGCCTCTTTGAGTGTAGACATTGTCACAAAACCAAATCCACGAGAATCTCTTGTCCAAGGGTCAACCACAAGGTGTACATCTTCCACCTAAACACAGAAATTCTAGTAGTGAGAACATAGTACAAAAACATCAAACCAACTTCAGCGTTGAACTGCAAAAATGCTATGAAATTATCCAGCAAATTGATTTCAAAATTGACAAGTCCATTCTGCCCAAAGACATCTGGAACCACTTTAGGTACGTGATCAAAAGTAAACCATGTATGAAGCTTTCACACCTAAAAAATTAAGCTTCCTATATAAAGATGCATCCCAGACGCATACCTTTCCCTCAGTTGAGAAATGCTTCTCGACATCTCTCTTCGTGACCCGGGTTGATAACCCCGTCACGTACAAATTATTTCCAGGATTCTCAACACTTGGATCACGATTCCTGCCAGGCATTTAAAGACAAGAAAATCATTACTGATATGACCAATATCCAAAAAATTAATGGACGAAAAAAGGGGTACAAGATTAAAAAGAAATAGGAAAGATCCAAAAAGGGAAAGATGGATGGGGGAAGCAGTGAACCGCACCTTGAAATCGACCTGGACCTTGACATAGATCTGAAGCGTCTGTATGGGGAAGGAGAGCAGGAATACCTTGACCTTTTGGAGTAAGACATCTGCAAAAACATAAAGCATAAAAAAAAAAACCCATAGAATTACGAAGAATAGAGCCAACGTATGATCTCAAAATAAGTAACTAAAGAGAACAAAGTGCATAACAATGATGTCTCTTCAAAAAATCAACAGAACAAAATTACATGCTATAAAGATGTAATGGTTAAACCAACACACCCAATTCTAAGTTGAATTGGGCCCCGCAACCGACCCCCCAAACCCCTCAAAAAACCCAAGGGCAACAAACAAGATAGAGAGAGATAAGGTGGGGGGGAGGGGGGTTCTCATTAGTTGAACAGGTAGAATCATCATCCACTGTTGCCATATCGGTTCACCATTAAAATCACTGTCTGCCTTGTTTAGGAAAAAGAAAAAAGAAAGCTCCAAACAATAGCCGTAACAAAGCAGAAATACTACTCCATATGATTTCTCTACAACGGTAGCACCAGGATGAAAGTTAGAGAATACAAAAACAGAATCCAGGGCANCCGGCCCCTTGAAATCGACCTGGACCTTGACATAGATCTGAAGCGTCTGTATGGGGAAGGAGAGCAGGAATACCTTGACCTTTTGGAGTAAGACATCTGCAAAAACATAAAGCATAAAAAAAAAAACCCATAGAATTACGAAGAATAGAGCCAACGTATGATCTCAAAATAAGTAACTAAAGAGAATAAAGTGCATAACAATGATGTCTCTTCAAAAAATCAACAGAACAAAATTACATGCTATAAAGATGTAATGGTTAAACCAACACACCCAATTCTAAGTTGAATTGGGCCCCGCAACCGACCCCCCAAACCCCTCAAAAAACCCAAGGGCAACAAACAAGATAGAGAGAGATAAGGTGGGGGGGAGGGGGGTTCTCATTAGTTGAACAGGTAGAATCATCATCCACTGTTGCCATATCGGTTCACCATTAAAATCACTGTCTGCCTTGTTTAGGAAAAAGAAAAAAGAAAGCTCCAAACAATAGCCGTAACAAAGCAGAAATACTACTCCATATGATTTCTCTACAACGGTAGCACCAGGATGAAAGTTAGAGAATACAAAAACAGAATCCAGGGCACATCTGCCAATAAAGAATGACCATATTTGATTTCCAAGGATTTCATCCACATGCATTGTGAGGTGAATACACCTAGAAAAATGTCACTGGGAAGCTGATTAGAAAGCAACAAACGCCAATGCTAGCATAACGGGATTCAATCCAATTTAAGGTAGACAAAGAAGACTTTTTTGAAAGAATACATGGCAGGCCAAATATAAACAAGGAATTCTACTTATGTATCAAAGGAAGAAAATACGTAGAAGGAAGAAAGAAAGAAACAATTTTGAACACTGGCAAAATGAAGACACCTCAGGTATGGGAAACTCAATTTACTATTTCCTTTAATGTATTGGCACTTTGTTGGACAGCTAAGGATCCATTAATAGCTTACAATTTATCAAATAGGGTGTGGAATACGACAGCAAACAGCAACAATAAAAAATTCAGAGCACCCACCATTTTGCAGGTTTATCCTTTGGACTCAGCCAAAAAGGGTGGAGTAGCTTTTCTAAGTTCTGCTTTCTTCTTTCAAAATAGAAAACAGCTATGAAAATAATTCCAAACAGGCCCTAGTATAATGAACTGAAAACAATAACACTGGAAAAAACTCCATTCTCAAGTCAAGAAAATTGCCACATCTGAACAAATAGTTGGGCTGATAATAAAACCCTTTAGCAGCTGTCATAACTTGTAAACAACGTAGAAGCACCACAAGATAGTTGCATAGATAATGCTGCCCATTTGTGTACAAGACATGATCAGACTCCAATCTATCCCAAAAAATAAAGGCCCACAAGTGCTTCGGCAAACAAAAACGAAGTCCAGGAACCCACAAACAAGACTTAAAAACAGCCATATTATCTTATGATGCCACTCAATTTTCATCACCACTAACAATATCAGAAACTGATAACCACAGAAAACATGACATTACAAGTCTCTTCCGACCAAATTTAGACCCTCTCATTGAATTCAAATTTACAAGTTCCAGCCGTCACAGCAGGATGAGGCAATCTTGAAAAACATTGTACAATTCCACTGCCCAAAAGTACATATTGACATTAATATGCATTTCCGGACCATCAATACAATCTAAGAAAATTTGGGTTGGGGAGAGGGGGGAATACGCATAGCAAGAAATCATAGTCTCAGGAAGTTTTTAAACCATACAATACACATTAACAATATCATATCTGCAAGAAAAATGTTAACATGTAATGCAAACGGCAAACGACAAATCGGATGTACCTTGCAGTTACCCTGTTCAAAAATGTGAAAATCATCAAATTCTTGCCATCAAAGTGCATTAAAGTTTCATGATAACAAAGAAAATATAAATAAATAAATAAATCATACCCAATTAGATATCCGACTTTTTTTTTGTCGGGGAAAAAAAAGGAAAAGAAAATATAAGAAAACCCAGTAGTGTGAAATTCACTAATAATGATCTCATAAGTAACAATAAAATTATCGTATTTGTACCAGTGACGAAATCAAGAAGCACAACGATTGCCAAAACTCAAATAAATTTAAAACCTTCGATTTTCTCAGTCCTGGATAATCTTCTAAATGAGATTAAAACCGGAAAAATCACAATTTCGTAGCTCGTGTATATATAGATAGATTCCTTAAATATTGACATCAATATATTTGAAACCTAAAACCAAACTAAATGATAAACCTAAAACACAAAAGATCAACGCACAAACGCGAAAAATATCAGATCATCACAACCCAATCGGACCCCCAATTTATGAATTTTATTGACATCTCGTCGATTTCCATATCAAAAAAATTAAAATCTCATCGATTTGCAAAAAAAAAAAAAAAAAAATAGATATCTATGCTCAATATGAAAATCATACACTTACAATAGCCAATTGTCACGCACAATATCACTCCACGTATCNAAATCATAGATATCTATGCTCAATGAAAATCATACACTTACAATAGCCAATTGTCACGCACAATATCACTCCACGTATCGATCGCCGACACTCTCCGTGCGCAAGCTTTGTTCTGTTTCCTGATCGATTTAATAAGAAATAATCGATACGCACTGGCGGCGAGAGCCTTATATTAACAAATGAGAAGTTCCTAGACAGCGGACGCGAAAATTCATTCAATTACGATTGAATTCATCCTGACCCGTGGTGTTATGATGGACCCGACCCGATTCCTCTCTGTACACCAGACGATTATGTCCTTACAAAACGACGACGAATCATTTTTTGCTTATTAACGCTGCATCACAAAATTTACTGACCGTTAAAATTTGCTACCTGTCACAAAAATATTACAATCGATTTCAAATCTTTTAATACCAGATTTTTTTTAAAAAAATTATAAGAACTATCGGATCAATCTTAAAAATGTGGGATTATATATAAAAAAAAAATTTAGATAAATATTTTTGAAGTTTAGAAAGTTTGACCACCGAGTTCGTTTCAGGGATAAAACTCTCGTTCCTTTCAACAGTAATATATTTGAACTCGTTTGCAATAATAATTGCGTGACTCTTAAAAAGGAATTGAATATCCGACCACACTTTAATGAGATTATGGTAACGGGCTCAATTTTTCATGGGTTAATAACTCCGCCTTAAATGAGATTATTTAACATTGAAGAACGTGTTGATTAAATTATATGACATTGGGGAGCGTTAAGAGATTTTGATGTCTTTGGGTTGAAAAACAATGTTAGAATGAATTTTATACCATTTGATCAAGGTAGATGAAAATTAATTGCATCATAACTAATATTGTACTTTTATAAGTTTAGGATTCATCTTCCTAGATGTAATATTAGATACTAGTTATATTTCGTGCCTGAAAGCACGGAATAATAAAAAAATGGTCAACAATAAATATATTTGTATTCATATCAAAAATCAAATAACAAATATAAATAAGAGATAAATAATTTTAAGTACCGAATGTAATGGGTTTGAGCAGGGTTAGTGGTGGTGGGCAACAGTAGTGATGGTGGTAAACGGTGATAGTTCTGGTAGGTGGCGACAACCGTGGTAGTGGTGGCAGCTGTGGGTGACAACGGTGATGGTGGTGGTGGATTTTGTGTGACTATGATGGTAGTAGCAGCCGTGGGTGATGGCGATGGTGGTGGGCGGTGACGATGGTGGTGGTGGGCGACAATAGATACTTCTAGGAGACAATGTGATGAGTTGGCGAATGGCGACAACGGTAGGTGATAGTGGGTGGCTGCAATGGTGGGGCAATGACGAGTGGTGGTGGTAGGTGTGATGAGAGTGGGTGATAGTGGCTGGTAGCGACGATGGGCGACGACGAATGGTAGTGGGTTGTGGCAGTGGGTGACGGTAGACAACAATGGTAGTGGTGGGGTGTTGGCGGTGGTAGTAGGATGATGATGATAATGGTGATAAATATAAGAGTAAGATGATGATGGCAATGAGTGGTGGCAATGGACAAACAATGGTAGAAATCAGTGGTGGGTGGCGATGGGGCTGTGTGGGTGGGGTGGCGGTGGTGGGTTGGCGATGGTGATGGTATTTTGTGATGGCCGTGGGGAGGGGGGCGGTGTGGGTGGTAAGGGTGATGGTGGGATAGTGACAATGGTGATAAAGTGCGATAGTAGTGGTGATGATGGTAGGGTGTGATAGTGGTGATGATGATAGTGGAGATGGTGGTGGTGGGGCAATGGCGGGACTGTAGTGGTAGTGGTAGTGGTGATGGTGGTGGGGGGGGATGTTGGTGGGGCGGAGATGGTGGTGGCTGGGCGATGGTAGTGGTAGGGTGGTGGTGGTTGGGCAATGGTAGTGGTAGGGTGGTGGTGGTTGGGCAATGGTAGTGGTGATGGTGGTTGAGCGTTGGGGGTGGCAGCGTTGGGGGTGGCGGTGAAGCGGTTTCAAACACTATTTTTTTTAAAGTATTTATGAGAAATAATTTATAAAAATATTTTTAAAAAGTCATTCCAAACACATGTTTAGAGGCCTATTTTTTCTATTAAATTTAGGGTGCTAATATTAGCCGATAAATTAACTTAAAAGTAAAATTTAAAGCGATCTCAACTCTGAATAACAAAAGTCATTTTATTTATCTTTTGATATTTGAATTGTAAGCTATTTTATTATATAGATGTTAGTAATATCTAAATACATTTTGTAATACAAAAAATCGAACATTAATCATATAAGTTTTAAAATTTATTTTTCTTTAATCACACAAATTAAAATTAAATGAGCAAAAATAACATAAGAAAGAGATGGGGGAAAAGGGATAGAAAAGAGAAAAATAGAGGTGTATGCATGAATTGGTGTCATTGTTTAGGATTGGGAGCTTTGTAATTAAAAATGATGTTTTCGAGTGAAAAAAATAAATCTTAGGATGAATTTTATATAATTAATTAAAATAAATAAAAATTAAATTAATATTGACCTTTTTTTTACTTTGAGAATTAAATCAGCATATCTAAAGATTATCTCCCAATTCTATTGAATGAAAGTATGTGTTTTTATTATAGTAATGACTAATGAGCACATAGAAGGAAATTGAAATCTAATTTGAAAGGATGAATTAATTACTCAAATATTGATTTGATATGATAAATAGTTTTGAAAAAGTAGGATATATTCATGGGTGAAAAAGTAAAATAAATATGGCACATAAATTGTGAGAAAAAAAAATTACATGCGGTTTTATTACGAACAAAATTTTACTTTGTATTTTAAAATATTCAAAAAATTTATTGTCTACTCTCAAATATTAAATTTATCACATTATGCCTTTAATATATCAAAAGTATTACAATATGATCCTTAAGTTGCTCATTCTATTAATGTAAATGATATATTTTTAAAAAGTAATGAAGTTAATAAAAATGTCAGATTTCTACGCTTTTAAATTTTCATTATTGTTATTTAAACGATATTACAGAGAAACTATCACTTCATATTTCTAGCAAGTGTTTGAACAGGGACTTGATAAGTAGGAAAGTCAAGTCAGGGATGAAGTCGTTCTACTATTAGACTAGTTGCATTTGTAGTCTTGATTTTTCTTGTAATTTTGGGAAATTTTTATTGAGAATTTAAGATTTGAAAAAAGACATCAAACTCAAGTATAAACTGATTAAACTTGTTCAACTTCGCTGTAAATCTAAAGAAATAAATGGAAGGGCAAAATCCACTCGCTATTAGCGCCCTTAAATTCTTTCACTCGCATGATAAGCAATGCTCGCCCTATTCAAATTCAAATCTTGTTCCTTTACCAATGGAAGTCCGAACAAATACCAAGAACTTTTTCTTTTAATCTTATTCCTTTATGAATGGAAATCTAAACGACTACTAACATGGTGCATTTGGATAATCGGCAAGGATAAGAAAAGTTATGATTTTTTGTTTCCTAACCTATCCCACCCAAACCCAATAAACCACTTAACTGAATGAGTTATGTTTCCTATCCAATCCAAACCATTGTTTGGCAAGGAACAACTCAATCACTCCTTCAACTACAATCAACTCTCATCTCTAACTCTTTCTTTGCATCCTCTGTCTTTTATTTTTCTTCATCTTCTGTTACAACTTCTCCAAAACGCACATTCTCAGTGCTAGCATAAGTTGCAAAGACAACCCCAAATGGAACCGAAAATGCAAACCCAAGAACAGATGTCACCAAAAGTGGAGGAAGAACCACTGGTAAAGATGAGATCACAATAGTTGTGATCACAACCTTCTTTCCCAGCCCCAAACCTCTGAGATCCAATTCATTTTACCTTCACTTTTGGGTGATGTATATTCCCACTCATCATCCAGATCTTCCATTCTATATGTGAAGTAAACAGAAAATCCAATCAATAAAAGACCCAATCATCTTTATGGTTGCTAAAAAGTTTAAGAAATATAAAACAAAAAGATCAAGGAAACTTGAGAGAACAAACTCGCACCATCCCCATCACCCGCATCAGCCACCATCGTCGTGGGTAAACCAGAATCCCTCACTCCATCCCCACCTCCACTTCCATTACCACCTTCCACTGACACCAGTCCCACCGCCCCTCCGAAATGCTCCACAGTCTCAGCATTACCAAGTGATAGGAGAAAGAGGGGCAAATCCGTTTGTTGGCGAATAACCCATGTGGAGAGTGGGTTAATTATAACCTGTGTAAAGGGGTTATAAACTATTGTAGCAACCGGGTCAACACTTGACTCGGGTTATTATCTTATCTCAAAAAATATTTCTTAAACAAAGAATAAATAGGATCCACTACTTTATTTACCTATCCTTATAGTGTTAACCCGGATCGTTTTGTTTGTAATGAAATGGAAATAGAAGGCGAGCTCCATTATATACTATTTACATTACAACCCTACTATAACAGAACATGTCAAGTCACGAGCGCCTAATTGACATGAGAAATTTTAAATTTTTTGAGGCACAAAGTGTGAATTAACTGAGTCGGCAAGTGTTTAATTATGGTTTTACTCTCCAATTTGGAAAAGCAAGAGGCGGTTTTCTTTGCGCACCTTTTGCTCAAAAGTGAGGACGGAAATCTTAAAGATGGAGGCAAGCAAATTCGCACATATATAGCCGACGTTGAAGTGAACAGAGAAGCTCAGTCTCAGTGAATGGATCGTATCGTCGCAGCAAAGGAACTCCCTTTCCGGGTCCGGTTCACTGGACACAGTGGTCATCTCAGAGTGGAGCCTCTCCCTCCGGTCGAACGCCCCAGCCCTCTCAACTCACTCCCCGACTTCATACTGGTCAGTATTTACACCTCATAATCACTCCCATTACTCAATTGCTTTTTTCTGAATGAACTTCAATTCATGTTTGCGTGTAACTTTTTGGAATGATTCATGGATTAGGTTTACATGATCTTTTCATACTTCAACAAAGATTCAATCTTTAGAATACAATTGGTTGGTTTAGATATATATGATCTTTTATAGTCCAATAAAGATATAATATTTAAAGCAGAATTGCTGGTTCTACTCCCTGCGAGTGCGTGTGCTTGCAAAACTTTGGCGCAAAGAAAGGTGTTCTTGTTATTCTTTCTTCCTTTTTTTAGCCCCGGGCATTGGGGGCGGACAAGGTCTTTGAGTTATGCACTGATATCTTTGGAGAATTATAAATTTTTGAAGACTCAGGAGTTAGGAATAATGATCTGAAATATGCAATGTTGTCAACTTACCTACGGTAGGTAGAGGGGATCAATAGGGAATGATTGGGACTAATTGTGTGGTGGTATAATCGAGGAGATAGTCGGGGGGTGATAACAGGTGCTGCCAGTTCCAATTCGTCGTCTGGTGGGATTGAGGGGAAAAGATTTTTTTTTACATTGTTTTAGCATGTCCACATGAGTTTCAAATATCATTATATTAAGTTTCTAATTNGCATTACCAAGTGATAGGAGAAAGAGGGGCAAATTCGTTTGTTGGCGAATAACCCATGTGGAGAGTGGGTTAATTATAACCTGTGTAAAGGGGTTATAAACTATTGTAGCAATCGGGTCAACACTTGACTCGGGTTATTATCTTATCTCAAAAAATGTTTCTTAAACAAAGAATAAATAGGATCCACTACTTTATTTACCTATCCTTATAGTGTTAACCCGGATCGTTTTGTTTGTAATGAAATGGAAATAGAAGGCGAGCTCCATTATATACTATTTACATTACAACCCTACTATAACAGAACATGTCAAGTCACGAGCGCCTAATTGACATGAGAAATTTTAAATTTTTTGAGGCACAAAGTGTGAATTAACTGAGTCGGCAAGTGTTTAATTATGGTTTTACTCTCCAATTTGGAAAAGCAAGAGGCGGTTTTCTTTGCGCACCTTTTGCTCAAAAGTGAGGACGGAAATCTTAAAGATGGAGGCAAGCAAATTCGCACATATATAGCCGACGTTGAAGTGAACAGAGAAGCTCAGTCTCAGTGAATGGATCGTATCGTCGCAGCAAAGGAACTCCCTTTCCGGGTCCGGTTCACTGGACACAGTGGTCATCTCAGAGTGGAGCCTCTCCCTCCGGTCGAACGCCCCAGCCCTCTCAACTCACTCCCCGACTTCATACTGGTCAGTATTTACACCTCATAATCACTCCCATTACTCAATTGCTTTTTTCTGAATGAACTTCAATTCATGTTTGCGTGTAACTTTTTGGAATGATTCATGGATTAGGTTTACATGATCTTTTCATACTTCAACAAAGATTCAATCTTTAGAATACAATTGGTTGGTTTAGATATATATGATCTTTTATAGTCCAATAAAGATATAATATTTAAAGCAGAATTGCTGGTTCTACTCCCTGCGAGTGCGTGTGCTTGCAAAACTTTGGCGCAAAGAAAGGTGTTCTTGTTATTCTTTCTTCCTTTTTTTAGCCCCGGGCATTGGGGGCGGACAAGGTCTTTGAGTTATGCACTGATATCTTTGGAGAATTATAAATTTTTGAAGACTCAGGAGTTAGGAATAATGATCTGAAATATGCAATGTTGTCAACTTACCTACGGTAGGTAGAGGGGATCAATAGGGAATGATTGGGACTAATTGTGTGGTGGTATAATCGAGGAGATAGTCGGGGGGTGATAACAGGTGCTGCCAGTTCCAATTCGTCGTCTGGTGGGATTGAGGGGAAAAGATTTTTTTTTACATTGTTTTAGCATGTCCACATGAGTTTCAAATATCATTATATTAAGTTTCTAATTATGTCTACATATTTTTCGTAATACTTGAAAGATATTCTCTCTAGGATTTTGTGATTTTGGTGGAACCCGTGTGGATTTGTCTGGGTCCCATGAATGTACTTGTAACTAAGCAGTCGCCGCATGGGGTGAAGGATGTACCCACATTTTTCTGCCAGTGTACGCTTTATCCCAGAGAGAGAGAAGAAGGGACAGGAGATACTGCAAGAATATTGAGAAGAGGGAGATAAGATGCTGTAAGAATATGGCGAGGACAAAATTTAAGGGAGACATTTGAAGGCGCATGGTAAAAAAATGAGAACAGAAATTGAGAGATTGAAGAGGTTCACTCTCATAGTAACAAACTTTGACTATTTTTCCTTTTCTGAAATCCCAATAAACTCCCGAAATGGAACGGAATATCAAAATAACTATAACTAAAACATGTAGAAGTAAAAGATTTCAGCAGTCCTCAATGGCTATGTACTGGTATTGCTGACGCTTCACTGTTGCATTTATATACAAAGTAGTTTTAGGTTTGCATACCCCCATAAGGTGTAGTTTTATGGTTTTGGGAATCCAGTTTAGTATATGTAAAGCTTTACCATGTGGGGTAATATCATTTAATTTTAAACTGTTTTGCCCTGTTTTGGGGGTTGAGACTTCAAATAATACACAAAATCGCCTACCCCAAAAAATGGTGGTCAGTAATTTTTCAAATGTTCATCTTTAAGAGAAAATTGTTGGATGATGGACCCAAGGTTCATTGTGAAAATAGGTCCCTATCCATTGGTCTAAAACAACTTTTTTTCTGATTTGGGGTTGAAACTAATATTATTTTTCCAATTTCTTATGCTATCTCAAATTCCGCCATGTAATGCAAAATTGCTTTTCTTTTCTGTGATGAAAATATCAAAATCAATATAGTGGCCTTTTGGGGAATCAAGGTTTTTCTAATCATATTTTGGGGAAGTTAACCATTTGTTTGGACACACCTCGTAATATGTATGCTACATTTTAATAGAAAGAGCCCTTCTTTTGTACCACGTCAACGTTCTTCTTAATATCCTCTTTTTGCATGACATGTTTGTTTATGGTAAAACTTATTTGATCTTGTCTCAGCCACCTGCATTTCCTAGTGAAACACCCGAATCAATAAAAGATTTTGTAAAGGAAAAATACCTCCTGCCAAGATTGGACCCTGATGAGTTTTCCCCAGAAAAAGCTGGTAGGCAGTGGGAATTCGACTGGTTTGACAGAGCAGAATTTCGCCTAGAGCCATCATTGCCCCGCTCAGTTGTCGTTCCTGCATGGGAATTACCTTTCAGACGTCCAAAGAGGGAGCTTGAAAAATGGGAACCTAGCTCGGTGCAGGTTTGAAATTTTGCTTATACATTGTGCTTGTTCTTGAACAAAGATTTTCATAATAGCTTAACATAGAAAACAAGTTCAGACGAATTGTTTGAGTAAAAGCGACATAGTTCTTCTGGGTTTGTTATTGTATAACTTATTATTAACCCAGTTGTTGACTCCTAATTTATGCCTTTGTCATGGAGTTGACTTATTATGGTGTCCTAGGTGGATGTATCAGAACTTACTGCAGGAGCCGAGGATTTTGGTGCTTTGCCACTTATTTCCGGACCTGCAACGGATTTTGTAAAAGGAAGCATCAACAACCATCCTTTTCGTCCAGGTGGTTTGGATGATTCTGAGTCTTTAGGGAGGATGCTTCCAGATGGTGCTTCTAATGGTGAATGGGTATGGGAAGTGCTTAATGGTGGTCCAGCCCAGGCCATTCCTCCAAGCTTTAAAGAAGGTCTGGATCTTGGTGATCTTGAGGTAATTTACTTGATTTGTCTTTATGTTGTTGAAAAGCTCTCAACAAAACACGAAACTTTTTTTTTTTTCAGTTCTATATATTTTCTCGACTTGTTTTGTGCATGTCAATTTTAGAAGGCACATCCTTTCTCTTGGAATGTTTATGAAGATCAAAGTGCAACTGAGAACACATCAGAAGCAAAGTTGGTCAGTTGTTGTTTTGCTGTGATTATTTACAAGTCTTCATTCTCATGTTTACATTTTTAGCCTAGACATTAGGTTGTGGTAGTTGCATGGAGCACGTGGTCGAGCATGCATGTGCTTGTGCTTGTATAACTTCTTGTTCTTTTTGTAGGAAATCTAACAGTTGCCTCACATCTCCTATGCTGTATTTTCTGTGTTGCATTTTGCAGAATGANTCATTCTCATGTTTACATTTTTAGCCTAGACATTAGGTTGTGGTAGTTGCATGGAGCACGTGGTTGAGCATGCATGTGCTTGTGCTTGTATAACTTCTTGTTCTTTTTGTAGGAAATCTAACAGTTGCCTCACATCTCCTATGCTGTATTTTCTGTGTTGCATTTTGCAGAATGAGTTTTCTGTGCAGTTTGATGACTTATTTAAGAAAGCTTGGGAAGAGGATGTCACTGAATTTCCAGGAGACGGTCTGTATGATATATACTTTGGTATTCTGGTTTTGTGTGCTCCTGTGTTTTAAAGTTATGATGTCATGGGCAAAGAGCTCTAAATATGAGCTGAATTGGCATCACCTTGGTCTGCTTTAGCTCATGAAATCAGGCAAGACATGGTCTAGCTTCAGGAAAATTTGTCTATTGGTTGTCATGGACTTGCTCAATTCAGCAATTTTCATCTTACATTTGCATCAAGTTTGTTTTTCAGTAGGATGGTGTTAGGCTTTCATTGATAGATTGAAAAGGCAAATCAATAGGCAAATCAATCAACATGAAATTGTTTGTTTTGGTTTGGATAGGTGGCGTGCAGTAAGTGGAAAGAAGTCTGAGATCTCCAATTTAAACTAGATATCAATCAAAATATACCTTGATGATCATAGAATCATAGCCTATTTTCTAAGCCTTGCAGCAGAGAAGTGATTTTGGAATCAGTTTTTGTTTGGAGCAATGTAGAGTTTCTGAGAAATTCTGTTATTAGCATTTTGATTGCGGTATAGAGGAGCATATCCTACTGTTGTGGATTCTTCTACTGGTATAAGAAATGGGTTGGAATCACATTTTGGTTTGTCCTCTCTTGCATCCCGTGGAGGGCTTTTCATCCCATCAAAAAGACGGACAAAAGAAGTTTGACCTAATAATACGGATGAGATTGTGGAACACACCCATTTCGTGTCACAGACCTGTAGGTAATTTTGGAGAGTCGGTGCAGATGTAGACCTTGCAAGAATTTGCGACAAATCAACTCTCAGGAGTGAGGATTTATTTACTCTCATGTAGAAAAAGATTCCTTCATTTTTATATTCAGAACATTTGTTTACCTTTAGTTTGCAACTCTGAATTAGTTTTCTGCTCCTCATTCTTGCTGGATTCACTGCCAAAACATCAGAAAAGGGGCACTGAACTTGAATGAAAGTCCACTGAAAATTGATTTTCTGAGTCTGTTGCCTGTTTTTTTTTTCTTTTTTTTTTTTTTCCCTGTTATTGTTTTGGAGATAGTTATAATGGGTTTGTTTGTGAAGGTCATATTCTTGGGTCAGAAGTTGAAGTGAATGACATGGAGTCTCTTCAATTGGAAGCAGAAGTGAATATGTTGGATGTGGTCAGTGGTGTTGTTGACACCGAATCTTCTGTATTGGATGAGATTTTGTCAGTTGAATCAGGAGGGTCAACTGCAAGATTGGATGGAGGTAGTGGACAGCAGCAGAAAGAGGTAATCATCCGCCATGTCGCAGTTTACATAAACTTTCATTGTATTTGAACTCTGGCTTGTTCGTAGTGTGTTTCTCCCAATTTTTTTGCTCAATGAGTGCTCTTACTTGTAGGCCTGGGCTATTACTGGAGGTAGTGAAGGGATTGCTGAGCGCTTTCATGAACTTGTTCCTGAAATGGCACTTGATTTTCCTTTTGAACTTGATTCATTCCAAAAGGAGGTATTCATATTGCATATTCTATGTTGTTTTCTATGTGCATAGTAGATTATCTATGACTAAGGCTGATAATTTTTAGACTGGAGTTTAAAAGGATAATTTTGTGCCAGAAATCTAGCACATGTCGTGACTCGTGGGTGTGCTTAACACAATAACACAAATAAATTCTTTCTGAAAATTTACACTAATGTCATTACATAGAGAGAGAATGGTATGGATTATATAAAGGGAAGAGACTTGATTGCTCCCTTATAATATCAGCTGTTTGATTGTCTTCTTTGGTTTGTTATTGATATATGAAGCGATAGGGATAATTTAGCCATTTTTATATAAGAGATCTAACTGAAGACGGAAGCCAGGCTGGCTTATGTGACAATATGATGTATCTGTTTTGCATATGGGTATAGGAGAACAGTTTTTTTTTTCTGTTGCTGTCTTTTTGCTAAAATTTATTATTTCCTTGCCAACATCGTGTACAAAATGAATGGTTTTACCAAGGAATTAAAACAAATCCCATTGTTATTTACTAGATTTTATCTTGTGTATGTAGTTTCATGACAGTTGCAATTGTTGGGACTCTTCTTTTGGCTGTGAGCAGAAAACACAACTCAATAAAACCTTGTCTTATTATATGGCGTTAACAAAAGTTTGTTTCAGTCTTTCTGCTTTGTTGAGGATTAGAAGTTAATGAAGCATTCATTATTTTTGCCTTTCCTTAGTATCCATGAGAGTTTTTGTTATTCAATTTCCCTCGATACGAACCTCCTATTAGTTTTTACTTGTTTGGTTATAGTCTTTGTTCCACATTGCTAAACTATTTTAGTTGGTTTTCTTCCATTTTATCTGCTATATTCACCATCTTAGGAATGTTTCCAGCTATAATTTTATTGTTTTCTTGCCTTAGAACATCTCAATCTTATCATTCGAATTTATGCTGAACTTGTTTTATGGAAATGTCATGTTTAAGCGATCCAACTTTATCTCATAGACCACTGTTTGGATATTTAAAGCTCCTTTTAGCTTTACTTATATCTATGAAGAGAAAGATTCAGGCTTGCTCTTTGTTTGGATATTTAAGAGGCAAAAGAAAGGTATTAAAATGATACCACTATTTAGGCAGAAAGAAAATAAAGGATAGGCTGGAAGAAACCATCGGGCCTCCTTTTGTTTGGATAATTATAAAGGTAAAAGAAAGAGAAAGGCAGTGAAAAATAAATGGGAATGTGAGTATAACAAGTAAAACAGGGAATCACTGCCTGAGAAAAGAGGGAGCAGAGTTGTATTTTTAGACTTCAATTTCCTTTCTCCCTATCACATTCTTGTTTTAGGAGGAATCTAAAGTGGCCTCGAGGGATGGCACTGTTCCTTTCTCCTTTCTGTTCATTCCTTTCTCCTTTCCGTTCATTTCTTTCTCTTCAATCCAAGCAAGGGTATAAGAGTATCTCCAATAGTACTCTCTATTTTATTTTAGAGAGCATCTTTTGTGAAATAGAGAGCATCTTTGCTAAAAAATTGAGATAGAGAGTGAAGAATTTTAGACAACTCCAATGGGCTCTCTATTCTAATGGGAACATTTAATGAAGAATGTATATATGTCATTTTTTAATTCATTAAAAATAGAATAGAGTGAGTTGAACTTGGAGAGTCAAATTAGGCTCTCAATTTTTGCTTGTCTAAATAGAGATCCTATTAGAACTTGATTTTTTATGGTTCACTCTCTAAAGTAGAGAGTTGAGTATCAATAGATAGCCTATTAGAGATGCTCTAACACTATCACTTCCCTCTTTGTAATATTTCTTTTTATTTGATAAGTGCTAGCACCATTGTCTTAATTTCAACTTGAACCTTGCAAATTTTGTCCTTAGGATGGATTTGAGATATCACTCAAGGTGGCATCTTTAAGAAATTTATGGGGAGAAAAAAGGAGATGCACTCAAACTAATATCTGGAGGAAATTCTTGTCAACTTCATCAAGATGACATTGTGATGCGTGCGTGGGTAAAAATTTGCCCAATCAAATATGCTGAGCTTGTGCCTGTAAGACCAATAACTGTAAAAAGGGATGCCGGATTCCTCACTTGGTAGATCATGGATGTTTGTTGGTTCGTGACCTTTAAAACAGAGAAGTGCATTAGAAGTCCCTACCGGTGGTGGCCAGTGGGGGCTCTGTCAGTATTGGACCAAGTATAGGAACCTAGAGTATGTGAAGAGCAGAGTGCTTTTGCTTGAAACCTGAGGTTTTTCCCCTTTTATAGAGAATTTGTGACGTATCTTAGGAGCAAAGCTGGGTCCTGTGGTGTGGAAGTAGCAGCAATTCACTGGCAGCTGTAATAACCGCTGTCTTATAATTCGGTTCCTTGGTTACTCCAATTATCTGTATCTACTTTTGAATTCTTTTCGATTCTAAAACCAACCACTCTATGTCTCCAGGGTCCTTATTCTGTGCTTTATCTATTTATTAAACCTGATGTGAAGACTTTTATAGATTATTCCCTTCTCTACACTTTTCCATTGGTTTTCGTCAAATAAATAGCTCCATTGTTTGCTTCCTTGTATTCTTTATTTGACGAGGTCCTGGAGTACTTCTTTAACATTCATTCAAACATTTCTTTTATTTGTCGTGGTATCATGAAAATAATATTGTTATCTAAGACATGCCATTGGCAGCTACGTATTATCTTGACCAGGCTATTTTTGAAACTCGCATATGCAGCTGACAGCTCTCCCTGTGATAACTACAGGCTATCTATTATCTGGAAAAGGGGGACTCTGTTTTTGTGGCGGCTCATACATCAGCTGGAAAGACAGTTGTTGCTGAGTATGCATTTGCTCTGGCCTCAAAAGTATGAATTGCAGTCTATACTTCAAACTGTTTGGTCATGTCCTTGCCGTTCACATTTCAGACAGTGATTCTAGTTTATTACATGTTATTGGACTCGTGTATTTTCCACTTACATGATCTTCTGATAAAAAGCTCTCTCTTCATGCACATTTGTATTTTGAAACTTGTCTTAGATTTTAAAAATATTACCTTGATCGTCTCATACGTAGTGTTTATGACTGAAGGTTATGAAATGATATTTGTGCTATGCAGCACTGTACGAGAGCTGTGTATACTGCTCCTATTAAAACCATCAGCAACCAAAAGTACAGGGACTTCTGTGGGAAATTTGATGTCGGGCTTCTCACTGGGGATGTTAGCTTGAGGCCAGAGGCATCTTGCCTCATCATGACCACTGAGATACTAAGATCAATGCTCTATAGGGGTGCTGATATCATCCGTGACATTGAATGGGTAAAGTGGTTTGTTTTGTGTGGTATTTTAATCTCAGTTTCCATTTTTCCCCTGCATTGTATGTATCTTTCATTTCCTTTCCAGTCTCACCTCTTGTTGTGATTCTGATGTTTTTGGTTATTTGGTTTCTGTCTGTATGGGAAGATAGGTTATATTTGATGAAGNAGTCTCACCTCTTGTTGTGATTCTGATATGTTTTTGGTTATTTGGTTTCTGTCTGTATGGGAAGATAGGTTATATTTGATGAAGTGCATTATGTGAATGATGTGGAAAGAGGTGTTGTTTGGGAAGAAGTTATTATCATGCTTCCGAGACATATCAATTTTGTCCTCCTCTCAGCCACGGTACTGTTTCTAGATATATATTTCAATTTCACGCATTTGGGATTTGTTGCTGCAAATGACACCAATAAATTCTGAAAATTTCAGAATTTATCATAACATCTGTTTTAGGTTTATTGTGGTAAAGAAGTGGTTGCTTGGTCCCTGGAATTTTCTTANGTTGCTGCAAATGACACCAATAAATTCTGAAAATTTCAGAATTTATCATAACTTCTGTTTTAGGTTTATTGTGGTAAAGAAGTGGTTGCTTGGTCCCTGGAATTTTCTTACTGCATTCCACCGGTCCATCTTGCATGATTGTAAATGTTTAAGTGCTACATAAGCTATTTAGAGAGCTTTGCTTTGTTTCCTTGGCATATAAGCTAGATGTTAGTTTGGGCTTTGGAGTAGCCTCCATTTCCATGCCATTGGAAATCTATAGCTGGAAGTACTGGGGTGCAAAAACAATATTTTTATGTGCTTCCAAGTTGATATGATGTGGGAGGCACATTTATTGCTTCTAGGGTATTTGTTATGTATTACTGTTCAATGTAGGTGGATGCTATTTGCCCTGAATTTTTTTTTTTGCTGTTTGTTCTTTCATTTTCCCTTCTTTTGGCTATTTTGGGGGCTAGGTAGGTGGGAAGCTTTTAATTTGGAGTTTATTGTTTGCCATGATAACATTCTTTTTCGGATGAATGCTTTAATAGCATAAGGGTGTTCAGAGATCTATATATATATTGGAGGATAAATTAATGTTATTGGCCCCTCCCCTTTTCTTTCTACTCCTGATTTGACTGATACTTCAAGCACTGTGCATATTTATATTATTTCGCAGGTACCAAACACAATGGAATTTGCTGATTGGATTGGTCGGACAAAGCAAAGGCAAATTCGCGTAACTGGGTGAGTAGCACATTGTAGTAATCAGAGTTCAAAATTTTTTATTTGCTATCTTACTTGTTTTAAGCATTCATCATTTTATCCTCCTTCATACGTAAAACAAAGAAAGCTACGTTGTATTTTCCCTTTTTGGTCAATTTCGTTTAACTACTTTCCTGCTATCTGTATGCTTCTCTTAAACAGGACGACCAAAAGACCAGTCCCCTTGGAGCACTGCCTTTTTTTTTCTGGAGAACTTTACAAAATCTGTGAAAGCGAAAAGATGGTGCCTCAGGGACTGAAAGCTGCCAGAGATGCGCACAAGAAGAAAACCATGAATATGGTTGGTGTACCTGGAACATATCCTGCATCTTCATCTCACCGTGAGGTGGCTCAAGCTCAAAAGCGTGAAAATTCTGGTCGGGGCAAACAGAACAAGCATACTGGGGCACAAAACTTAGGGAACTTTTCTGGTGCTGGTTGGGGGAACCAAAAGTATGGTATTGGCCAGAACAACGGGGGGCCAAGGAGATCAGAAGCTTCTTTGTGGTTGTTGCTGATTAATAAGCTTTCAAACAAGTCACTGTTGCCTGTATGTATGAATATTGCATTTAAAACTATGTTCCTGTCTTATGATTTCTTCATCTAATATGTGAGAAGCATAACGTACCACACAATTACAGCATTGTGAATATTGGTTTGCATCTTACATGTTTGGATGAGCCCACCCAATAACAGAGGGTTTCATTTACCTTAACATTATCTTTTTTTTCCCTTTCATTTTTGTTGTTTGTTTTGCTCCTCTGCTCCAGGGTGGTTTTTTTTTTTTTGTTGGGGGGGGGNAGGGACTGAAAGCTGCCAGAGATGCGCACAAGAAGAAAACCATGAATATGGTTGGTGTACCTGGAACATATCCTGCATCTTCATCTCACCGTGAGGTGGCTCAAGCTCAAAAGCGTGAAAATTCTGGTCGGGGCAAACAGAACAAGCATACTGGGGCACAAAACTTAGGGAACTTTTCTGGTGCTGGTTGGGGGAACCAAAAGTATGGTATTGGCCAGAACAACGGGGGGCCAAGGAGATCAGAAGCTTCTTTGTGGTTGTTGCTGATTAATAAGCTTTCAAACAAGTCACTGTTGCCTGTATGTATGAATATTGCATTTAAAACTATGTTCCTGTCTTATGATTTCTTCATCTAATATGTGAGAAGCATAACGTACCACACAATTACAGCATTGTGAATATTGGTTTGCATCTTACATGTTTGGATGAGCCCACCCAATAACAGAGGGTTTCATTTACCTTAACATTATCTTTTTTTTCCCTTTCATTTTTGTTGTTTGTTTTGCTCCTCTGCTCCAGGGTGTTTTTTTTTTTTTTTTGGGGGGGTGTTGGGGTTTGGTTGTTAAGGCTCTCTGCTTGTATATGATATAATCGTAGCAGGAAATCTGGCGTTTAACCATTGGCATGAACATTAATTTCTTTTGATAATATTTGTCTCTTCATGCTTTTTTTACTTCACCAAGTGATCAAAGTTCAACTTGGGAGCTTCTTATTACCCTGTTATAATGTAAGTATTTTTGCCTCGACTTGTGAGTTTAGGTGGTTATATTTTGTTTCTCAAAGAATCGCTGTGACAAATCAGCTGATAATCTTACTGGGACTGACCTGACAAGTAGCTCTGAAAAAAGTGAAATCCGGGTCTTCTGTGACAAAGCATTTTCACGGCTCAAGGGTTCTGACCGGAACCTACCACAGGTGTGTTTCATATATTCTCATTGATTTCATTTGGATTTGGTCATCATAGTACCATAGATATAAGATTTACAGGTTGTCAGAGTTCAAGGCCTTCTACGTAGAGGGATAGGTGTGCATCATGCCGGACTGCTTCCAATTGTCAAGGAAGTTGTTGAAATGCTTTTCTGCCGTGGTGTGATTAAGGTACGGTTGTTTCCATCTCGAATATTCAATTTTCCATGATATTTATTTTGGTGTATTAGAATGTTAGGGCATCCAACCCTAAAACAACTGACAGTGGGTGGAGTAGCCCTTTCACGGTTTAGTAATTCAATGTGGGATGCAAGCTTTCTTTACACCCTTCCTCATCCTCATTTGGGGGCCGGGCTCGCTTGTGGGGCTAACAAACAAACATGCATACTTGGAATTTCAAATGGGTAAGAGATTTGACCCAATGACCACCAAGGCCCAACTTTGATATCATGTTAGAGGATCCAACCCAAAACTAATTGGCAATGGGTGGAGTAGCTCTTTTGTTATATAAACCAACATTGCGTGGTCCTAAACTCCTAGTACTTAAATGTGTAAAGACTCAAATTCTTGTTGGAAGGACAAATTGCTGTCCAAATTACTGCTAAATATAGCTGCAGGTTAATATTCTCTTCATTGCTTAGCAGTTGAAGTTTCATGAATGTTTGCCTGGATTTTGGTTGAGTTATGAGGTCATTTTGGGGAGTTTCATTTGTTGATTACTTGTTTTTCTTTCTGTAGGTTCTATTTTCAACAGAGACATTTGCAATGGGAGTTAATGCCCCTGCTAGGACGGTGAGTCTTTGTTGATAATCTTTCTGTTATTGGAAGTATGCTGTTTTAAATGTTAATATTCCCAATCAATAACTGTTTATTTCCCATTGCATGAAGTTCTGGGTCTCTGGCCTTGTGTCGGTTCCTTTTTCTCCGTCCCAATCAGTTGATCAACAATGTTATGAGAGAAAAGTCCTGTCATAGGACCAGTGTTTGGCACTTGGTCAGGCTAAGCAGTTGGTTCCTAGTATTCCAGTATAAGGGTCCTACTATTTTACTGGAAATTCTGTGATCACTTACATTGGTTGATATGAAGAAAATGTCTATGCACATTGGTCAAGCATTGTAGGAGTTGTATTTTACTATTTTACATGCTCATGTTTTAGTTTTTTAAAATTTGTAACCCAATTGCTAAATTGGTTCATAGCAATTAATGCAAGCATGAATTGTGCTATTATTCCAGCTTAACTGCCATTGATAAAAGGCTGTCTGGAGGCATGTATTTTTCTTCCTTCTGTTGTTGAAAAATTTGCAAGAGTGAATTTCTTCTTCTTTACTCAGTTGTATGGAATGCCATTTCTTCAAATAAGACCACCTACCAAGCAATCATGGCCACCCATCTTTGACTACTAGCCCTATTCTTTCTTTCCCATCACCACTTCTAACTTCTGAAGAGGACTGCCTACATTCATACATTAAAAATAGCTAGAAGTCTTGAACCAGAGGCAAAACACTTGTTCACAACCACCACCAGCCACCAGGCGATGTGTTATGTTGTGTCAAATTCCATAAAAACATAAACCAAGATTTCCAAGTACAGGTTGTAGCACCCAAAATAAAAACTATGCCATGTTTTTTCCCACCCAAAACTTATTTATGAATCCTGTGATGATGTGATCAAATGACCAATTTCGTTTTCTGTGCTTTTCAATCCACAGACTCCTTTCCAATTCGCCAGCCTTCCAAATCCAAGAGAGAGAGAGACACACACAGGCACACAATACAAAAGTCGATAGAAACAATGTGATAGATATAGAGTACAGGAAATTGTAGAATGAAATCAATCTTGTTTCTTAACTGCACTATGTATAATCTCCATAATAACTTTATGATATGCTTTTTTTTTTCTCTTTATTTTCCTTAAACTCTTTCATGTCACCTAAATAAAAGAGAAGCTTCCATTTTTTTTCTCTTGCTGGCCTAGAATGTTTTGGTCTTTCCATAATGTCATCTGGTAGCCATCCCCTCCCCCCAACCCCAACCCTACCCCAACCCTAACAACAACCACCCAAAAAAATAAATAATGCCGTGTGATTGTGACAACACTTTGTAGTTGTAGCTGCAGATATTTATATTGTTCCCAGATTAGGTCCCAATTTTTTTAAAACACATGTCTGCTTAGTCTATAAACCTTGTTAACCATATTGCTTGGTCTTACTATGTTGTCAGAACTTTTGCCAGCCTTTATATGAATTTTTTTCTTCCACAGTTTCTTTACATCAGCTAAAGATCCTAAGATTTTTTAAACTCTAGTCCCCCCCCCCAACCAAAAACAAAAAAAAAAAAGGAAAGAAAAGAAAAATTCATACATGAATTAACTTTTTGACAATTTTATTTTTCTTGTTGGTATGCTACAATAAGTTGCAAAATGTTTCACTTGAATGTCTCACTTTTTCCTTGTCATTACTGTGCATTCCGGTAGGTCGTTTTTGATACTTTGAGGAAGTTTGATGGCAAGGAATTCAGACAGCTGCTTCCTGGTGAATACACCCAGATGTCCGGTCGTGCAGGTAGGAGAGGACTTGATAAAATTGGTACAGTTGTTGTGATGTGTCGTGATGAAATCCCGGAAGAAAAGGATTTGAAGCATGTCATTGTTGGTAGTGCAACTAGGCTTGAATCTCAATTTCGGTTAACCTATATCATGATCCTGCATCTCCTCCGTGTGGAAGAATTGAAGGTACTATTCCATGAAATAATTTTGGGCTCATTGATAATATAATCTGTAGCATGCTACATGATGCAATAATATACAGTATATCTAGATCTTGGAGTTGGCTACTCTTGCCAATTTGGTGTTACATATTTTTGGAATATGTATCAAGCCATTATCATCTAGCCTATCTGGCTGTGGCTTCTCTGGGCCAACCATCTAATCTCACGGGGTTCACAGGATCATATTCCAATTTAAGATTTTTCTGTAAGATTTATCAGCCTTATCAACTCCATTTGTTCCCTTTTTAATTAGTGAAAGTGCATTGAATTTTCCATTATTGAGGACAAATGATGACTTCAAAGGTTAGATATCTCACCAATTTATTCTATTCCTTAAAAGGAATAAATTTAGAATCGTTGTCTTGAAACTCCTAGACTCCTCCAAATAGGATGAATGTCTAAAAAAATAATCTGATAATGTTGATATTGTTTAAAATGCCATATGGATGCTAGATTTCTATTACTGCTCTCAGACATAAAAGAAAGCAGGTAGTTTCCTGCATTAAATATCCCTTCATGTAGCCAGTTAACAAAATCTCACAACATGTAGTGCTACAGTTGGCAGTTCAAAGAACAGCTTCCTTCTTTAGGTCAATAGTTTTCTGAGATTTGTTTGAGACAACTTTCAGATATACTGTTTGGGTTGCTAATTGATGAGATTAGGTTTATTACAGTTGAGGTGCCAACCAAGTTACTCTTTTTTGTTTGATGAGAAAAAAAATCTAATATCATATTACAGATTGACGGTGGACAAGAAATTCAACCAAAAGACTATACGGTGAACCATAAATTACTTGAGACGCAAAGCTTTCCACCCCGCCAACCAAGTTTCTTTTTTGGGAAAAGAATTTTATTGATGAGCCAACTAATTTGATCTTTGGGAAAAATGAAAATGCTTACTACTTAGCTCATAGATCAGTTGAGCCTGCCATGATTGATACTTAATTTGTTGATCATTTCATTTATCTGTTCTTTTTGGATGGCAATGTCAAAGTATTAGTCGAAATTCTAACGATGCGTTTGGTAGGTGGTAATGAAGCATGGGAATGGAATGACCATTAATTAGTAATGTTCATTCTATTGTTTGGTATTGTAGTAATGAAAGTTCATTCCCATTTTCATTACTATGGAATGCCTAATCCCATAAGTACAAGCTTTGTCATTCCTTAATATTTGGTGGTATTTTTCATTCTCAATCACCATCACTTGTCGCCATCACCACCACCCCACCTCCACTCGGGGTCGGGTCTTGAGTCTATTTTGAGTTCGGGATTCAAGGTCAGATCGGGATCGGGTCCAGGCATTTTCCAAATATTTGAGTGAATTGAAAATTCTATTCCAGCACTTAATCTTAGTTGTTGCCAAACATTAGAATGATAATGGACATTCTATTCCATTCCCATGAAAAGCATTACCAACATAGCAAACGCAATGTACAGGTAATATAGTTGTGGGGCAGCAAGGTCAAAAGGGCATAGTGCATCAAGAAACTAAACAGAAAGGAAATGTTGTGACATCTCCTTAGATGGTTGATTAAAAATGGGCATGGTACAACTTAGGATTTTAGCTCTTGAATGAGTACTCTTTCGATATATATCTTTCTTCATCACACCATGTACCTATGTTGGTTCAGCAAATATAAGGGCTACATTCTGTGCAATACACATTTGACCTTGAGTTTTGCTCAATAACTTTTACTAAACTTATTAANTTCTTTCTATATATATCTTTCTTCATCACACCATGTACCTATGTTGGTTCAGCAAATATAAGGGCTACATTGTGTGCAATACACATTTGACCTTGAGTTTTGCTCAATAACTTTTACTAAACTTATTAAGTTCATTGTGCCCCTGTTGATTGGGGAACATCATTGCAGGTGGAGGACATGCTGAAAAGAAGTTTTGCTGAATTTCATTCTCAAAAGAAACTTCCAGAGCAACAACAACTTCTAATGCGAAAACTTGCTCAACCAACAAAAACTATTGAGTGAGTATGCTAAAAGCAAGATCATAATCTCACTTGTCTGTTAAATGAATTCATGTTTCTTTATAATATGCTAAATTTTTTCCCATTCCATCCACATAACATCTTTACATGTAGGATGCGAATTTTATAGGGTAAAATTATTGACAGCCCGTGGTAGATTGATGTAATTGCAGGGGCTCCCCCCTTGGGTTTTCTGGAATACCATTGCACCACTTTTCAGTGTTTCTCAGATAATAGATGTGAGGGAAATGGTCATTTTGCTATTATACCCTGCTCATTCTGCCATATTTCAGCCATTTCACTGCTCATTTTAGCTCAATACACACACACACAGGCACCCACCCACCCACTCACTCATAGATAACAAGTACCTAGTCCACCTCTACCAATCAATCCTACTTCAACCACATCACTATCCACGACCATCATTCAATCACCCACACTTCTTTCTCTCTTGGTGTCTCCCCCTTTCTGTCTTTCTTACATGCAGCACACATAGATGCCTCTCTATCATAGCACCATGAGCCACCAATTGCAACCATGCAGATTTGGTCTTGAAGCACCACCATAATGAGTATTACCACGGTTTATAGTCTGGTTGTGCCATTTCATGGCATGATTTGAAGCCAAATAAAGTCCCTATCAGTTTGATGGATAGTGAGGGTGATTATCAGAATCAAAACTCAAAATTTGCTATTTATGTGTTTTGTGGTGATGGTTAGGAGTTTGAGGTAGAGGGGACATGATGGGATGGAGGTAGTATGTGTGTGGTTACAGCTGAGCACGTGAGAGGATAGGAGAAAGAAAAACGAGTCATTTAGATATAGGTGTTACTTTGTTCCAAGGAAAAATAATGGGTGTAGTAATAAATTACCTTGGGTTAATTTGAGGGTAAAATGGACATTATTGAATATTCGATTATTTAATCATTTCTGAAGCCATCAGTAAAGCCCCTAACTTAGGGGTACTTTGTGAAATGGATATATAAACTACTAGGAGTGTACTGATATATCAGAAAATCCATAGGGTGCTCTGTTATTATATCAATCTACAGGCTGTGTGAATGATAGTTGCTCATTGTGGTTGTATATTATGGTATGACACTGTATCATTTTGTTTGTTTTAAGCCCAAACTTTTTGGTTCCTACTCGGCGGTCTTTTGAGAATGCAACATGGTTTTCGTGCTTTGCTAGGCGTTCGGGGAGTCTTTAATGTTATCCATCTGTATTGTAGCATTAGTTACTCTAGGCAGTTGGTTGTTTGACATGTTATTAATTGGTTGTTTACATATTCATGTGATGATGTATGGTCAGTTGTGTACTTGTGTTGCATTTTATTGTTTTTTTTGGGTTTTTTTTTTTTGGGGGGGGGGGGGGNTATAGTCTGGTTGTGCCATTTCATGGCATGATTTGAAGCCAAATAAAGTCCCTATCAGTTTGATGGATAGTGAGGGTGATTATCAGAATCAAAACTCAAAATTTGCTATTTATGTGTTTTGTGGTGATGGTTAGGAGTTTGAGGTAGAGGGGACATGATGGGATGGAGGTAGTATGTGTGTGGTTACAGCTGAGCACGTGAGAGGATAGGAGAAAGAAAAACGAGTCATTTAGATATAGGTGTTACTTTGTTCCAAGGAACAATAATGGGTGTAGTAATAAATTAACTTGGGTTAATTTGAGGGTAAAATGGACATTATTGAATATTCGATTATTTAATCATTTCTGAAGCCATCAGTAAAGCCCCTAACTTAGGGGTACTTTGTGAAATGGATATATAAACTACTAGGAGTGTACTGATATATCAGAAAATCCATAGGGTGCTCTGTTATTATATCAATCTACAGGCTGTGTGAATGATAGTTGCTCATTGTGGTTGTATATTATGGTATGACACTGTATCATTTTGTTTGTTTTAAGCCCAAACTTTTTGGTTCCTACTCGGCGGTCTTTTGAGAATGCAACATGGTTTTCGTGCTTTGCTAGGCGTTCGGGGAGTCTTTAATGTTATCCATCTGTATTGTAGCATTAGTTACTCTAGGCAGTTGGTTGTTTGACATGTTATTAATTGGTTGTTTACATATTCATGTGATGATGTATGGTCAGTTGTGTACTTGTGTTGCATTTTATTGTTTTTTTTGGGTTTTTTTTTTTTTTTTTTTGGGGGGGGGGTATGTCTATGGTTGTTAGAGCTTGTCCTTTGTCTGTAATGTAAGGCCTTTTGAACCAGCATATGATACTGGCGAATCTCTTCAATCAGTACCAATTAGTTTTTGATAAGAATTCTTTATCATGGTATTTATGCAGGTGTTCGTTTGTTTAAATCTTGCATCGCCCCTATAATTATAGTACTTGACGTGCTTCAACATAACTTGAGAGGGCGTGTATGTATGTATCCTTTAGTTACTCTATTAAATAGCTTGAGCTTTTGGAGCTGGTGGTTTAATACAACTGGTATGAATTTTTAATATGTTTTGTTTGTTGAAGTGTGGTGATTGTGAGAGGGCTCTAAATCCAGATCCATTTGTGGTAGAATTTTCTGCTCTCGGTTACTATTGTCTGGAAGCTCGTTATCTCGCTTCATGCCTTCACTGGTCCTGACCATTTTTTTCCTTCTGAGTCTGTCCTATTCTATGCTCACATCTGTATTTTTACTTTTTTTCTGACCTGTCTGAATTCTGAAGTCCCCATATTGAAGAGGTCTTACACATTAGGTAGTGTCATGGATAAAGTGGTAAACGTAAAACAAATACTTCAAAGAGGAGAAGTTAAGGCATAATGTAGGAAAAACCAATTTGAGAAGCAACTCATCAGATAATTTACCATGTTATATGGTCAGGATGAGAGGTCAATTCCCTTGTAATTGCAATATCATGATCTTCCCACCTAATAGAATACGAGGCTTTGGAAGTTAATTTTCTTGTATGCTTTGGCTTAATGTAAATCACACAGGCCATGAGGCTACGTCGTGTCTTGCTTACAGAATTATTATTAATCTATCAAGAAAGGCCTCTTGTTCGTCTTGTTGTCTATCTTGCCAAGGGTTCTTGGTTTAATTATTACATTCTAATTTGCAATCATATTTGATTTAGTATAATCATGCTTCTCAAATGGGCAAAGGAAGTCTACTTAATTTTGTGTATGCCACTTCCTCATGGATTTACATTATGCTTTTCATCATTATGTTTAATTCAAGGAGTGTGGTTTTTGGCTTGTAGATGTATAAAGGGTGAACCAACAATAGAGGAATACTATGAAGTGTACTCGGAGGCTGAGACGTATGGCACGCAGATATCGGAAGCCATCATGCAATCTCCTGTTTCCTTACAATATCTCATGCCTGGAAGAGTGGTTGTCATGAAATCACAATCAGTTGAGTGTTTATATTCAATTTGTATATACTAGATGCAATATGCAAATTTGTGTTCCCAAGGGTGAGACTTGCAACGGTAAGATTGCTTCATTATGATTTGGAGTCACGGAAATTGATAAAATTGCGTACATTTGACCTTCCACACCTTGCTACAATTATAGGTGCCTTATGCACTAGACCCCCTTTATACAATTTGTGTTCCTCCCTTCTTTATGGATAATATTTAGATAGGTGCCATTGTCGGATTTTGAACGGGATTGGAAGGCGTTCTATTTTAATTTATTTTCTTGTTTTTTACTCTCTTTTGTGGATATCCTGTGCTCCATATTGCACTTCTTTTCTCTCTTATGTCTTGTATCAAAAAAATTCTCTCTTACTCCTTTACCATTAATTTTGTTTGTGTTCTTTTGTTTCTTAATCGTTTTTGGTTTTTGGTTTTTTTTTTTGGAAGAAGGGGGGGGGGGATTTCTTTAAATGGTTTTGGGTAGCAATCCTGCTGCAAGGTTTTGAAAATAATGCTTGTTTTCCATAGTCTATTTCTGATGGTACCCTAACCATAATGCATCAGTCTGAATCTCGATGCTCAACTGCTACTATCACCTGATTTTTGGTCTTACTGAGTGGCAATTATTCTCTCTGTCTTGTTCAGTTAAAGTTTAGTCTTATCTGTTGTATATACGTTAGGCAATAAATATGTCACATTGGCAAAATTTTCAATTCTAGCTTTCTTTCACATTACTCGTGCGATAACTTATTCGGTCCTTAGCAGATGACATCCTTTGGACTGATTAATGTTTAATTGTTTGGTCATGGAAATTCAATTTTTCCTTGATGCATGACATGGGAATTCTTTTATAGGAAGTAAAATATGTGAAAATATAAGTTTCCAAGAATTGCATGGTGTCCTTGCAGTTCCATTTTTGGGCATCCTTCATCCCTACATGTGAAGAAGGTTCAAAACTTTTGATTCTCTATTCAATCGTTAATTGGATGCTTGCATGGTTAATATGATAATCCGGTTAGGAACACGCTGAAGTTAATAAGTAGCCAAGAGAAAGCACGGGGCTCAAAATCTTGAAGTCTAATTATCTGGATGTCATAATTCTAGAAATGTGTAAGGTTCAATGCCCTCAGGCCTTCTTTATTACTTCTACTAATATCTGGCTTCGCTTTCCTGTCAATTCGTTATCGGAGCATGGATGGTATAGGTGAACAGACCCCCCAAGTTAGAAAAGAGAGGTTGGACAGCCTAGTCAGGCGGATTGTAATGTCACCTTTGAATTGTGTGTTTCTATTTTCAAGGGCATCTTTGTATCCTGATTAAGCTATCGACTATAAGAAATAGCAAGCAATGGGTAAAGAAATCCAGTATTTTTTGAGGGTGTCTCTTCCTGGATGCATGAGTTGAATAAAGCTTACATTTTTACTAAGAGGGTGGGGAGATGTTTTTTTTTTCTTCTGTGCACATAAAACACTGTTATTTCTGTGACCACAACACTGCTCTACAAGCTTTTACTTGTACAAGACCTCTATATATACAGAGGTATACGACTACATAATGTACATTCTTAAGCTTGCTGATATCATCCCCCCTATGTGACAGGCCCAAGACCACTTACTTGGAGTTGTTGTGAAAGCACCTTCTGCTAGTATTAAACAATACATAGTTCTAGTGCTTACACCGGAGTTACCACCAACATTGCAAACTCCCCTGGATACTGGTAATTTACAAGATAAAAAAGGTCCAGATTTGCAGATTCTGGTACCTAAGTCAAAACGTGGTTTGGAGGAAGATTATTTTTCTTCTGCCACTTCTCGGAAAGGATCGGGCATCATCAACATAAAACTACCTCACCGAGGTAATGCTGCTGGGGTGAATTATGAGGTTAGAGGGGTTGATAATAAAGAGTTCTTATCTATATGCAATTGCAAAATAAAGATTGACCAAGTTCGTCTTCTGGAAGATGTTAGCAATGCGGCTTATTCTAATACTGCACAACAGCTCTTGGGTCTGAAATCTGATGGAAATAAATACCCTCCTGCCCTAGATCCAGTGAAAGGTACATCTCTGAACTACTTTATTTGCAGTTTTGGTTTTCTGTTTTTCATTTGTTCGGATTTGGTCCCATTCTGAAAGCTTGTCGTTTGTATGAGGTAGTATACATATGCACATACGGAATAGTAATTAAACAGGTTTTGTTTTTGTTTTTTTTGACGGAATTACTTTTTTGGTTTAAAAAGGTACTTGGAAAGCATTACCGGATGGTACATTAAGAAATAATTTCTTCAAATGTTTACTTTACATGGTGCACAGAACCTTGATTGTGGTGCATCTAGGAAAGATGAAAGGACATACAATTTCACCATTATCCTTTCCATGTGCAAAATCAGATGCCTTACCTTTTATATCTCTCTCCATCTCCCTCTATGACTTCACGATAGTGAGCTTGTTTGAGGATATATCGGTGCTGACATAACTGTGATTGAGATTATTTATCCTTTTTATTTCATAAACTACCCATTGCTAGATTGTAGATTGCATTGTTCTATTAGTTTGTAGGCTTTAGATTGGAATACATTGTATTGCTTGTCGGTGCCTAATATCAAAAGATCTAGTTCAAATGGGACATGATCCTTGGGTAAGATATTAAATGCAGATTGAGTCAACATGTCATCCATGGATACAGATACGGTCCATATGGGTACAAAACGATATAGGTATGACTATTAAAGGCATCCAACCCAAAACGAAGTAACATTGGGTGGAGAGACCACACTACTATATAAATCAAACTTGGATGGACCTCATCTTTTGATGTGGGATACAAGTTCTCTCTACATCCTCCCTCACGTTCAACCTGAACTTGTGTGTCAGCTAACAACCAAAGCCAAACAAATAGACAAACATAAAGAGAAATTCAAATTGGTGAAAAAGCTCTGATACCATGTTAAAGGCATCCAACTCAAAACCAATTGATGAGTGGAGAGACTTGATAGACATAGGAACCAATTTTGGGTGGACCTATTCTTTCAGTATAAAATACAAGCTCTCTTCACAATGACAATACCAAAAAAAAAAAAAATTGTGAAAATAAGATATAGATATAAGAAAAATGTCAGTGGCTATTATTAATATACAGTCTTATTCTAGAATCTTAATGATTTTCAGTTTTGTAATATTCAATTAATCAATCTACAAGTACAAAATTATCAAAAATAATATTGGGTTAACTAATAACCCTTCCCATACTTAACAACTCCTAAATTGAACTTGATGAATTGAACCCATAATGTATTTCATTGTATCACTTAAACACCATCTGTTGGTCTACCATTCAAAAAAATGTGTTGAAATTGATCAATTAGAATTATGCTAACAAAACAACCTTATTTAAAATTTTCAATTTTGGTTTATTCCAGATTCTTATATCCAAGTACTACTAGAATCTGAATACTCACACGCACACAAAATTTGACCCACATAGAGATGCACACACGTACATGCATCGCTCATACAGATCAAACACACCTAACACTATTACAAACGGGAATGCAAATCATATTGCATGATGTGAACTTTAATACTTGAAAAATGAACTTTTTTTAACTATACTATCGCCATTGTTTTCCTTTTTTTGGTCGAACTCCCACCGTTGTTTTCAAGCAATACTAATTAGGGTGATTGACTTTGGCGGTGGTGGTATTAGAGTGTTATTTCCTTTAATATTATAGGTTTAATTGTATAGATTGTTTATAATTATTTTTGTAATATTGTTTGTTAAGCTTAATATCTGCATTCTTTAGCTTAATTCGGATAGTTATTTCATAGGGCTATTTGATATTTGTAGAGTATATCGAAGTTGGGTGATATTACTATTCCCTACATAATTTTATCACTCAAAACCAAGTCACTTTCAAACTTATTTCGCAAACCCAGTCTTTTTTTTAAAACGTCATTCTAAATGACGTCTTCATGGTTCAAAACGTCATTCAAAATGACATTTTTGAACTTCATAAATTTTTTGGAATTTAGGTAAATTAATTCGTAAATTGTCATTTCAAATGATGATTTTAAAGGCGTCATTCTAAACGATGTTTTAAAATAACTATTTTTAAACGGAAACTAACATCGTTAGGTTACACTTAAAGTCGTCATTTCAAATGATGTGTTACCTAACTTTTCTTTTTGGTGATGATAATATTTAATTGTTCATCCAGTTTAAATATTTAAATTGTGATATTGAATTATTCATCATGTTTCAATATTTAATTTCTTTCAATTTTTGTTTTAACTAAAAAAAATTTGTGTAAATCAAAAACAAATTATTCATCATATTTCGCACAAAAAAAAATTACGTAGTGTAATGCAATGAATTAAAAAAAGTTAATTCATTGCATGACACTACGTAAAATGTATAAAATACAGCTTGTCAACATAAATGAATTTTGTAATGAAATTCTCCATGTCTTCAACTTTTGTTTTATGTTAAACAAAATATCTATTCCAAAACAATGTCACAAGTTCGTCAAATAATGAGATTTCCCACTTCCCCCCCTCCCCCCCCAAAATTGTACAAAATATGCACAGACGAAAAATGACACTAATGCATTAAAAAACGAATTTATTACTTGAAATATAGTCNACTCAAAACCAAGTCACTTTCAAACTTATTTCGCAAACCCAGTCTTTTTTTTAAAACGTCATTCTAAATGACGTCTTCATGGTTCAAAACGTCATTCAAAATGACATTTTTGAACTTCATAAATTTTTTGGAATTTAGGTAAATTAATTCGTAAATTGTCATTTCAAATGATGATTTTAAAGGCGTCATTCTAAACGATGTTTTAAAATAACTATTTTTAAACGGAAACTAACATCGTTAGGTTACACTTAAAGTCGTCATTTCAAATGATGTGTTACCTAACTTTTCTTTTTGGTGATGATAATATTTAANCGAGGGTGTCTCTTCCTGGATGCATGAGTTGAATAAAGCTTACATTTTTACTAAGAGGGTGCGGAGATGTTTTTTTTTTCTTCTGTGCACATAAAACACTGTTATTTCTGTGACCACAANTGAGGGTGTCTCTTCCTGGATGCATGAGTTGAATAAAGCTTACATTTTTACTAAGAGGGTGGGGAGATGTTTTTTTTTTCTTCTGTGCACATAAAACACTGTTATTTCTGTGACCACAACACTGCTCTACAAGCTTTTACTTGTACAAGACCTCTATATATACAGAGGTATACGACTACATAATGTACATTCTTAAGCTTGCTGATATCATCCCCCCTATGTGACAGGCCCAAGACCACTTACTTGGAGTTGTTGTGAAAGCACCTTCTGCTAGTATTAAACAATACATAGTTCTAGTGCTTACACCGGAGTTACCACCAACATTGCAAACTCCCCTGGATACTGGTAATTTACAAGATAAAAAAGGTTCAGATTTGCAGATTCTGGTACCTAAGTCAAAACGTGGTTTGGAGGAAGATTATTTTTCTTCTGCCACTTCTCGGAAAGGATCGGGCATCATCAACATAAAACTACCTCACCGAGGTAATGCTGCTGGGGTGAATTATGAGGTTAGAGGGGTTGATAATAAAGAGTTCTTATCTATATGCAATTGCAAAATAAAGATTGACCAAGTTCGTCTTCTGGAAGATGTTAGCAATGCGGCTTATTCTAATACTGCACAACAGCTCTTGGGTCTGAAATCTGATGGAAATAAATACCCTCCTGCCCTAGATCCAGTGAAAGGTACATCTCTGAACTACTTTATTTGCAGTTTTGGTTTTCTGTTTTTCATTTGTTCGGATTTGGTCCCATTCTGAAAGCTTGTCGTTTGTATGAGGTAGTATACATATGCACATACGGAATAGTAATTAAACAGGTTTTGTTTTTGTTTTTTTTGACGGAATTACTTTTTTGGTTTAAAAAGGTACTTGGAAAGCATTACCGGATGGTACATTAAGAAATAATTTCTTCAAATGTTTACTTTACATGGTGCACAGAACCTTGATTGTGGTGCATCTAGGAAAGATGAAAGGACATACAATTTCACCATTATCCTTTCCATGTGCAAAATCAGATGCCTTACCTTTTATATCTCTCTCCATCTCCCTCTATGACTTCACGATAGTGAGCTTGTTTGAGGATATATCGGTGCTGACATAACTGTGATTGAGATTATTTATCCTTTTTATTTCATAAACTACCCATTGCTAGATTGTAGATTGCATTGTTCTATTAGTTTGTAGGCTTTAGATTGGAATACATTGTATTGCTTGTCGGTGCCTAATATCAAAAGATCTAGTTCAAATGGGACATGATCCTTGGGTAAGATATTAAATGCAGATTGAGTCAACATGTCATCCATGGATACAGATACGGTCCATATGGGTACAAAACGATATAGGTATGACTATTAGAGGCATCCAACCCAAAACGAAGTAACATTGGGTGGAGAGACCACACTACTATATAAATCAAACTTGGATGGACCTCATCTTTTGATGTGGGATACAAGTTCTCTCTACATCCTCCCTCACGTTCAACCTGAACTTGTGTGTCAGCTAACAACCAAAGCCAAACAAATAGACAAACATAAAGAGAAATTCAAATTGGTGAAAAAGCTCTGATACCATGTTAAAGGCATCCAACTCAAAACCAATTGATGAGTGGAGAGACTTGATAGACATAGGAACCAATTTTGGGTGGACCTATTCTTTCAGTATAAAATACAAGCTCTCTTCACAATGACAATACCAAAAAAAAAAAAAATTGTGAAAATAAGATATAGATATAAGAAAAATGTCAGTGGCTATTATTAATATACAGTCTTATTCTAGAATCTTAATGATTTTCAGTTTTGTAATATTCAATTAATCAATCTACAAGTACAAAATTATCAAAAATAATATTGGGTTAACTAATAACCCTTCCCATACTTAACAACTCCTAAATTGAACTTGATGAATTGAACCCATAATGTATTTCATTGTATCACTTAAACACCATCTGTTGGTCTACCATTCAAAAAAATGTGTCGAAATTGATCAATTAGAATTATGCTAACAAAACAACCTTATTTAAAATTTTCAATTTTGGTTTATTCCAGATTCTTATATCCAAGTACTACTAGAATCTGAATACTCACACGCACACAAAATTTGACCCACATAGAGATGCACACACGTACATGCATCGCTCATACAGATCAAACACACCTAACACTATTACAAACGGGAATGCAAATCATATTGCATGATGTGAACTTTAATACTTGAAAAATGAACTTTTTTTAACTATACTATCGCCATTGTTTTCCTTTTTTTGGTCGAACTCCCACCGTTGTTTTCAAGCAATACTAATTAGGGTGATTGACTTTGGCGGTGGTGGTATTAGAGTGTTATTTCCTTTAATATTATAGGTTTAATTGTATAGATTGTTTATAATTATTTTTGTAATATTGTTTGTTAAGCTTAATATCTGCATTCTTTAGCTTAATTCGGATAGTTATTTCATAGGGCTATTTGATATTTGTAGAGTATATCGAAGTTGGGTGATATTACTATTCCCTACATAATTTTATCACTCAAAACCAAGTCACTTTCAAACTTATTTCGCAAACCCAGTCTTTTTTTTAAAACGTCATTCTAAATGACGTCTTCATGGTTCAAAACGTCATTCAAAATGACATTTTTGAACTTCATAAATTTTTTGGAATTTAGGTAAATTAATTCGTAAATTGTCATTTCAAATGATGATTTTAAAGGCGTCATTCTAAACGATGTTTTAAAATAACTATTTTTAAACGGAAACTAACATCGTTAGGTTACACTTAAAGTCGTCATTTCAAATGATGTGTTACCTAACTTTTCTTTTTGGTGATGATAATATTTAATTGTTCATCCAGTTTAAATATTTAAATTGTGATATTGAATTATTCATCATGTTTCAATATTTAATTTCTTTCAATTTTTGTTTTAACTAAAAAAAATTTGTGTAAATCAAAAACAAATTATTCATCATATTTCGCACAAAAAAAAATTACGTAGTGTAATGCAATGAATTAAAAAAAGTTAATTCATTGCATGACACTACGTAAAATGTATAAAATACAGCTTGTCAACATAAATGAATTTTGTAATGAAATTCTCCATGTCTTCAACTTTTGTTTTATGTTAAACAAAATATCTATTCCAAAACAATGTCACAAGTTCGTCAAATAATGAGATTTCCCACTTCCCCCCCTCCCCCCCCAAAATTGTACAAAATATGCACAGACGAAAAATGACACTAATGCATTAAAAAACGAATTTATTACTTGAAATATAGTCTGTCAATAATGTGATTGATGTTCATAAACATAGCGGTTGATTGCATACAGATAAAATTGATAGAATAAAAGTGTCTGACGTATTGTCATTTAAATCAAAAAAATCAAAAAGTTTTGGATCAAAAACAAGTAACGGATCTTCTAAAATTTCAATCTCGGCATAGTGAGGATCAAAATGCTTAATTTTTGCATACTCGATTATATGAAAACGATTAAGTCGATGTTACATTTGATCATTTTCACGTTTAAGCCTTGTTATGATCTCGACATGGTTGTTCGAGTTTCATGGATTGTATATATCAGTTGAACATGCCTTCGGTACTGCTAGTCAATGCTAACGACAATATAGTTATACTTCAAGCTCACAACATTTGTCATGTAACTTTTGCTATCATAGTGTGAGTTCGATATGAACACCCGAAGACGGATATTAGGTCGCATGGTTAACAATTACGTGTCCAATGTTTTCGAATGGGTTATAAGGGTCGATGAGCTCATTGCGAAACTCACTTTTTTTTCCATACCACGTTACACCATCGCAATTTGTGTTAGATCTAATAGAAGGAACTATGTTCGACAATATTGTTCGGCTAGTCGAGCGTTGGCATTCGTTGGCTGAAGATGTTCATTGCGTGATGAAGAACCTTCGGTCTGGATTGACTGGATTGCCTATTTGATGTGTATCTAGACATTTTTTTGCATATGATGTACAAAATTATGAATGATGGTTTATATAGGTCTGGTAGTGCGTTTTAAAATTGCAATGAAATTATATACAATTTTGACATGACATCACATTGCCTATTAGTGACGTGACTTTACACTAATAAAACAATGAAATGATGTCACACTGATAAAGTAATGATATAACAATATACTGTCAAAAGACTAACAGGATTTGATACTATCAAAGTGCTGATATGACAATACACTGATAAAACTATCTCACAACTTAACAATAATGATCACTTATCANGCTCACAACTTAACAATAATTATCACTTATCAAGATATGAGATTTAAACTAATATTTGAACAATGAGTACAATTATTANAAGACTAACAGGATTTGATACTATCAAAGTGCTGATATGACAATACACTGATAAAACTATCTCACAACTTAACAATAATGATCACTTATCAAGATATGAGATTTAAACTAATATTTGAACAATGAGTACAATTATTAATCTTCATTTGACATATAATCATCTAATAGATATTGTTCGTTAGACAATACATTAGTTTGCTCAACTGGTGTCAATTTTCGTTCATATACAGTTCTCACCATATTTGTTGCTAGTTGCAACATATAATATCGATACCTACGCACCATCATTTTATTATTCTCTCTTAAGACATGTTTCATTACTAATTTGTAGTCCTCTCTATTTTTTCATTGCATTGTTAGTAAACGTCTATGCGGTACCGGTATGTCAAGTTCTCTTAGTTGTGTGCATAATGCGTGTGATTTATTAGCACAAAACGCCTACTCCCGTCGTACTCCTGCATAATACTCTTTTGGATCGGACAATCTCTCTCTTGTAATCATTGTTTCGCTCTTGTAACAACCAAACACATTCACGTGCGATTGTTAGATTGTAGAGCCTCTTGATGAGGATATAGCTGCAATCATATCCATATTTTTGTTACCTATGGTAGTATTGTAGTGTAGCTTATTCGATGAAAGTGTTGAACCTTGTTTCTGACTGCACATGTGTCTATAGATTGTACTCTTCCATTTGTTGCATCACAACATCACTACGGGGGTGCAATAATCATCCGTCTTTGTAGAAAGTAGAACCGTTGGGATATACGGTTCTTGTGTGAGAAGTGAAGAGTATAGACTATTATTAGAACAACCTTGTTGACTTCCACAAATGTCATTTGTACCTAACCTCTTGGTTCACGTACAAATCCACATTGTTGACAACTTCATTGTCAAATACAACATCTAACATTGCCTCCACACTATCGTTGTCAACAATTTCTAATTCTATATATTTTGTGAAGTTGTGTCTCAATGTAGTAGGGAATTTACATATTAGCTTCAGATTGTATTTATTGTTATCTATCCCCATCATATTGTACTTCCTATCCACAAAAGTTGAGCGACTTGTGTCATGAGCTGACTTTATCACACGTTTAGAACCAACTAATATAATAGCCTACAATATCTCGCCATAAATAATGCACAGCTTCCAGACATTTTTAACAATTCTACAATAAAGATATAAAAAATAACATTAAATGCATAGTACTTTGGTAGATAAGATGTTACATAGGACGATGACATTGGTTACGGGAGGCAAGAGTACTTGGTTGAAGGTAAAAAATTTTATTTTATTTTTACTATCACACAACTATACCTTAAGATGTTGGAAACTTCCTTCAAAAATACAATAAACACCCAGACTATTAAATAATACTAGAGTAATAATCAGTCTAGACTTGAGTAACCCGCAAAAAAAAAAAAAAACTTGAATACAATTAAANATACAATAAACACCCAGACTATTAAATAATACTAGAGTAAGAATCAGTCTAGACTTGAGTAACCCGCAAAAAAAAAAAAAAACTTGAATACAATTAAATTCAGGCATTTTGGATGACTTAGAACAACCGATTCTAATATCTTTTCACGTTTTATGTCAAATATAAGAGTTTCAATTCTAATAACTCGTATAAGTCTAGGTTAATTCAATTGACTTGGTCCAGTTATTATTATCGACTAGCTGCTATTGTTCTACTATACCATGATACAATATTTATTTATGTCTAGATCTCCACTATTTGAGAAATTAGGTAGCTAATCACTTAGAATTAAACACGTTAGATTCATCGATAATCTTGATGTATGGAAAGCGGAGACACCATGATTTTATTAGACCTCTACTTCTTAAAGGTATTCTTGATTACTAAAATTAATATTGTTTCTCTAGCAGACAAAATGGGCATGAAATTATTAATTATAATTTTAAATTTAACAGATTTTAATCATAATGAAGTTGATCTCGTCCAACCCACTCGATTAGTGGCTTGGCCACTATATTAGGGAACAATTATTAAACAATTACAAACAATGAAGATCAATCCTAAATTAGGTATTAGAATAATAAGTGAAAAAATAACATGCAATAATTTACAATAATTAGAATAGTAATTTAAGTGAACAATTACACCAATAATTTACAATAATTAAACTATCAAGTAAATTCAAGCTTTCGAAAAAATTAGGGAGATTAGTGAAAAAACAATGAAGATCAATCCTAAATATAAGAAATTAGAACAACTTCGATTAACTAAGTGAGAGAGCGCAAATACCTTCACAGTAGGCATCGCCATCGGAGGAGAAGAGTATTATTTGTAATGTATACATCATTTTAGAGAGATACAATGATAGAGAGAGAGAGAGGGAGAGAGAGATAAGGCGAGACAAAGATTGAGCAAATAACTTCACAGTAGTCGTCAACGCTGAAGTGGTGGTTTGAGTCGTCGAAGGAGAAGAGTATTATCTGTAATGTATACATCATTTTACAGATAGAGATAGAAAGAGAGAGAGTCGAAAATTCTTCAAAGAAAGTAGGGAGGGAGTCTAACCACAGTTGCTGGAATTAGAATGTGATCTAAGAGGAGGGAAGAGGAGATAACATGGTTGGGTGGTCTGAGATTGACTTGGTCGCCAGAAATGCTTAAGGAGGGCTTCTGCGATTTGATTTTGGGAATTGTTGTCAAGTTAGGGCTTCTGCGATTTGGGCTAGGTCAATCTGATTTTATTTGTCCAAAACGTCATTCCAAATGATGCTATAATTTAAAAGTTTTTAAAGGCGTCACTTACATTGACACATATACATTGAATAAATTTCCTTTTTAAAGGCGTTATTTAAGATGACGTTTTTTAGGTAACCTAACACCTTAAGTAAACCGTTTAAAATAGTTATTTAAAGATGTCATTTTAAATAACGTCTTTAAAGTCGTCATTTGAAATGATGATTTATAAGTGAACTTATCTAGAATCCAAAAATTTTATGAAGTTGAAAAACGTCATTCAAAATGACGTTTTGGCCCATGAAGAAGTCATGTACAATGATGTTTTAACAAAGTGACTGGTTTTGGAAAATAAGATTCTGTAGGGAATGGGTATGGTAAAAAGCTCTTCATAGTAAAATGGGTTTGTATTAATTAATCCACTAATATGATCTTCATCATTCAATCATTTAAATAAACAACTCATTGAAAATATTTAAAAGTCAACGATCAGCAAAGATGTTGAACTCATTCTCTTGCTTTCACTTCCTAAATCTTTTCAATTTTGAGTTTGAGTGCAATGACATTTCATAAGGGCGTTTGGTTCTATGACATGACTAAATATGTTTGTCATTTTGGGTCAAAATTATAATTTTCTTGTATAGGAATTCTCATGTTTTTGTTCTGAATAAATACTTATCAATGTCCCAATCTTAGGAAAAATCAGATGTTTGCCCCCCCCATCCCCAATTTGTCTGATCGCTCATCCTTATCATGCTGTTGTCATATTTATTCTTATAAAAAATCCTGTCCCTGTCATAATTAAATTATAAAAAAAATCTAATAATTCTGTTTTATGTTTGACGTGTATTCGACACATACAATATGTATCCAGCACACATCCATACCACTATCTATATGCTACGATATGACAAACCTGATGGATTGTCCGTGCTTCATAGGCAGGAACCAATGGTGAGAAATAGCTACAATTTGAGAGTGATTGAAAGGAATCAAAACTTGAATATCCAGAATACACAAAGTGGAAGATTAAGTAAATGAAATAGGAGCATTAAAATTTCCAATTCTAGTATTTCCATGCATGCAATTTGAGTTTGCATGTCATCTTATGAATACAATGAGCTGAAAGCATCATTTCAAAAGAAATCTTCGTGCTTATTTCTATTTCTTATTTTATACCTCTAGGGCATTTTTGGTTTGGGTATAAATAAAGGATGAGATTGGGTAATTGACTCTCATCCAATCCATACAAGTGGTATTAATAAGAATACTATTTGATCATACTCTTTGTGTAACAAGTTTGGATCAAGGTTGGGATAAGGTATAATTCTATAATTATAATACCAAATTTATGTTTGGATTAGGTAATAGTGTATGATATTAAATTGATAATACAAAACAAATATTGATGGCAAGAGTTTACATAATGTGTAACTTTTATACGAAGGTATGGATTTTAGTTTGCAAGGTAATAAAATTATTATATTTTTAATACTTGTTAAAAATAATAACCCATGACTTTCATTAATACCTAATATTAGTTGTTATATGACAATAGTGAACTAGGTCGGGATTAATGAGAAATTAATACTGAGTCGCTATAACCTAAGCCAAACTTGATATTACATACCCCTAGAGTCTAGATAGAAAGATGCACAATTGTATATATTTGTTAAGAGAACTTGTATCTCACATTGAGTAACTAGAACCACCAAGGTCGGTTTATATACTTGAGAGATCAATCACCCATTGTCAATTATTTTTGGTTGGATACTCTAATATAGTATTAGAGCTGGGTCTTGCTTGGTTTGTGGGCCAAGTTTCTTTGCCCATTTGGATTTTCCGGCGTGCATGTTTGTTTGTTTGTTAGCCTCACGTGCGAGCCGGGGTCTTATGTGAAGGAGGGTGTTAAGAGAGCTTGTATCCTACATTGAATAATTAGGATTACCAAGGTTGGTTTATATATTTGAACGGTCACTCCACCCATGTCAATTGGTTTTGGGTTGGATACTCTTAACAATATTAATATTGAGAGATGTTCTCAATTATTTATTTTTGTTGGGTACTAAATCGTTGAAATTTTGGATATTTATATTGGTTTTACTTGTGAACTTTGATCTTTCCATCTAAGTTGTATGTTCTCCTAGTATGAGTTTGTAATGGAGATTCTATGTCAGATCTGAAGTTGAAAGACTTGAATCTTGTGGAAGCTTACTATAAATGGCATAGCCTATTGCAAAAGATGTCACAAAACAAGTGTCATGTTTGTGTTAAATTGGAGGAGCACATTAAGTTGGCAAAAGAGTCAAAGAGGCACAGTGAGGAAGTTAATGCTTTGAAGTTTCAGATGTCAGATGAAGCACTTCAACAGATGCCGCACTTTCAGGGAAGGGTATGCGCCTGTTGTCTGTATTTTTTCTTTGTGGTGGTTTCTTTTTGCGGCAGTTATATTTTTGGTGTAATTATTTGTGTCAGATCGAAACAATTCCTTGTTTAACTTCATTGGTGTGTCTTTGCAGATAGATGTTTTGAAAGAAATTGATTGTATAGATGCTGACCTTGTAGTTCAAATCAAAGGCCGTGTTGCTTGTGAGATGAACTCNTTCATTGGTGTGTCTTTGCAGATAGATGTTTTGAAAGAAATTGATTTTATAGATGCTGACCTTGTAGTTCAAATCAAAGGCCGTGTTGCTTGTGAGATGAACTCTGGGGAGGAGTTGATATGCACAGAGTGCTTGTTTGAGAATCAACTGGATGATCTGGAACCTGAGGAAGCTGTGGCAATAATGTCGGCCTTTGTGTTTCAGCAGAAGAAAACTTCTGAACCCTCTCTTACTCCCAAGCTATCTCAGGCTAAAAAGAGGTTGGTTACCTTTTCCAACTTTTGTTTTTAGTTTTTAGGGCTTGCATCCCTGAAGTCTTGTTTGATTTCTCATTATACCTGGTGGGATTTCGGTCAAAGTTTAGCACATCTTTCATCTAACCTTCAAGCCTAGACCATGATTCGTTAGCGCCATATCAGGTCTGGCCCAATGTACTTGTTCTGGGATCTGTGACTAGATGAACTTCACTTAGAGGGCACTATAATGCTTCATCTTAGATTTCATTAGTGAAAACTTTGGTTTTGCAAGTTTCAATAATTTTCTTACAAGAGGCTGTACAACAAAAAGATTGCTTAGAGTTCAAACGTCTTGCAAACCAAAGCCTCGCCCCAGTTGTTTGGGGTTAGCTACTTGAATTTTATTGCTGGACACTGGTTTTGGGCTAGAATTTTGGTTTAAACCATGTCACCAAGTCTTCATTGACTCAACTCATTAAGTATGGCCTTCCTCACCGCCTTGCATTGTTATTGTGGAACATGTCAATCATCTACACTGTTGCATGAATTAAAATCTATTTTTTAATTCGTTGCTCTTAGTGAAATGATGTAATTGACTTTCTAGCACTCAAATCTCCTAAATTCATGGTTTATTAACTGTGATGTGAAGTTTGTGTTGCTGCGGGTTTACTAATGAATAACCATATGTTGTCCTTGACTTTATGAGTTCTTATTTGATGGTGAATAATCTGTCATAATATATTCTTGGTGTCCAATCCCAAATTTCTATGCACATTAGGTTGTACAACACAGCCACAAGACTTGGCGCGCTTCAAGCACTGTTCAAACTGCAGATTGATCCTGAGGAGTATGCTCAAGAGAATCTTAAGTTTGGGCTTGTCGAAGTGGTATATGAATGGGCAAAGGTTTCTCTCTCTCTCTCTCTCTCTCTCTCTCTCTCTCTGTGGCTGGGCGCATGTGTTTTCCTTTTCTTGGTTAAAAGTTTACATTGGACCTTTCGCTTGTCCCTCAAAGGACTCATAGATGATAACTTTTTTGGGAAAAAAATGGCAGGGCACTCCATTTGCTGATATTTGTGAGCTCACCGATGTTCCTGAAGGCCTGATAGTTCGGACCATTGTTAGGCTGGATGAGACATGCCGTGAATTTAGAAATGCTGCAGCAATAATGGGTAATTCTNGGGAAAAAAATGGCAGGGCACTCCATTTGCTGATATTTGTGAGCTCACCGATGTTCCTGAAGGCCTGATAGTTCGGACCATTGTGAGGCTGGATGAGACATGCCGTGAATTTAGAAATGCTGCAGCAATAATGGGTAATTCTGCACTGCACAAGAAAATGGAATCCGCTTCTAACGCGATAAAGCGTGACATTGTTTTTGCAGCTAGCTTATACGTTACTGGCATTTAACCNCTGCACTGCACAAGAAAATGGAATCCGCTTCTAACGCGATAAAGCGTGACATTGTTTTTGCAGCTAGCTTATACGTTACTGGCATTTAACCATGTCATGGCCTGAAGGTATTTACCGTGCCTAGCCCTCTGAAGCACTTTGGAGGGTTTTGAGGAAAGAGAAGCTATTGTTTGTTGTACACTAAATGACTAACCTGCTCAATGTGCCAAATCTTTGGCAAAATGATATGCTGATTTTAGGCTGATCTGTATACTACCCAACCAACTAGGTGATGATGTACATTACAGTATATGTGGCAGCAAATGCCTCAGGTACCATGTTCTTAGCCCATAATAGCTGCCTTCGCCTGTGATTAATAGCCTTGTAGTCATAACACCTGTGACAAATGGTGACATCAACATTCGTGCATGATTTGTCAATTAACTGATATCATTGATTGATACTCAATGGCTACAATTTATTTTTCAGCTTTTTTAAAGGGGAGAATTACAATTAGATATTTTCAAGTTTGTTACTTAATCGCACAGTTTTTTTTGACATTTAAAATATTGCACACAAACTTCTTGAAATTTATACGCGCATAACACTTATACATTTACTGTAAATATATTCGTTAATAAATTATATTCAAATCTCTTGAATTTAAAAACATATATTATTTAAATTTTTTAAGTTTAAAATGTTATACTTAGATCAAAAATATTTCAAGATAAAATACTAAATATTTTAAATTTTACAATTAAAATTTGTTTTATTGTATTATTTATTGAAATAAAATTTTAATTTTTTAAAAAAAAAATCATAATTAGTATACAGTTATATTGTTTAAATGATTAAATTAAAATACCAAATTAACTTAATTAAAGTTAAAAGATATTGGATCAATTATAGTTTGATCTGTAGTTTAATTTTTTTAGTTTTATTCTAATAGATAGTATAATTATATATTAACTATGATTTTTTTTTTTTAAATTAGATTTTTATTTTTGATTTTATTTTAATAAATGACATAATAGAATATGAATTTTGGATGTAAAATTCATATTCTACTATGAATGACTTAGACCCATTGTTTAATTTTTTTAGTTTTATTCTAATAGATAGTATAATTGTATACTAATTAAATTTTTTTTAAGAAAAAAATATAAATATAATTTTAATTTTATTTCAATAAATGATACATGAATTTTTATTGTAAAATTTAAAATATTTGATATTCTATCTTTGATTGAAGTATTTTTGGTCTAAGTATAATATTTTAAACTTAATGTGTCTAAGTATTATATACCTACAAATTTTAGAAGGGTTTAAGTGTTACACAAGTACAAAATTTCAAGAAATCTGTGTGTAATATTTTAAATGTCAAAATGGCCGAATAATTAAGTAAAATACCTTAAGAAATATGAATATAATTCTCCCTATTTAAAATCAGGGCACTTGAATCCCCTCTCTCTCTCTCTCTTGAGAGAGAGAGAGTTTTGGACGGGCTATAAGATTTTGATACTTCAGTTGAGATTTGTCTTCTTTGTCATGGTTTCATGGGCTCCAAAGTTCCTTCAGTATTGTTTTTTCTTGATGAATCATCCTGAATTAATGTGTAAGGTACTTATATGTGTACAATATATTTCAGTTGCATGAATAAGTGAATCACTAAGAAGAAAATTGAAATAAATATATGTATATATTGAAAGGAATTTCACTACAATTTTGTGGTCATTTAAAGTGGGTATTTGGCAGGTTCATTATGACGTAATGGTGATGCCATCACATCAAAGAAAGTAAGATATTAATTTTCAAAATGACACGAAATTCATGTGAAATTAGTGAGAGTTTAGAATAATTAAATTTATAACATGGATCTGAAATAAAACGGCAAATTATCTTAAATAATAAACAAGTTGAACTAATCCTACCCTACCTACATGTGATTTTAACACAATAAACCTATTTACGAAGAAAATATTTATTTTGTTTGATCAAATATTTGTATAAATCCTTGGAGAACTAGAAGAAAACAATTTGTGCGATTGACACAATTAATAAAATAAATTAGATTAGTACTCGATAATAAACCCAAATAACACGACATATTGGAAGGATAATTGTAAGATGAGTAGTTGCTACCAGATACTATATCCAGGATCTGTGGTTTGTGGCTGGAGAAAAATATCTAAAGAGCCTTATTCTTCTTGATCAGATCAGAATGGTAGTTGGTTTGTAATAGGTCTTTGATTTGAGGTTCCGTTCTCACGAACCTATAGCAAGAAAAATAGTCACGACAAATCAATTGAGAGAATTTGGAAAGGTTGCTGGTGTCTATCCTAGGATCCCATAAATGATGCCAAGCCTACATTTCTGCCCTTGATAAAATGTGTCGTTCGTATCTGGGCTGTGATGGGTTTGAGTATGGAGTGAAAAAAAATCACATCCATTGACAACTTCTATAAGGTATTGATTGTTGCTCCTTTCACAAATTTCCTATTGACAACAATGTCAGGTCCCAGTAATTTGCATTTGATTCTATAGGTCCAATCTTTTTTAGTACACTGTCTCTTTAATTCCTTTCTTGGCACATCATCCATCATTAATGAATGAAAGACTTGTATAAAATAGGTCACACTGAAATGCTTGATAGATAATGTATCAAGAAAGGAATTAAAGAGAAACTGTACTGAAAATGATCTCTCTCCTAATGCTATCATCTTATCCCGCGAGCTACATGCTCTCCTACTAATTATGCGATTTGAGGCTGCATGCATTCCATCTATTTCTTTTAGTCATGAACTTGGAGCAGTCTGAACATTGCCAGAAGTAGAGATGTCATATGCCAGCAAGAATTCATAGACCACAAACATATTCATTGTTTTTACGGGTCTTATTATGATACCAAAAATCACTCTTTTTTTAAGTGCCGTACCTCCACTTTTCGACTAATAGAAATGCGCTACCTGTACAATTTTCTTATTTTATGATTTTTCACTAATTTATCCTTTTTTTTTTATAAATGGATGCAGAGCATCCAATTTACAATTGATGGCTGTAAAAGAACCGAGGCATGAAAACTTCAAACCCATGCCAGAATTTCACCAGAAAGGCGGATTCATATCAAACCCCAATATATTCTCAATCTGAACGTTTTACTAACTTAAGACATGTGATTAAAAATGCAGTAATTAGAAGGAAGATTCAAGGAGACCTTGTCAAACTACTTTTTACAACACCAAATGGTACATTCACTCAGTGAAAATCAGAGAAGAAGGAAAAGAAGCTAATTGTAATCTTTTTTTGCTTTTATCCACTCTCAAACTACTTGATATGCTCCTCAGCTGCCTTGTCAGTTCAGCACCAACCCTAAGAGAAATCAAATTTACGAAAAAATATATGTATGATAACCAACAACACCATTCAAGTCAAGTTGACAAGGTTGAGAAATAGAAAAACTTCCATCTCTGCCAGACTCGAATATTGTCCTAAACTATTAGCATCAAACTAAATAACTAGATCGATAGTATTTTGCAAGATAGGATACCAACATTCAAAATAGGTAGCACAACAAAGCAAACCAGATAGAAACACATCCCACTCTAGCAAAAACATCTATTTAAATGTGTTCACAGAAATTATAGACTTACCTTTTCCCTCCTCATTCCACTTGCACTTATCCTTAGGGTTTCTTATAGCACCAGTTTGAAGCCCTCTGACAAAAAGTCATCCCTAGGAGAAACAAGGACAAACATTTGAGGTGCTAAGTCATGTCAGGGCAAATAAGAAAGGAGGTGGCAAAATATAAGTGCTTTTCATGTGCAAGAAATGGATTGAGAGTATAAACTAGATACACCGATACAATGCAAACCACAAAAAATCATAAGGACCAACTAATAACATTTGAAATGGATATCAAATAAAGTCATTCAAAGAATCAAAACATGAGTTCATAACAAAGCCAATGCAATGCAAGAAATGGAAAAGTGGCATAAAAAAGAAAGCTGGATTGCAAAATTGTAAAGTTTTTTGTCCAATTGTACCTCTCCCTCCTATTCTTTTGTTGCTTTTTCTCTTGTCCGTGTTGGTTCCCATGATCAATCTCACCAAAGTCCGCAACAGGAACAAGGCTCCCTATGTAAACTACCACATAGTATGAATAAGGCACATAATCTGAAAAAGGCGAGCCACAAATCGTGGCCTCCTTGAATGTTTTCAATGCCAAGTCATACCAAAAAAATCTTTCACCATCACAATTCAAGAGAATTTCCTCTCCACCCTTTGAATAAGCCAAAGGCTTCATATATTCACGAATCGGTGCACGAGGAGGGATTACTACTAAAAATTTAGTCCAAGACCCATTCACACCATAATCCTTCATCACCCATATGTCAATATTGGTGTCATAAGAGCAAGTTATACAAATACATCCTCCCAATACCTCCAGACCCATGTCGAAATCCTCAATCAAATATTCAGGTTGTGATAACAACCTATACTCCTCAGTCCCAATATCAAAAGCAACTACTAGTATTGGCATATCTGGGTCTCGTCTTTGTTTCACAGCCCAGTGCAAAGCGCCGCAAGCATAAGCACCCCATTGACACGTGAAGCAAAGGTAATAAGGGAGTTGTTGGACTGTTCTCCATGAATTTGATTTGAGACTGTAGACTTTAACTTCAGAACTGAAAGAGTCACACTCCTCATAATAAAACTGAACTATCCTTACCACTTTGTAATCATCAAGGTTGGAATCATATCCAAATCCGTATGACATATACCTTAGATATTGAGGGTAGGGTGAGGACTGAGCAGATGTATCAGGCAACTTATGGTGTTTTCGAGTAGACATATTCCATAAGTACACGCCTTTGTCTTTGTTAGCCAAAAGAAGCAAACCATTGCAAGAACCCATCACAGTGGTAGTGCCGAAATTCTTTAAAGGGTGATTAAGCTCCATAAGGAAATTGAGTGAATCCAATTCACTTGAATAGAGCTTGTTACTATTAAATACCAGGCTGTGGCAGGCTGTGTTTCCCTTTGATCGATGAAGATGCATTTTTATGAAATTGGGGCTATCAATTAGTGATCGCCAACACTTTGATACGCACCTCAATTGCAGTAGGGTTGTCACCGGTAATCGCGAGAGCAAGTCGGCCATAATATCAATCGGAAGGCTCGACATGTCGATGCCTTAGGATTTCGGATTTGGGTTCAAAGGGTTTCACTCGAAGAGGTCAGGGGCTGAGTACAATCACAACTCACAAGGAGACAGTAACAAGAACGAGAACAAGAACAAAGGTGTGAGATTTGAGTATATATCACACTAGTATTCATCCAAAAGTCACTACCTTCGAGATGAAATTTCATGTAGCGGAAAGTAAAAATACACAGAATCGATAAACTTATCTATGATTTTCAGCGATGAAGGCAAAAAATTCTGGTTCTCTTCTCCTGATAAACCTTATCTCCATGAATTGAGCTTCATCTCTGTCTCTCTAAATTTGGGGCTTCCTTTCCTTAGACGGCTCTACTGAGAAAGAAAACACGACCAATAATTTACATTTACAACCCCTGAGTTATTATAAAATTCAACACTGTCTGATGATATTTCTAAAATAACAAGAAAACCCTCAATCAGAGTTTTCAATTAGATGATTTTGTGGGTCGGGCAAAGTGACACTTTAACCTTTCATTTGACTTAGTTAAACNCCCCTTTTGGAGGAGGAAATTGAGGGATTCACTTTGTCGAATGCATACTGTCCAAAGTCAAGTGGGTCCACTCTATTTGTTTCCCATCTTTAGGAGTAAATATTCGGTGTAACGATTACGTTGAATTAATATTATCATGTGATATAATTATTTAATAATAAATAATTAAGTGACCAAAATGCATCTATATTTATTTTAAGGTTCTTATTGTTTTATTGTATTTATGCATGTATATATACATATATTTGTCTTTTAGAAATGTTGTTATATATAGTTCATTGTGAAATTTTGTGTTATTGTGACGGTAATAATCACTATCCTTGTGCTCTAGCTAACAAATAATAATTGTTCTTGTGAAAAACGTGTGTTTCGGTGACGATAACAACTAATATCGTTATGAAATTGTATTAATGTGATAATAATAATTATTGTCACTGTAAAAATATGTTTTATTTTAATAGTAACAACCATTGTCATTGTGAAAATGTACACTAATATAATAATATTAATACAATAATAACAAGTAATGTCACTATAAAAATACGTTCTATTGTGCCTCAAAGTGAAATAACAAAAAAGATTAATTTGCGCCTTTACTACTAATTGGCCTCCTAGATGTCCTAATTAGGAATTTCAAGGGTGGCCAATTAATCTTAAGCCTAACTGACTGAACATATATTTCTAGAACGGCTACTTGTAATTTGCTTTTCCCTTTAAATGGCAATATTATCGAGGAAATAACTTTTTTCATTTATCGTTCTGATGAATTAATAGGGTAATGCTATGTAACTCAAATTTGTATTACAAAATGAAGGGAGATCAATAAATTAGCGGGTCCCATTTAAAGAAGTTGATGGAACCCACTCATCCAATGGTCTCCCTTCATTTGGGTAACAAATTTGAGTTACATAATATTTTCCTAGAAAAAAAAAATCAAAACGTCCCTTGATTTTCACTAATTGTCTAAATATATATAAGTGTGACACATTATTTAGTATTTTAAATTTAACATAAAGTTTTGATAAAGTACAATTTTTTGGGGGGTAAATATAAACACAGTATTATTATTTTTTCATTTATTGGCACTCTATGTAGTTACTTATTTTAGTGACAGTAGTGGATCACAGACTGTTGATAAAAGTCCAATAATTTTTCGCATTACACTACGCTTGATTGATTTTTCTTCTCGATGAATCGTCAACCGTGTATTTAGGTGAATACTTCATTTATTAACGGTAGATAATTTGTAAGAAGATAAATAAATAAAAAATGAGCAATGTTTTATAGACTTAAAAACTAAACTTAATAATTACAATGATTGATTTTATTGTGGGTCCCAATATTTTATTGAGATCAATTACCTATTTAATGTTTGAGATTATTAAATCTAATTTTTAAATCTAGTTATTATAATATCATATTATTGGATTCTTATTTTTATTTTCTATTTTTTTTGTATNGTTTGAGATTATCAAATCTAATTTTTAAGTCTAGTTATTATAATATCACATTATTGGATTCTTATTTTTATTTTCTATTTTTTTGTGTGTCTAGCATTTCAACTATAATTAGTTAGGACATGTTTGGAAAGTTTTGGGGTGATGGATCGGACTAGTTTTACTTTTATCAAATCATTCCAAACCTAAACCCTATTTTTGTGTATATGAGATTTATATATGAATTCTATGTATACACGTGTTAGATAAGTAACATATACGCATGTAGGACTCATGAATTTATAAAAATTATCAACAAGCATTTTTTTTTATAAATGGTTATATTATCTATTGTTTAATCCAATTCACACCACGTTTGTTTAATTTCAGAGATGAGTAATTAGGGAGTTGGGATGTAATTTGGCAGATATGATATTTTATTAGAGATAAAAAAGTTATTTGACATAATTAAAAATATATGAAATCTGCTCTTTGGGTTTGTCCAACTCCATGTATGTGGGTTTAATATACCGGACTACTTATAGGCTGAGATATGAATTTTGAGTTTGAAATATTAACTAACACAAAATTACAAGTCTACCGAACTATATTTCTTAAATCATCTTCCAAAACTCCCCAAATCCGCTAAACAAAAAAAAATTCTGAAATTCCGTGATAACCTTTAAATTACTGCTCGAAATGTTCAATATTGTCCCTTTATGCGTTGTTTGGATGGATTTTTAGAGAGACTTTAAAATGATTTTTTCAAATTTTTTCAAACTCAAACCCCTCTTTTACAAAGATGAAATTCAACATTGAATTTAGTTTATACCTATATTTGATAAACAACACATACACATATAAGACTCATGTATATATTATAATTATTAATAACTATTTGTTCTATAAATGACTATTTTACTCTTAATCAATTCAATTTATACCTATGTTAAGGGATATAATTGTCGTTTACATTCTTAACTCATCTTTCCAAACGCACCCCTCTCTAAGTTTAACGAGATCATAATCATAGGTTTAATATTTGGGCGGGTTTGGGAACTCATGATTGAAAACATGAAGTTTGTACTATTTTCTCTAAATTCATTTTGCCGAGCCCTTTATACCTTTTACCAAACAGTCCCTTACTGCATTATTTCCAAGAGCGATCAAACAGGTTTATTATTAATGGTGTCATATCCAAATGACTCCAGATAAAAATTGTTGGGTTATTAATGTACCTGGCAGGGTCTTGGGGGTTGCAGCTACTTCCGTAGTATGGTCCAGTCCAGTATTTAGCTCGACGCAGGCCATATGTTTGAGAAAAGGTTCACTCCAAACAACTCCGCCAAAGGACTTGAAATAGATGAGTATCAATGACCACAGGGTACCACCAAACTTGGCCCATCTGATTTATGCTGAAAGACAGCCTCAATCCTACTGTTTTTCATGTCCTTTTAGCTATGTTTTGTCGTAATTTGCTAACAATTGTAATGCATGCTAGCTGTTTGAGAAAAGGTCCACCCTCCAAACAGCTCCGCCAAAGAACGTAAAGAGTTAAATATCCATGACCAAAAAGGTACCACCATCTTGAACCCTCTCTTTCATGCTCAAAGACATTCTCACTCGAACTGTTCTTGATGTCCTTTTAGGTATGTTTTGTCGTACATTTTGAACCGTTATAGACGTACGTAGGAGTACCATTATCTATACGAATACTTGAACCAACGAAACAACAAATGCACAGCTGCATAGGTCCCTGCTTCAAAAGCCATGCTACTATCATTTGTGGTTATTGAGCTGGCAAATGAACATTTTTTCATCCACATTTTACTTAAGTTTGATTACAAAACGACAACCTACCTATGGGAGCTCGGAGTTTCAATCACATGCAAGAAAAATATCACGAACTTTAGAGATTTTTTTTGTCGGAATCCTTGACAAGAATAAAATAAAAAATAAAATATGAACCCCCCTCCACACACATACACTCAAAATAATGAATATATCTTTCCAATCATGCATCATTTATACTTGTTGCTAGCACAGACTTTAGACATGCACAATCACTAGCAAACTCAATACATCGGAAAAAATAAGTTTTTCTTGCAAGAGTCGAACTTTGAGATTTCAAAACAGTAACCTCTAAATTCTTGTCATCTGAGTTATCCCCTTGAATTAGAAGTTATCTTTGCTACCATTCATTTGCATTTAGCATTGTTGAAGATGTGAAGTATTTAGCTTAAGTTCAATATGACCCTGTACGGCCAAGTGCCCTATAACCTAGGCCCAGACAGACCCATTAACAGAATCAACTACACCTGGAGAGCCATTTAACGAAGATCCTCCAATCTAGTAAACCTGGAAATTAAATATGATCGGAGATAAGAGTCAGTCCTAATAAATCATTTGGCAGTTATTGCATTATCAGCTACCAAGTTCACTTACACTAGACTTTGCCCCATTAAAGGAAGTTATTCTCTGTGAACAAAGTACACAATCAATATTCATACACTATACACATAAGATGTAAATGCTTTATTTTCTTTCTATGTGTCACAGTATCAGAATTGAACATCAAAGTCTTAGGCAGGAATCATACTGTTATCATCTTGACCTTTGAACCTTTATCTTGCTTACAGACCATAGAAAATATTTGACCAACTATCTAACTTTCTACATCAACAATTAACGTACCATTGAATGATAACCGATCTATCTTGCGTATATGAACAACTTTCTTTTGCCCCTTGGGCTACCGGATGCCATCACCCTCTACATTCGAAAATCTATATATACTTGGCCTTTAGAGGAACTTTTTCTATCGTACACAATTCAAATGTCTTAACCCAATCCAACCCCAGCCCCAGCCAAAAATAAAAGTCTCTCCCTCCCTCTCTCCCTCTCTCTCTCCCAGAAGTATCAAAAACTATGATGCCAAATACCTTACTTCGACCATTCCGGCCTGAAAGTTCAAGGTAAAGCTGTACACAGTGTATTTTGATTGTTCATTGTGCTTGTTATCTGTACTTTATACCTTCATTTGTTAATATACTTCGTCCATGGTTTTACTTTGAGTCTTTGTGTGGTTTCAATTAGTTTTTTGGAGAATTGTTGTTAATCCTTTTTTTTTTTTCCCCAGTATGAAATGTGGTTCAATATGGGCTTATGTAGGGAAATAATTCTCATGAGTTTCTCTTTTAAGTTTGTACATGCTAGTGGTCAAGCTAAACCCCATAACCAACTTCTGTTTATTTTGTTACTCGGTTCAACTCCACCATGCATAAGAGCTTTTCAACTGACATATCACAAGAAGTAGGAGATTATACTAATTAGCAAATAATATACAGAGTTTCTCTGAAATGGAAAGCCTACAGGACCAAAGCACAACAAATTACTCCAAATTAGGGTGGCCACCACTGTCATGCCCCAGCAGTCCAACCTAGAAAATTCAAAAACTAGAACATTTGATCCATTTGTTAGGTCTATGCCGAAAAATTAACCCACCATTGTTCTGGGCTTGCATATACTGATACATTGATCCATGTGATTGCTTGTTCGATTTGACTCAATAAAGTTTTGTATACGGGAGTATTATGTTATACACTAAACTATTTTAGTATATAAAAAAAAAAAAAACAACAAATATAAAAACTAGGAAACATGGGACCTGTTGAGTTTTGTGTGTGTGGTTGTAGATGCTTTCATTTTCGTTTGAGAGCATCACTTTGTAAATTTGAGAAAAAAAAATCCACTTTAGTGAATGAGTGTCAAAGTGTTTATCTGGCAATAATAATATGTTGTTGCGTTACAATTACAAACTATAGTTTTGATGTAGACTCTTTTTCTTTGCTTTTGTTTACTTTTTATAATCATTATCTTGGTTGGTCCTTAGGAACCACAAGACGAATCGGATCTATGTTGAGACAGACTTATCCGACGTTCACCTACGCTATTCTATTCCGTTCAACAACAATCCAATAACGAATCAAACAAAGTTCTCTTTGCGATCAGAGACTCCCAAACACAAGTCAGGCTTTCTCCTCTAGTTCCACCTTTGTAGCTCATTATTTTCTAATTACTATGCAACAGTTGCCATATAAATATAATTTATTTTTTTTTTGGTTTTGGGGGTGGTATTGGGTAGCCATAGCACAATAGTGAACTAGTCTTTACAATTTGAACTCATTGAGTTNCAAGTCAGGCTTTCTCCTCTAGTTCCACCTTTGTAGCTCATTATTTTCTAATTACTATGCAACAGTTGCCATATAAATATAATTTATTTATTTTTTGGTTTTGGGGGTGGTATTGGGTAGCCATAGCACAATAGTGAACTAGTCTTTACAATTTGAACTCATTGAGTTGGTGTAGTGCAGTATATAATCATATTTGTTTGTGTCACTACTAGCATACTAGAGAAGTGATGTTATCTTTAACCCTCGTGGCACCATTATTGTCCTATGTGCTCCTTCTCCCTCTCTCACATCACATGCATTGTGCTGCACTCATAGCCTTTGATCAGAGCAGTGAGATATTATTATTATTATTATTATAGTTGTAATTTCAGACCCACGCATTGACTCACTGTTCCCCCACCTCCTCCTTCCTAAACTGTGTCTTATCTATCTATTCCTGTTATTATGTGAATTGCAGAACCAGCCGAATCAAGAAAATGGCGAATAGGGTCTCCAACTTCTCCGATCTAATCCAACGGGTCACTGCCTCTTGCTTGCTCTCCGGCCGACATGAATACNATTGACTCACTGTTCCCCCACCTCCTCCTTCCTAAACTGTGTCTTATCTATCTATTCCTGTTATTATGTGAATTGCAGAACCAGCCGAATCAAGAAAATGGCGAATAGGGTCTCCTACTTCTCCGATCTAATCCAACGGGTCACTGCCTCTTGCTTACTCTCCGGCCGACATGAATCCGGACAAGTCTCTGCCGGAGATGAGTCTGAAGACGAAAAGTACAGATCCGAAGATGAAGATGATGAAAAAGAAGAAGAAGAAGAAGACGGGGAGGAGGAGGAGAGAGAAGAAGGTTTTAGGGTTTGGGAGGGAACAAAGGAGGAAGCGAGGAATGAGAGGGTGACAGAGCTGGAGATGTTGATCGGCGAGGTGTTCGAGGCGGTGTCGGCGATGAAGAGGGCGTACGTTAGCCTACAGGAGGCGCACTGTCCATGGGATCCGGATAAGATGAGGGTATCTGACGTGACGGTGGTGGCGGAGCTCAGGAGGTTGGGGGTTTTGAGGGAGAGGTTCAGGAGGAGTGTTGGGAGAGAATGTAGTGGTGGTGGAGGGAGAGGAACGTGGAGAGTTGGGGCGGCGACTTTGAGGGAGGTGGTGGCGCCGTATGAGGCAGCGGTGGAGGAGCTGAAGAGAGAAGTGAAGTCTAAAGAAGTGGAGGTTGAGAACTTGAGAGAGAAGCTGAAGACGGCGACGAGCCGCAACGGCAGCGGGAAGAAGGGTAGGTCTCAGTCTCACCACCAATCAAAGAGAAGAGTCAGCTGCAGTAGTCAAGCTCAAGGTATTCTCTCTCTCTCCCTCCCTCCCAAACTAACTCGAAATGACGAATGTAGCCTTGACCATTGATGGCCTGAATCGTCTTTTTATTTAGAATCAGATTAAAATAAAAAAAATATATAAAATAAAAAATTGAATCAGGTTTGTGNCCTTGACCATTGATGGCCCGAATCGTCTTTTTATTTAGAATCAGATTAAAATAAAAAAAAATATAAAATAAAAAATTGAATCAGGTTTGTGTTTGGAAATGGAAACCCTTGATAAGTCCCTTTTTTTTTTTTTTTTTTTAGGTGCGACACATGTTTTGAGTGGTTGATTTTCAGTCTAAATTCAAATTAAAATTTTTTAATACCCTTCCATTACGGTTGGAGAAATGGGTATTTTAGTCATTTTGTAATAGCTCCGGGATCTAACCACGGTTCGTTAGTGGCAGTTGCAACGTCGCCGGCTCCGGAACTATTCGAAGCCACGATGAGCTTGGTAAAAGAAGCATCAAAGTCATTCACATCACTTCTACTCTCACTCATGCGCTCAGCTCATTGGGACATCACAGCTGCCGTGAGATCCATAGAAGCCGCCTCTTACTCCACCACCGCCACTGCCACATCCATGACGGACTCAATCGTCGGATCCAACCACGCTAAGTATGCACTTGAATCCTACGTGAACCGCAAAGTCTTCCAAGGCTTCGACCACGAGACCTTCTACCTCGACGGCAGTCTCTCCTCTCTCCTCAACCCAGACCAGTACCGCCGGGACTGCTTCACCCAGTACCGCGACATGAAGGCCATGGACCCCATCGAGCTCCTCGGAATCCTCCCCACTTGCAGCTTCGGAAAATTCTGTTCAAACAAATACTTATCAATCGTCCACCAAAAAATGGAGGAGTCTCTGTTTGGTGATTTGGATCAGAGGCGCCAAGTCCTGAATGGGAATCACCCGAGGAGTGAGTTTTACGGGGAGTTCTTGAGGTTGGCTAAGGCTGTTTGGCTTCTGCATTTGCTGGCGTTTTCTTTAGATCCGCCGCCGAGTCATTTTGAGGCGAGTAAGGGGGCGGTGTTTCATCCGCAATATATGGAGAGTGTGGTGAGGATTAACGATGGTGGAAGGATGGTGGTGGGTGGGGGTCAGGTTGTGGGGTTTCCCGTGAGTCCGGGGTTTAAGCTTGGGGTTAATGGGTGTGTCATCAAAGCCAGAGTTTATGTCGTACCTAGGCCATAAATTTAGTATTTGCAGTGTCAAACAGTGGTTGTGCTTGCCCGATGAATTGGGGGGAGTCTAGGGTTGAATATATTGTAGAAGAGGAATGGGGGCTCAGTTTTGGTGGTATGTAGTAAGTGTAAGTTATTCATCACGTATGACCAACGTAGTATTATGATTGAGAAAAGAGTATTTATAATCACGTGAAAACCATGAGATGCTCATCTTATTTCTAATAATAAATTGCATCTTTCAAAGTACGCTCCCCATTCGTAAAATAATTTCTATTTCTATTTCTATGGACAGAAGTTTAGATATTGACTGCACTAATAACATATCAAACTGCAGGGGGTGGGTTTCTTTCATCATCACTACATAAATGTTTGCCATTCCAATTCATTCCAATTATCTGGAATTTGTTTGTTTATTTTCTTATTTATCCTTTTTTTTTTCCCTTTCCCTTTTCCTTTCATTCTATTCTTTGACTAGTTAGTAGATAAGTAGATAAATCATTATAAAAAATTTTGGAATGATAAAAATTAATTTAAAAAAATTGTGATTAGTTAGTAATCGGAGAGTAGAAGTTGATTGACGGGGGTACATTAGATTTTAAATTAAAATATTTAAAATTATAAGAATTTAAAAAAATAAAGAGGGAAGGTTTCACAAGTCTCGACTCTCTTTCCCCTAAATTGTTTGCTATATATATGAAAAGTCAAAATTTGTAAGATATGAGACCCGTAAACTTGTTTTTTGTAAGCTGAAATTTGAGTTTCACGGACAATGAACATAATTAAAAAAAAATGTTATATAATTCAAATAAAATTTAAAAATTATCGCTCACTCAAATGCATATCTTCTTCTTCTAAATTTTGAATGAGTGAGAATAACTCGGATCAATTAATTAATGGCCCCGTCCCCAGTCCACAGCACGGACCACAACCTCCCAAATTTCTCAAAAATATGGCGGGAATTTAATTTACTTCCACTTTTAATCCTCCCGCCAATACAGCCCTAGCTTTCCAGACACCCTTCTCGGCCCATCACTGTATAAAACCCAAACCCCCTTTCTCCCCCTCTCACTTTTCCCACTCTTTCCTTTCAAATCCCAACAGCAAACCCTAGCCCTATAATTTTCGTTGAAAATTTTCCCGGAAAAACGCAATCAAACAAACCCATCTGAGAAAATGTTGGAACTCAGGCTTGTTCAGGGCAGTCTTCTCAAGAAAGTTATGGAGGCCATCAAGGATTTGGTGAATGACGCCAACTTCGACTGCTCGGCCACTGGGTTTTCTTTGCAGGCCATGGACTCGAGCCATGTGGCACTGGTGGCTCTGTTGCTCAGATCGGAGGGATTTGAGCACTACCGCTGTGACCGTAACATTTCTATGGGGATGAATTTGAGCAATATGTCGAAGATGCTAAAGTGCGCTGGGAATGATGATATTATTACCATTAAGGGTGATGATGGGAGTGATACTGTAACTTTCATGTTTGAAAGCCCCAGTAAGTTTAATTATTCCTTCATAGAGATATTTAGTTGTTTTTTTTTATCTGGTTGGTGTTTGTTAATTGCCGGAGTGTAGATCTCCGTTGTAACGGAAATTTCTAAATGTTTCATCGAAGATGGGTCTTTATTTATGTAGATTTGTTTTTAAATTAGGGTTATGTTTATTCCTTGTTAATCATGTTTGTGGGAGTTTGATGGGCAGAAATATGATTTGTTTGGTTGCTGGGAAAAGGAGTTTCAAAACAAAATTGATGAAATGGAAGAGATCCGAGTGAAGGGAAAGAAAAAAACAAAAGATGAAATTCAAGTCGGAAAATAGTAGAGATGAAATATTTACAGTTCTTTTAGATCAATTCCAACTCTCTCTATTTCCCATTTCACCTTGTNACTGTAACTTTCATGTTTGAAAGCCCCAGTAAGTTTAATTATTCCTTCATAGAGATATTTAGTTGTTTTTTTTTTATCTGGTTGGTGTTTGTTTATTGCCGGAGTGTAGATCTCCGTTGTAACTGAAATTTCTAAATGTTCTATCGAAGATGTGTCTTTATTTATGTAGATTTGTTTTTAAATTAGGGTTATGTTTACTCCTTGTTAATCATGTTTGTGGGAGTTTGATGGGCAGAAATGTGATTTGTTTGGTTGCTGGGAAAAGGAGTTTCAAAACAAAATCGATGAAATGGAAGAGATCCGAGTGAAGGGAAAGAAAAAAACAAAAGATGAAATTCAAGTCGGAAAATAGTAGAGATGAAATATTTACAGTTCTTTTAGATCAATTCCAACTCTCTCTATTTCCCATTTCACCTTGTTGGCTCTCAAATCTAACGAGCCCCCTCTCTATCCCACTCCCCCCTTTCTCTTATTGCCATTTCACCATTTTTTGTTCGTCAGCATTTTTGTTTTGGTTCTCTTTCTTTACATCTCATTGATTCATTAAAATTCCATGACAAGTTGACAAGAACACAAAATTGATTTCTCTTTTTTTGGTTGAATTTTGGTTTAAATATGACCATTAAAAATTTGAATGGTTGGTTATATGGTATTTTCAATTTAAATTATTAAAAGTTGGTTGAAGTAATTAACTAAAATAAAGAGCATAATTGGAGTGAATTTGTAAAAGTAACTTTAAAATAGAGTGTAATATTTAAATATATTTTGAGTAATTAAAATGAAGAGTTGAGTTGAGGTTACTCTTTACCATGAAAAAATGGAAATTCTCTGAAAATTTTCCTATTAGAAAGGAGATTAAGTTTTTCTTCATTAATTAGTTTGGGATTTTTTTTGAATTTTTTTTTCCTGCATTTGGAGTTCTGTTTTATTGATATTGGTTTGTTAATATCAATTGTTGGATTTTTTGGGGGTTTTGTAATGGACTAAAGCACAAGATAAGATTGCGGATTTTGAGATGAAGCTTATGGATATCGACAGTGAGCACCTTGGAATTCCAGAGGCAGAGTACCATGCTATTGTTCGGATGCCTTCTTCTGAATTTGCAAGAATTTGTAAAGATCTCAGCAGTATTGGTGATACAGGTACTTAATTGGTGGATTCTATTCTTATGAGTTACTAATTATTTACATTTCTATCTTATTAGTAATGAATGGTCTTGAGATTTTGTTTTATTGATGCTTGCAGTTGTGATCTCTGTGACAAAGGAAGGAGTCAAGTTCTCAACAAGAGGTGATATTGGAACTGCAAATGTTGTTTGCCGTCAAAATACCACAGTTGACAAGGTTTATTCTTGCACCCTGTATTTCTACACCTAGATGTCATTTTATTGAAACTAATTTTTGAAAAGGTGTCTAAAATTCTTAGGAATTGTATTAGGGGATGATTTATATGTTTGGTTTGGAATTTGCAGCCGGAGGAAGCTACAGTTATAGAGATGAATGAACCAGTGTCATTGACATTTGCACTGAGATACATGAACTCCTTCACCAAGGCAACTCCACTTTCAAACACCGTTACAATCAGCTTGTCTTCTGACCTTCCTGTTGTGGTTGAGTACAAGATTGCTGAAATGGGTTATATCAGATTCTATTTGGCTCCCAAGATTGAAGAGGATGATGAGGAGACAAAGCCTTAAGTTTAAATTGTCAGCATTTTTTTCTCAGCTGATTGCTTTGTTTGTTCTTGTTCTCAACTTGTACCAACATTGTTTTCTCATACTTTGTTTATTTGAGGATTTCACGAATGCAGGCATGCAATTACTAGTCTACAAGAACTAAAAAATCCCAGTGTTTGATTTTTTTTAAAACATTTGACAAAGTTAACCATACTGCATTCCCCCGACTCCCTTACTGATGTGTGTTAACCTGATGCTTAGCTTCGTAGCTTTGGGGCATCCACCATGAGCTTAATGCCAGACATTCAAAATCTCAGAATGTATTGAATGCTAGTGTTTTATATATACATGCGTTGTATATGATAATAGATTGGATGCATGTACATGGACAAACATCAGAGACTTTCTTAAGCTACCACAAAAGCAGTAGCTGAACCTGTAAAATGGGTAATGGATCCTGTAAGACTCTTTGAGGCACCAAAATGCCTTATTCTGTACACACCTTGAGCAGCAGAGGCTGGGATTCTCCACTCTATTGTTGCCTGACTTTGAGGACTCAGTTTAGCTGGTCTTGACCACATAAACCGGAGGCACCAATCATCATCATCATAAGCTGGGATCCAAGAGTTCTTTCCATGGAGAATCTCCACAAGAGCAAATGTGCCTTCTGTCATGAGGTCATTACGGGGGCATGCTGACCAGAAAATGACTGTCACCAAGTCACCTTTCTTGAAGGTGGAGTTTTGAAGTACATCAGTGCTGACATCCCCAAACTTTACACCAGGAGGCGTCGCATCTGCTACAACAGGTGTTAGTAAGCTGATTTGCTTGTCCAGTAGGTCTGGGGGTTGTGGTCCTGGTTCAACAACTTTGCCACTTACAATAGCTGCTGCGAGCTTTGTGAACTCCTTAATGTAAGCACCAAGTGTATGTGGACCAAATAGTGTGGAGGCACCCTGCAAAGAATGATAACAATGGAGAAATTGCAATCAAAACGAACAGTAGCAGTGTTGCAATATTCCAAGATACTCCCCCATCTCTAACTAGTCTTTCTGCTTCATTTGACCATCTTAATACAATGAGATTTAGAAAGTAGAGAGTTAAAGATGCAGACATTGAGTTCATTTANTCCAAGATACTCCCCCATCTCTAACTAGTCTTTCTGCTTCATTTGACCATCTTAATACAATGAGATTTAGAAAGTAGAGAGTTAAAGATGCAGACATTGAGTTCACCATAGACTGCATTTATTGGGAGACAGTGAGCAAACTACAGCTATGAATTCAACCAAGTGGAAAATGTCACAGCTGCAAATAGTACTTGGAATTCAAAGGAGATGCACACCGGAAACATATGCCGGGCAGAAGGTAATATCTGCTTGAGTCACAAGCCTTCAAATCAATTATATTTGCATTTGAAAAGGAAATTTACCATATAAAAATAACATCCTTTTTTGAGACCCCAGAACCCTAATTGCACTAGTATTCTTAAAAAGGTATTGCCGAAAGGAGAAGTGCGCTCCCTCAATGGACTTAGTTTCATATGATNGCTTGAGTCACAAGCCTTCAAATCAATTATATTTGCATTTGAAAAGGAAATTTACCATATAAAAAAAACATCCTTTTTTGAGACCCCAGAACCCTAATTGCACTAGTATTCTTAAGGTATTGCCGAAAGGAGAAGTACGCTCCCTCAATGGACTTAGTTTCATATGCTAGCCACAGCCTTCTTTGAGAATATATATACAAACCTCCTTTATCACTATAATTCAATGTATACTATAGATTTTTGTCATGCAGTATGTTTATTGACTGACCTCATATCTCTGAATCTGGTATTCCTCAAAAGTTGTCACGTACTGTGAATATGTATTAGTCAACCCTGCTATCACAATATGAGTGTCGTTGTTGAATTCCCCATTTCCTTCACTTGTAAGCAATGTTTTCACAGCATCACGTAAACGTCTCCCAGCCATTGTACTGAACTCTGTTATGAGAGAAGGAAAAAAAAAAGAAAAAAAATTCGCAGACTGAGGTATATTGACCATGACAATATTGCACCAAGAGCTGTCCTCTTAACACGCTTAAAAGATCGTTTTCCACTAAGATTGTACTCTAGTTAACACATTGAAACATGTTTTACGTAATCAAAAGGGAATGAGAAGGAAGAAACAAGCAAAGGCATTACCTCCAGGTACACTGAGAATGACCAGCTGCCCTATCCTTAGGATCTGAATTGGAAGTACTGAAGGCTGCAATAGCAAGAAGTTAAAATGTCTTGTAACATGTTCGGACCTATGCACAATATATATTCAGAATCATAATAAATGGAATTTGGGATTGTGAGGGGTTTCCTATGATGGCTTATTTCTTTTTTCCCCTCTTTTTTTGGTGTTGGGGGCCTTGGGGTGGAAGGAAGGGGAAAAGATTATGGGACTGCTAATAGTATAAAAGACAACTTGAACTCCCTTGCCATTCAAACAAATTGAACCATCATGGGTACTGATATCTTCTGGGCATAGTGTGAAAATGCGGAGTACTAGGTCAGCCATTCAATCAGTTGTTCATGTTCCGTGGGAAAAAGCCATAAGATACCATTCCATTGATTACATGGCATGATGCAACATTATGAACGTGCTATTAATAGGTGTGATTCCTATGCACGATTACCAGGAACAACAAACACCCTAGGATTTTCATATATTCCGGAATATGGTTCCTATAATTCCAACGTATAATTTGGCAATGCATAGCACCCTACTTCTGGGATCACTGATCTGTGGAATGTAGGAACTTCTCTGAAGTTTTAAGAATGTAACCAACCTAAATGATCCCCAGAACCTAAAAGCAACAGTTTCTATCTGGTTTTCCTTCTCTGTGGGACATGTAAGTCCATTTCTAGCTAATATACAATGGAAGACTAAATTAATATACCAACAAGTCAGTCAATTTTGGATAGTTTGAGTTGCAGACATTTGCCACCTAGAATCCAAGAGGTAGACAAGATGGCCAGAAGCCCGCTTTGTTCCTAAGTCCTAACTTCAAGTATCCCATAACCCTGGACATGGATTTATCTTGGTAATTACCTGGTGCATATGGGAAGAGGGCACGTCATGTACTGGTGTTGCAAGTGGCCCAAATTCTCCTTGTTATCAAAAAGAAGTGGAAAAACGAAAGGAAACACTTGCCACCTAAAAGTTAGTGTGTGAAAACATCTCAATGANTGCAAGTGGCCCAAATTCTCCTTGTTATCAAAAAGAAGTGGAAAAACGAAAGGAAAACACTTGCCACCTAAAAGTTAGTGTGTGAAAACTTCTCAATGATTTCGCTTCCATATGAAAGGCATGTATGGAGGTATACTCGCTAAAAGACTAGAAGTACACTCTGTGAAGGAACCATGAAGTTACTAGTTTTGACTTTTTAAGATGATAGCAACTCACCGCCCAATCGTATGGCTTATCCATTTCACCAGTATCAAGCAGTATAGGCTTTGGATGTTGGCAGTTGATTTGCCGCTGGTTTGGTGTTTTCAGAAAGTTGCGGACCATTCTCCAAAATGCATTCCCCTGAAGTAACATTATAGAAAAACCACAACAATGAAAAATAGGTGTATTTTATAGCAAACGAGGGTACAAGGTCAAGTAGATTCATAACATATTCAATTTCCCAATTACCTTGTTATCTCCCTGCTTAAAATCAAAAGCTCCAGGTCCGTCTGTTGTACCAGCAGCAAATGCAAACCCCATTGCAGCGGGACATGTTTTGACCACCTCACTACCTCCTCCCAGTTTAGAAATTGTCACCTCAAGGTTGGAGAAGTCCAAATAGCTGTGACGATAATCAACTTTCCCTTGTATTTGCTCAGATGCAGTGTTGAAAAGATCCACAGCTTTTTTAAATTGTCTGTCTCCAATAATACGAGTGCTGTCATATTCATCTGGGTAACTGCTAAGTACGCAAGAAATGAGATTATCAGAATGAGGTACTTGTATGGTTTATCCCAGAAAATCTTAATATACAAAGAACTCCATACCCAGGTCCTCGGCCATAGCACAACTCATTCTTCCCACCACAAGTACTGTGATTGAAGTCACAAGGTAGCCCAGTATCATTGCAGAATGCACCAAGCACATTTGGACTAACATCACCACAATTGGTTTGACAAAATGCAGATACAAATCTAGGCCTATCAGCCAACCTGAGAGAACTCCTCACACGGCTTGCAACACTCAAAAACCTGGTTGCTGGTTTACCAGAAGAAGACTGGAAAGAAGCAGCAATTTCCAATAACTCCTCATCTGCAATTTAAGGACATCCATAATCTTAACAAGTTTATTTTCTTTCTCCCATAAAACCAGATAATACCCTCGATGCTACAACTCCATCCCTTGAATCCTTAAATTACGTGTCGGATCTAAGTTAAACATGAAATCAATGGGGGTATGAAATCCAGGCCAGATGCTATCACGTTCACATACTAAATCTGTCCAGATTTAATGAAGAAAGTTTTGTGTTCATTTTTTTTATTCCCTTCCTTTTTGGGTTTTTCATGTCACATGTTCACTACTGTGGGCCTTCAATTATAGAATTTTACTTTGCAGTCATACGTTTATTTTTTAATAGAAACAAAATGTATAAATGCTTGAATAACGAGACCAAATACCCAATGTTTTTTATTTGATCTGAAGTACTCTACATTAATAGCACATTGTTTGAAGTTAGAACTTGTGGGTTGAACAAACGGGCTCCTAGACAATGGACAACACCAAGCACTCACTCAAAGCCTTATAGCAAAGAGCATTAAGCACTTGAAGGCGTGGTGAGTAACCAGTTGAACTGAGAATGTTCAACCATCTTACATTTCTTAGCCATTAGAAGCATTGGTTTACAGCTTATTTCTCTTATAAAAGACAAATTAAGCAATTAAATGATACATACTTCAAGCTAGGCTGTCTTTATGTCAAACTGCGCTAGTGCAATTGTCAAGCTTGATAACAAAATTAGCCGCTGACTAAGAGAAACCCAACATAGACAGGACACGAGGTTGGTGGCTGTACAAAAATTTAGTCAGGTATCAGTGCACCATTTGACTAGGTTAGGGTGCGATCCATTTACAACACAGATTCGACACCCCCAACCCACATATTAGTTAGTTTTATTTCCAGCCATATTCATTTTTGAGTTGATGTTCTACAATCGAAGTCGAAGAGGGTATGGACTTACTCTTTTCATGAACTCCAGGAATTATGTTTGAGATTCTTCGGGGAATTCCACTACCTTCAGGATCATTGGACCTGGCAATTCCACCTCCATTCTCATCAAACCAGTCTTCCATAAATCGTGCGGCAGCCCCTTTGTTGTCCCCACTTATCAACGAGTTTGTACTGCTCATAGAGGTTCCATGAGTTGCAAACCAGTTAAAGCTACCCACTGGACCCCATTCATCATCTACGAACTTCAGAAGGGTCATTTCTCTGTCAATATCATACTGGTATTTACTGCGTTCTGCTGCAGGATTGTTGAGATAAGCACTAGGACTGCGGTTTATGCCAGCATCTAAAACCTCTCCTGTTAGTTGGAAGCCCAAAAATAAGTAATTATAAATTCAATATACAAACACAGTGTATGATAGATTATCCAGAAAGAGTTAACTCACAAATTTTTAGCCTATACTCTGCTGAAGTAAATGGTCCCAATCAATAAGTAAACCAAAAAATAGAACATGCAATTGCCTAGAGAAACCAATTTTTACCAAGCTTACACAGGTATATGAAGATCTGTATTAGCTTATTTTTAGATAGTCTTGGCGGCATTAGAAAGGCACTGAAATAGATCTAGCCACATAAGGATCGACAATTTAAATCACATGCAATGCAAACATAAGGACTTCAGCTAGCTAATGCATGGGGATAATAACCCTCAACAAAGTAAGAACAATTATCTCTTCAATGTATAGACGTAATTTAACCGTCACTATAAAAATAGAAGAGGCATAACAAGATTGCAACAATACCATGGATTATCAGCAAAAAAAATGCTATACAATGCATTGAATAAATCATATCCAGCATTTTATGGGAACTTTATTTCAGACTAAGGGATTATGTAGCTTAGAACTCACCCCCTTTGGGGGGGGGGGGGGGAAGATAGGTCGGGAAGCTGAAGATATACCTTAAAAATGTTTAATCTGAAAGTGATGGTAAAAGCTATAAAACTAAGCTGTATTTTAGAAAAGAATTCTGTGTTAATAGTGGAGGAAAGTGTTTACATGTTAAACAAAATGCAAAAACTAGTTTGCTTCTAAGATCCTCACCCTATAATAACTTTCCTACATACAGAATCACCGTGTGAAGCACATACCTCATACACAAGGCCTAAAAGAATGCACACCCACAAGCCAATTATGAATTTTTTACCAGATGATCAATGCTGATTCTACCAAGCTATCTACTTTGCTATGAAAGGAATGAAAGGAGATACACAAATATAAGTCACAAGNTTTTTTGGGGGGGGGGGGGGGGGGGGGGGAAGATAGGTCGGGAAGCTGAAGATATACCTTAAAAATGTTTAATCTGAAAGTGATGGTAAAAGCTATAAAACTAAGCTGTATTTTAGAAAAGAATTCTGTGTTAATAGTGGAGGAAAGTGTTTACATGTTAAACAAAATGCAAAAACTAGTTTGCTTCTAAGATCCTCACCCTATAATAACTTTCCTACATACAGAATCACCGTGTGAAGCACATACCTCATACACAAGGCCTAAAAGAATGCACACCCACAAGCCAATTATGAATTTTTTACCAGATGATCAATGCTGATTCTACCAAGCTATCTACTTTGCTATGAAAGGAATGAAAGGAGATACACAAATATAAGTCACAAGCATCAAGGCTGGCCCTAAGTGCATCTTGAGCTTCTTGGTGGGAGATAGAGTTTAAGAGATGGATACCATTGTGTGGATAAGATTCCCATGATTTCATGGAGTCCATATTCCCATGATAAATTTCTTACTTTCCTCATGTGAGCAATATCTGGGAAAAGACCACTTCAGGGCTGCTAAAAGAGGACTTCACAAGTAGTAGAATCCGAAATGATAAAGGAAAATGAAACNGGTGGGAGATAGAGTTTAAGAGATGGATACCATTGTGTGGATAAGATTCCCATGATAAATTTCTTACTTTCCTCATGTGATGGGGTCTGGAAGGCCGGCAGAGTAGTGAAAAGTTAATTGATTCGTTGAACTTATCATAGAAATTCATTTCAACTTGACTCACTCTTGAGAGAAATAAATTACAGTAACCAAACATAAACCTGATGAGTCATTTCAGTCCCAAAAACTACTTCTGCAGATTTATGCATAATTGTGCAAATCCACTTAGCGAAAAGACAGGTAAATTGACCTCAGGCTATAAATAAAAGTAAAACACATGAGCATGTTAAGAGAAAAGTACATAAATAAATATGCAGTATGATTCAAGAGTTCATTCCATTACCTTTATTCACAAGAATTGACCCAGGCCGGAGGTTTTCATGAGCTTGTATGATGCTTTGTTCAATGCCATCAACAATAACATCAAATGACTGACGCACGAATCCAAGAGATGTTACAATATACACAACATATTGGAGATAACCCCCAGGGCCGGCATGGGTATGTATACCACTAATAGCAACATTCTTCTCAGTATATAGGTTCCCATACCTGCAATACCAAGAACAAAATATGGTTTCTGTAAGATAACCAATTGAAAACATACTCGTGTGAATAGAACAAAAGGATATGAGCAATTTCCTCATTTTTTTCTAATAGTCACAGGATGTAATGCATCAACTTGATTCTGCTTCTTCAATCTAAACTATAGTTGACTATACCATAGGAGTAACTTAATGAGGTAATGACTACCTTGCCTTCAGTCTCTCAAGCAGTTTAATAGTCACAAGTTGTGAGGCCATGCAAGCATCGAGATTCACAAATACCACACGTTCCCCTTGTGGCTCTGCAACAATAAATGCACGAGCTCGCAACCTAAAGTGAATGCCAGATGCAATCTGGTCCATGATAGCATAGCCCATCATGTTGACATCGGCTGCTGGCCCCGTAATATCATAGCTTCCAACCCCAATCAAGTAATTGGAAGCTGAGAGTATCCCTGTACCATTCTGTAGTAATAATACTAAGGAAACCCAAAACCATTTAATTGCAACTGGCCTCCAAATATTGAGATTAGGAAGGGAAGATAACCCCATCTTCACTCCTGAGAGATTAATCGATTCTTTGCAATATCCTTCATCAAACGGAAACACCATATTAATGTCATAAGATTCCTCATGAGAAGGCATGTGAGTAGTATAAAATCTGTCACAACAAATTGGGTTAATTGCATTAGAGGTCCCCAAAGTATAGAGTTTGTCTCATTTTAGCCCTCAATGTTTCAATTGCATCATTTTGGTCCCTGAAGTATTAAATATGTTTCTATATGGTCCCTTAAGCAGACAGCATCCAAATTGCTAATAATTTTTTATCATAAACTTGTCACGTAATACTCAAATATGGACAAAAAAATTATTTAGATAATTCTTGACCAAATTTCTACTCAAATTTTGTTAAATAGCTATCTAAATTAAACAATTTTGATCATGAGCTATCCAAATTTTGGTCAAAAACTACTCATATTATACATTTTTTTGTCAAGAGCTACCTAAATTTTATTTAAGAGCTATTAAATTTATTTTTTTTGTCTATATTTATGTATTATGGAACAAGTTTATGATAAAAAATTGTTAGCAATTTGGACGTTGTCTGTTTAAGGGATCATTTAGAAACATATCAATACTTCAGGGACCAAAATGATACAATTGAAACATTGGGNGCTATCTAAATTAAACAATTTTGATCATGAGCTATCCAAATTTTGGTCAAAAACTATTCATATTATACATTTTTTTGTCAAGAGCTACCTAAATTTTATTTAAGAGCTATTAAAATTATTTTTTTTGTCTATATTTATGTATTATGTGACAAGTTTATGATAAAAAATTGTTAGCAATTTGGACGTTGTCTGTTTAAGGGACCATTTAGAAACATATTCAATACTTCAGGGACCAAAATGATGCAATTGAAACATTGAGGACTAAAATGAGACAAACCCCATATTTTGGGGACCTCTGGTGCAATTAACCCCAACAAATTCTTTGCAAATGTCTTCAATCTAAAATACTGGTCAGTGCTAAAGTTATGTGAGTGTTACAACCACACAATCACTTTGAATTTTTTTAGTTAGGACACAGTTTTAAGAAAGAAAATACTAGGTTGCACAAGTGATGACCCCCATTTGAAAATAAATAAATATCAATTCATATTATAGTAAACCAAAAAATTGGATCAAACATATAGTTTACCACCATAATACATATTTGTACTGTCCGTTTCAATTAAAACGTGCTTCTGTTTTGTTATTGCCACCAACCAAAACATAAACAACAAATTTTTATATTATATTCACTTCGCAAAACAGGATTCCTCGATTTCAACACTATTGGAAAGCAAGATCAAGACAAAAGTTGATGTCCCTACAGATATTTAAGCAAAACGCATGGACTGTACAAATAAAGCAAGTAACATACACGCACACAGAGGGAGTACGAAACCCTATGATGGAATCTATCAATGTTTTTCTTTTGAACAGAAATTTAACAATGTGAACAACTAAAATTTAGGAGAAGATACCTCAACAAACTGGGAGCTAGAACCCGATTACATACAATCGCATTAGCAGTTTCTGCCGATTCAATTAATTTTCCGTCCTCCTCGTGGTAGTTGTTGCTGTTGTGTGTGTGTGTGTGTGTGAGAGAGAGAGAGAGAGAGAGAGAAGGAAGGGTAGGGGGAGGTTAGAGAGTATTGAGAGTCCAGCTATGATTTATAATGGAGTGAGGCTGAAGAAAACAATGTCGTTGCGGTTGCGGAGAGAGAGACAGAGAAGTGATGACTGATCGTTTGTCTCTACTTTCTTACAGCTTTCGGAGACTTTTATTTTGGATTCACATTCTGGCGCCACTGCGAGTGCATGAAATTTTTAGTGGGACGATGATGATCGATGAAAAGTAAATCAATATTGATCTGGTCATGGGTATACGGATCTCGGATCCTCCGATGAAATAGGGTCCATTAATTAGCTCTTTTTATGAGTTTGGATCCATTATAAATCAAATAATGAGTTTTTTTTTTAGACTGATGTTATTTAGACCTTTTNATTTTTAGTGGGACGATGATGATCGATGAAAAGTAAATCAATATTGATCTGGTCATGGGTATACGGATCTCGGATCCTCCGATGAAATAGAGTCCATTAATTAGTTCTTTTTATGAGTTTGGATCCATTATAAATCAAATCATGAGTTTTTTTTTTAGACTGATGCTATTTAGACCTAATTTTTAATCTAATTTATTAAAGCTATTAAATTGACAATCTATCCCGTCAAACTTTTAATTATTAATTCAATAATTATAATAAATTAAATTAATAAATTAGATCTAAATATTTTTTTTTAATTAGAGGGGGATNTGAGTTTGGATCCATTATAAATCAAATAATGAGTTTTTTTTTTAGACTGATGTTATTTAGACCTAATTTTTAATCTAATTTATTAAAGCTATTAAATTGACAATCTATCCCGTCAAACTTTTAATTATTAATTCAATAATTATAATAAATTATATCTAAATATTTTTTTTTAATTAGAGGGGGATCGAAATCACCACCAATCATTAAATAATTTAGGAGTTTTATCACTTGGGTCAACCCGGCGATCCAGACCAAATCATGAGTTGACGAGGACTCAAATCACAAGTTCATCCTTTAACTAAGAAGTAATGGTATTGAAAACTAATTCTATATAATAAATAATGCTATTGAAAACTAATTCTATATAATAAAGTAATTTATAATTCAAATTTTAAAAAATAAATAAAATGACTTTTATTTTTTGCGATTCAGATCGCTTTAAATTTTATTTTAAAATTAATTTAATGGTTAATATTAACACCCTAAATTTAATAAGAAAAATAAGGGCCTAAAAGTGTGTTTGGAGTGACTTTTTAAAAATATTTTTAAGAATTATTTTTTATAAGTATTTTATAAAAAAAATAGTGTTTGAAACTGGTCCACCACTATCTCTACCACCATCGTCGCCACTATTGCTACTGCCGTCGTCGTCGCCGCCTCCACCACCACTGTCGCCGCCACAACATTGCCACCACCACGACCATCGTCACTGCCGCCACTACCACCCCTGCCGCTGTCATCGCCACCAATACCATTACAATTGCCGCTGTCGTCGCCACCCTTATTACCACCACCATCACCGTAACCACGGTCATTGTCACCAATCATAACCATCATCATCTCTTACCACCATTACTGTCGCTCACCATCTCTCATTCCACTGCAACTGATGTTTAAATTCATTTATCTCTCTTTTATGTTTGTGATTTGATTGTGGATATGAATATAAATATATTTATTTTTTATTACTCCGTACTTTTAGACACATACAATAACTAGTTTATTGATATGATTTGTTGATCTAATTCATTGTGATATTTAGATTGATTGTAGGTCCTATTAAATATTAGAACTTGATGTTGATATGATGATTCATATAAAATCACATCATTATGTCAGTAAATTATATTAATTTTTTATGTCCAAATGATATTATTCTTAACGACGTTTGGTAGGTGGTACTAAACTATAGGAATAAAATAACTATTATTTAGTAATCTCTTTCAAATGTTTAGTACCTGGTAATCAAAATTCATTCACATTCCCATAAAAATGTATATTCTCATGGACAATAAGATTTGTTATTCCTTAATATTTATAATATAAAATATGATAAATTTCAATAAATTTATCTAATGATCTCAAATAAATTCATCTAACAACATTAACATCTCCCTTAAAAGTATTTACATTGAATTTCCCTTCCCTCCAAATTATTTATCGTGCCTTCAAACACTAGTTACCTCTAATTTGATAATATTTTTCGTTCCCAACTAACATTACTTGTCACTACCACCACCGAGGATTGGGGCTGAAGGTGGGGGTCGAGTGTAGGTCTGGTTTCTAACGATTTTTTAAATATATATTTATCTAAATATTTGAATAATTTTTTAATGTTATTTCAGTGCTTAATATTCTATTATGTTCCTACCTTAATTTCATTTTCTTGTAAAATTATTAATCCTATCAAACACAATGTATATATGCCCAACAAAGTGCATACGCTAAACCAGAACCACAAAGTTCGTCAATTTTTTTTATAAATGCCCAAGAAAAACCCATACGATAAAGTCAAAAATTCGTAAAAACATTTCAAGAAAATTGAAATAACCAATGGGGATTTACATTGCCTCTAATGTATTTTTGCCAATGGCAAATTCATTTATCTCATGTTCAACTCTATTTAATATTAAATTTAAAGAAAAAAAGTAAAAATACATTGTTATTTAAGTTTGATTTTTTGCATTACAAAATGTGTTTAGACAAAAGATTATCGTTAGTGTAATTATAATATATAAGTGGATTCTCATCTATACAAAGTTCAATCTTTTACAAAAAAAAAAAATTGATGAAATGGTTATCTAAGTACATCCAAGGAAAAACAACCTTATCTTTGTGTTTGTAATCATCGGTATCATGGTAAAAAACAACTTTTCGATCCTTAGTACTACCATCACTTGTTTTTCTATCCATAATCTAATGACAGAATCCTCGAAGAAATGATGTTGAACTTGACGTAGATAGGCAATTGCATTAGTTAATATGTTTTTGCCTCCCGCCGTTAAAGCAACACTGTATTGAGGAGGACAATAACGTGTTTTCTCGTAAATTATTGAACAGATTAACATCTATACTATTAGAGGTATAAGCTGTCTGTTTTATTGATGGCTACGATGATGGGATTGTCCTTAATGAACCATGGTATGAATACACCGATCCGGATCTTCTATTGTTAGTGTTTTTAACAGCAAGGGGTGGTGTTGTGTGAAACGACAATGTTTTAAAGAATAGCACTTTCTGCTGTGCAGTAGAAAATCTGGACTCATGAAAGCAAGCGGGAATGTTCGATTCAGATTGACATATATATTTTTGTCAACAAAAATATTATTTGTACTTAATTTCGAGATTTAATATGCAAACACAAGAAAAATTATAACTATTGGAATAAAAGTTGAGCTTCGTTTGACATTACTAAAACTTATAAATAAAACAATTGATGTGTTACATTGGTCTATGATTAAGTCAACATATCAAATCTCTATAATATTACTCTTTTGAGAATAATAATAGAGCAGTCAAAAGGGGGTTCATCACTACTGGGCCAGGTCGGCCTATAAAGGAGAAGTCCATTTGAAGCGTCAGACAGCCCAGTGATCTTTAGGATAGACACAAAAGAAATTATGCTAAAAAACAAAAGAAAAAGAATCTTTTGAGCCCCACGTTAGTAGTGAATTGGTGTATAACTTTTTAGCTACTCTTTATGTTCTTACTACTGGTATTTTGCTCTCACACACACACATACACGTCAAACTCATTCGCAACCAAAGGAGGAACTCTTCAACTCTCCCATCTCGCACTTCTCAGTTTTCTGCAGTTTGATATGGGCCTCATCATCCAGTTTGATAATAAAAGATAGGTGGTCAAGTGTAAGATCTCTTTTAATTTATTTTTTGGTAAATCATATATCATTCGTTCAAGTAGGATCTGAAAGACCCTAGATCTAACTGAATCAAACCCAATTAATTAAGTGAATCCAAATTAGCTACAAGACAAGTTAAGCCCAGCTCAAGAATCCAATCTAGTTTAAATTTCAAGAAGATTAGCGTACGTGAAAAGTAGTTATTGAAATAGTCACTCTCCAAAATCAAGACTACCTTTAAAGAATAGCACCAATCTTTAATTGTAATTATCCACTTTGAAGGACTAGTCATCTATCCCTTCACACCACTGCCTCAATTAAGGCTTTGTGCCTGTAAATTGTAAGCCCTTTTCATATGAGAGGGGCATCTCTCTACACAAATTACACAACTATTTCTCTCATAGAGCAAACCTTTCTCTCTCTCTCTCTCTCCCTACTACTTTATCAATAAAGACTACTGGCCATTTTTGTCGTCTTGGAATAAGTCACCCTGATCGAACCACTATACACTTGTGTGTTGCTTGTGTTAATCAAATATTTATCTCATTTATTAATTATTTTATTGATTACTTCATTAATTATCCTGAATCATACACTCGACTTTTGATTGTGTATAAACATATTTTGTACATCATCAAAATTTATTGTATATAAATAAATTTCTCACTTATTAACGGTGAATAATGTGACAAAAAAAAATTAAAGACAAAATATATTGAAAAGAATGTTAGTCCTGATGCCAAGTGATAGAACACGGACATTTGTAAATGGGACTCTAGACACAATCATACTCAAATAGCTAATGCAAGGGACGAGCTGAATTGGGAATCTAACGAGTGCCACATCATATATTAATAGTGTCCCATCATATAATCGTTCATTAAAAAAGTTAAAAAAAAACAGGCCATTTTTAACGCCCTACATTGCCACCACCACAGCCATCGTCACCGCCGCCACTACCACCCCTGCCGCTGTCATCGCCACAAATTTGTAACGCCCCAAAAACCCCCTTGGGTGACATTACATTCTAAAAACCATTCACACCATGAGAGCATTACGTAAATTCATCACAACGAAAGTTCATTCATCAACCATTCATATTTTAACAAAATTTGGGCAGAGTCTCCTTTGTACGAGGAGCTTTACCCAAAACACAACCTGTACAATTATATTACAATTGACCACACCGGGTCTATTTATCCATCATAAAATAACCCTTCATTCATCATATGTCATATCCACAATGTCATCCCAAAAGAATAGGCCAAGTATGACAAATATATTCCCAAAAGAATTAAATTACACTTGCAGTGAAATAACAAAATACTAGACTTTACATGATTTCAAAATAAACTCTCTAGTCTAGTACAAAAGAAATATAACTCTAGGCATCCAGTTCAGGATCCCCGTTCCCCTCTAGGGGAGCTTCCCCATGCACTGGTTCATCTACTTGTAACTCCTCCTCATAGACGAAATCTGAAAAGATATTATCTGTAGGGGATGAGCACTAAGCTCTGTAGCAACATTCCTTCCATACTCATACAAGGTTTAGAAAACAAGTAAAACAGTTCGGTCTTATTTTCCAAAATATCATATAACATTTGAAGTAAAACCGTGACATTTGAAACAGATCTCAAGTTTAAACATTCGCAATAATTTAAATGAACAGTAAACCCAAGTCACAATGAGCAACCATAACCATTTCCAACAAGTTCTTGTAGAGTCTCATACCTCCACAAGCTCTTGTGGGAAATGCAATAGTAACACCATAATACAAAAAGGAACGCTTATTCCACCATCGATTATTATATTTCCTTTGGCAGGTGGCATACTTAAAAGTAAACTCCACCCCCTTCAAGTCTTTGTTTCCCATAACCGCATACTTACAAGTAACCACGGTCGTTAGATGTCCTTTTAGGTAGGTAGCATACTTACAAGTAACCTCTACCCCCCTTGAAGTCTCCCACACATAACCGCATACTTACAAGTAACCTCGGTTCATAAATATCCTCTTTTGGTAGGTAGCATACTTACAAGTAACCTCTACCCCCCTTCAAGTATTCCACACTTAACCGCATACTTACGAGTAACCTCGGTTCATAATTATCCTCTTTTCATACCAACAATCACATACAAGATAAAATCCACAAATTGCCCTCAACAAGCAACCATTATCAAAATCCCCAAATTTTATCATGCGACAATCCAAATAACCAATTAAGAAAAATACAAGAGATCACCACCACATCATTTTCATTACTCACACAAAGCACTAAAGTTCTCAAAACCAAGCTTGAGCAAATGTAGAAAGAGAATTCCATATTTCCCCAAAAACTAGGGTTTTAAAGCTATAAAAGAAGTTTCATGGGTAATCAATCCTAACTTTGTTTAAGACATGCCATAATTGCAAGAAAACCAAGAAACAAGGAATTCCTAGCAAATACATACAAGTATGAATCAAAACATATATATATTTTAGCCTTAGCCTCAATGGACAAGCATGGAAGAAAAACCCCTACCTTGAATCAAAGTTTCAAACCAAAAACCCAAGCTCTAATGACCTCCTTTCTCCCTTTCCTCCTTTCCTCTATCTTCCCCAAGGGTGCTAAGGGGTTTGGGGGTGAGAGATGTGAGAAAAAATGGAAGGAAATGGGCTGGTTTCTGTGTTTTAAACACAGCAGTCCGCGACAATCACTGTTCATGGGCTGAATTTTGAGTTTTTTTCCAAAATTACAGTTTTGCCACTAGAAATCTCCAATTTGATCCATACGACTACCCTAAGGTTTTTCGACGTTCCGGATTCATTTTTAATGTTATTTTAACCTAAAAACATTGCTTTTTATGATTTATTTCAAAACTAAAATAAATTCACACTTGGAACATTAAAATTTCTATTTTATTCCTTCGAACTACTATAGGTGATATCCTTACGATTTTAATATATATATATGGTTTATTCTTAAGTCATTACATATAGAAGAATCACTAAACAAGTACATTAATATATTAATGTAAACATATGGGGTTTTACACCTTCAAGGTCTAATAAGAAAGCACAACCCTTTACTATCCAAGGAGCACCATAGTGCAGATTTTTGGTCAACTTCATAGAATAAACTGATTTGACTCAGGTATTTCTAGGAGGTGTAACCTATATGGTTGGAAAGATATACGAGTTAGGGTTCTAACAAAAATAACGGTGCACAATTCGGACTTTCCAATAAAGAGTTATGATGAAATTAGCGAAAGGTAGTCTGCCAGACAGATTTTTGGACAGTGTAGACACTACTTCGTAATATGGACATAACTCCTTCCTCCTAGTTCCGATTGAGATGATTTAAGGTGATATGGAATCCTAAGAGAGAGATCTACAAATTTCATGTTTTAAGTTTTGAGAGATATGGACTGCATCAAGGTTGAAATCGAGCTTGATGTTACAACAGTGCACTGTTCATCCCTTTTTCATTCTACCAAATTCAAACACACATCACTACACATATCCCCATTTTTACAACAATTATTTACTATATATCTATATACATATATAAAAGAAAATGCGGGGTGTTACACCACTACCATTACAATTGCCGCCGCCGTCGCCACCCTTATTACCACCACCACCACCGCAACCACGGTCATTGTCACCTACCATAACCATCATCATCTCTTACCACCATTACTGTCGCTCACCATCTCTCATTCCACTGCAACTGATGTTTAAATTCATTTATCTCTCTTTTATGTTTGTGATTTGATTGTGGATATGAATATAAATATGTTTATTTTTTATTACTCCGTACTTTTAGACACATACAATAACTAGTTTATTGATATGATTTGTTGATCTCATTCATTGTGATATTTAGATTGATTGTAGGTCCTATTAAATATTAGAATTTGATGTTGATATGATGATTCATATAAAATCACATCATTATGTCAATAAATTATATTAAATTTTTATGTCCAAATGATATTATTCTTAACGACGTTTGGTAGGTGGTACTAAACTATAGGAATAAAATAACTATTATTTAGTAATCTCTTTCAAATGTTTAGTACCTGGTAATCAAAATTCATTCACATTCCCATAAAAATGTATATTCTCATGGACAATAAGATTTGTTATTCCTTAATATTTATAATATAAAATATGATAGATTTCAATAAATTTATCTAATGATCTCAAATAAATTCATCTAACAACATTAACATCTCCCTTAAAAGTATTTACATTGAATTTCCCTTCCCTCCAAATTATTTATCGTGCCTTCAAACACTAGTTACCTCTAATTTGATAATATTTTTCGTTCCCAACTAACATTACTTGTCACTACCACCACCGAGGATTGGGGCTGAAGGTGGGGGTCGAGTGTAGGTCTGGTTTCTAACGATTTTTTAAATATATATTTATCTAAATATTTGAATAATTTTTTAATGTTATTTCAGTGCTTAATATTCTATTATGTTCCTACCTTAATTTCATTTTCTTGTAAAATTATTAATCCTATCAAACACAATGTATATATGCCCAACAAAGTGCATACGCTAAACCAGAACCACAAAGTTCGTCAATTTTTTTTATAAATGCCCAAGAAAAACCCATACGATAAAGTCAAAAATTCGTAAAAACATTTCAAGAAAATTGAAATAACCAATGGGGATTTACATTGCCTCTAATGTATTTTTGCCAATGGCAAATTCATTTATCTCATGTTCAACTCTATTTAATATTAAATTTAAAGAAAAAAAGTAAAAATACATTGTTATTTAAGTTTGATTTTTTGCATTACAAAATGTGTTTAGACAAAAGATTATCGTTAGTGTAATTATAATATATAAGTGGATTCTCATCTATACAAAGTTCAATCTTTTACAAAAAAAAAAAATTGATGAAATGGTTATCTAAGTACATCCAAGGAAAAACAACCTTATCTTTGTGTTTGTAATCATCGGTATCATGGTAAAAAACAACTTTTCGATCCTTAGTACTAACATCACTTGTTTTTCTATCCATAATCTAATGACAGAATCCTCGAAGAAATGATGTTGAACTTGACGTAGATAGGCAATTGCATTAGTTAATATGTTTTTGCCTCCCGCCGTTAAAGCAACACTGTATTGAGGAGGACAATAACGTGTTTTCTCGTAAATTATTGAACAGATTAACATCTATACTATTAGAGGTATAAGCTGTCTGTTTTATTGATGGCTACGATGATGGGATTGTCCTTAATGAACCATGGTATGAATACACCGATCCGGATCTTCTATTGTTAGTGTTTTTAACAGCAAGGGGTGGTGTTGTGTGAAACGACAATGTTTTAAAGAATAGCACTTTCTGCTGTGCAGTAGAAAATCTGGACTCATGAAAGCAAGCGGGAATGTTCGATTCAGATTGACATATATATTTTTGTCAACAAAAATATTATTTGTACTTAATTTCGAGATTTAATATGCAAACACAAGAAAAATTATAACTATTGGAATAAAAGTTGAGCTTCGTTTGACATTACTAAAACTTATAAATAAAACNTTTAATCTGCAAACACAACAAAATTATAACTATTGGAATAAAAGTTGAGCTTCGTTTGATATTACTAAAACTTATAAATAAATCAATTGATGTGTTACATTGGTCTATGATTAAGTCAACATATCAAATCTCTATAATATTACTCTTTTGAGAATAATAATAGAGCAGTCAAAAGGGGGTTCATCACTACTGGGCCAGGTCGGCCTATAAAGGAGAAGTCCATTTGAAGCGTCAGACAGCCCAGTGATCTTTAGGATAGACACAAAAGAAATTATGCTAAAAAACAAAAGAAAAAGAATCTTTTGAGCCCCACGTTAGTAGTGAATTGGTGTATAACTTTTTAGCTACTCTTTATGTTCTTACTACTGGTATTTTGCTCTCACACACACACATACACGTCAAACTCATTCGCAACCAAAGGAGGAACTCTTCAACTCTCCCATCTCGCACTTCTCAGTTTTCTGCAGTTTGATATGGGCCTCATCATCCAGTTTGATAATAAAAGATAGGTGGTCAAGTGTAAGATCTCTTTTAATATATTTTTTTAATTTATTTTTTGGTAAATCATATATCATTCGTTCAAGTAGGATCTGAAAGACCCTAGATCTAACTGAATCAAACCCAATTAATTAAGTGAACCCAAATTAGCTACAAGACAAGTTAAGCCCAGCTCAAGAATCCAATCTAGTTTAAAGTTCATAAAGTTCAAGAAGATTGGCGTACGTGAAAAGTAGTTATTGAGATAGTCACTCTCCAAAATCAAGACTATCTTTAATTGTACCAATCTTTAATTGTAATTATCCACTTTGAAGGACTAGTCATCTATCCCTTCACACCACTGCCTCAATTAAGATTTTGTGTCTATAAATTGTAAGCCCTCTTTATACGAGAGAGGCATCTCACTACACAACTATTTTTCTCATAGAGCAAACCTTTCTCTCTCTCTCCCTACTACTTTATCAATAAAGACTATTGGCCATTTTTGTCGTCTTGGAATAAGTCACCCTGATCGAACCACTATACGTCTGTATGTTGCTTGTGTTAATCCAATATTTATCTCATTTATTAATTATTTTATTGATTACTTCATTAATTATCTTGAATCATACACTCGACTGTTGACTGTGTATAAACATATTTTGTACATCATCAAAATTTATTGTATATAAATAAATTCCTCACTTATTAATGGCGAATAATGTGACAAAAAAAAAATTAAAGACAAAATATATTGAAAAGAATGTTAGTCCTGATGCCAAGTGATAGAACACGGACATTTGTAAATGGGACTCTAGACACAATCATACTCAAATAGCTAATGCAAGGGACGAGCTGAATTGGGAATCTAACGAGTGCCACATCATATATTAATAGTGTCCCATCATATAATCGTTCACTAAAAAAGTTTAAAAAAAATAAAATAGGCCATTTTCTTTATAAGCAATTGTATATTTTACGGATGATGATTATTGAATTTTGTATGACTAGTTTGTCTGTATGTTTTGTTGCTGGTGAACGGTTACACGAATTGATACTATTGACACGGTGTAATTCTTAAGCTACCACGAAGCTAAAAAGTTACAAAAATTATTTTTTTTCAATACTTAGCTATTACGTGACAAGTATATAATAAAAAAAATTACTAGTAATTTAGATTTTGCGTGCTTGAGGGACCGCATAAAAATATATTTAATAATTTAGGGACCAAAATGAAATAATTGAAATATTAGTGACCAAAATGAAACAAACTCTATACTTTGGAGACATCCATTACAATTAACCCCTATAATTTTGTTGTGTGACTATTCCCACCATACAAATCTTCATTCTCACCTCATTTAATTTCTTATTATCAAAATACTAAATTTACTCATTCTATATCCATCCCATGCTACATACACTCATTTTGATAAGTAAACTCAATTTATATTTTATTACAATTAGAGTTTCATTCTTTATCTTATCTCATGCACTCACAAATATATTTTTTTAATATAAATTTTTTCAGTGAGATACATGTTAGTATTACTTCTCAATTTAATTATATGATTGATTTCATATTTGTTATATTGACTTTTATTATTTTCGATATATTTTTATATCTCTGTTAAATTTAATAATTTTTTATTTTAAATTTATACGTATGTATATATGTGTGTGTGTGCGCGCGCGCGCGTAGTCGTGCACTTTTAGATTATTTGTTTTTTTTTTCATATTAAGGTTTTACATTAATGTTTGTTATTTTTTTTTCTTTTTTAATTTTGTATATGTGCTTGATGCTTATTTATTTATTTATTTTCATATTAAGTTTTGTGTCTAGTAGTTTTACTTGGCTTTTTTTTTGTTTCATAAATATATTTATGCATTAAAACTAATTGTTTTCTTTTATTATTTTTTCTTATAATGATTTTTTTTATTAAAGGAGTGTACATAGAATCGGTAAACTTAACTATTAATGGGGTATATAAAGTATAAGATATGTTTAATTATTAATGGGGTGAAAATAGAGATTTATGGGGTGAAAATAACCCTCATCCATAATTTTTAGAGAAATGTTATATTGCCTAAATAAAAAAGAACCAAATTACCGTTTAAATTTCTAGACAGTATGATAATTCCTAATATCACAATATTACCGTTTAAATTTCTATTGTAGAAGATGGAAGAGCCGAAAACTCAAAACAACCAATGTAGATGTTGTAGCACCTGGAAAATCATCGAATAGTATTTCAAATACATCAACATTACCAGCATTTTTTTTATTTTTAAATGTAATTAGTGTCTACTTTAGTTTGCAAGATTAGACACGCCAACCAAGAAATTTAGGACCTAATCAAAACGTATTAATTATAGCAATATCCAGCTGTTATCGCGCTACCAAATTCAAAAATGGTTGTCCAGAATTAGAAAAATAATAATAATAATAATATATTTTACTTTTTTTAAAAGGTAAGTAATTCAAAAGGTTTAGATTCAGAAGGTTTTCAAATTGACCGTTCTTTTTCTATCCGTTAGATTCTCTAACCCATTAATCCATGTGGCCGCCACCACCAGTTCCAAATACCAGATTCAAAATTCAAATTGTATCATAACCATTTATAACCTAGATTCCCTCACCCACCAACCCTCATCGTCATTATTGAAACGCTCGCTTTCTCTCCAAAACTCCAACCCCTCTTTTTCTATATCATCCATCAAACAAACCCTCCCCCCCTCCTCTCTCTCTCTCTCTCTCTCTCTCTCTCTAGACCAAAATGCGTGAGATTCTTCATATTCAGGGTGGCCAATGTGGCAACCAAATAGGTGCGAAGTTCTGGGAGGTGGTATGTGCCGAGCACCGTATAGATGCCACCGGAAGGTACCAGGGAGACTCAGATCTTGAACTTGAAAGGGTCAATGTCTACTACAACGAGGCCAGCGGTGGTCGGTTCGTCCCTCGAGCTGTGCTCATGGATTTGGAGCCTGGAACCATGGATAGCATCAGATCTGGGCCTTATGGTCAGATTTTTCGCCCAGATAACTTTGTTTTCGGTCAGTCTGGGGCTGGAAATAATTGGGCAAAAGGGCATTACACTGAAGGTGCTGAGTTGATTGATTCTGTTCTTGATGTCGTGCGAAAAGAGGCTGAGAATTGTGACTGCTTGCAAGGTATTTGATAAAAAGCATATAAACGGTCATTACACACTCCCTTTAACCATTCTGTACTCAAAACCTAAATGTTGACATATTTACTCATTTGATTGTTTGATTTGCAGGGTTTCAGGTGTGCCATTCTTTGGGAGGTGGGACTGGGTCTGGAATGGGGACTCTTCTGATTTCGAAGATTAGGGAAGAGTACCCAGATAGAATGATGATGACTTTTTCGGTCTTCCCTTCTCCTAAGGTTTCGGATACGGTCGTGGAGCCTTATAATGCGACTCTGTCTGTTCATCAGCTTGTGGAAAATGCAGACGAGTGCATGGTTCTTGACAATGAGGCGCTGTATGACATTTGCTTCCGAACGCTCAAGCTCACCACTCCAAGTTGTAAGTTTTCTTGAATTTTCGAGGCATTTATTGGTTAATATAAACACCGTCTTGGATCAGAAAGGTTTTTCTCACTAATTTGTGTATATGATTTGATTGGTCATATCATGGCCGAGTCTTGCTTATTTGTTTAGGTTGATGCCCGACGAAATATTGGGTCTAATCTGGGTTTATTTTAAAAAATGAGACTAATTTACTTGAAAGCGTTTGGGGCATACCTTATGGTAGCTGTTCTGTGTCATTTTTCGTGTGTAATATTTAAGAAGAATGTTTTTAGAGATGCTTAACTGTAGCGTGATGGTTGTAAAGTTTTTGGGGAAAAAACCAATGTTTCGTTCAAATTTTNTAGAGATGCTTAACTGTAGCGTGATGGTTGTAAAGTTTTTGGGGAAAAAACCAATGTTTCGTTCATATGTTTATTAATTCTAGGGTATTGTTATTGTCAGGAAAGGTTTTGCTGCTTTTGGAGAAATTCAACAAAATTGGGTAGTACGTTGAATTTCTTAGGAAGAAACGAAATATTTTTCTTCAGAAAAAAAAAGTTAAGCGTCTCATGGCACTAAGGTGACCATGTTTTTCTTTGAATTTCAATGAGGTTCTTCATGTCACCTTTTCACTGCTATGAATGGATTCGTTGTCACAAAATGGAAAGCAAATGTGAGAGTTTGCTGTGTGCTTCACGATGATCAACCTGTGAGTTTAGTAGTTTAGGTGTTTAACAACGTTCTATAGATTTTGCAATCATGATTTGTCCATAATTATATAAGAATGAATTTAGTTATAATGCTATACCCTATGTGAGATCAGCTTGACAAATAATATTCTTTCTGGGGTTGATTTTTCTACTGAAGAAATTTTATAGATGATGAGTAATTTGGGGAACTTTTCAAATACATCAGAGGGCGATGGTCATTTTGTTTTGAAATGAAAGAGAAAAGTGTTGTGTCACATCAATCTCCATGTAGGAAATCCAACTGGACTGAGGTGGCTCATCTCTTTTTTTCTCTAATTTCAAAATGCTTAGTTAGGTTGGCCAAATTTTTGATATCAACTTTTGTTTACTTAATGTTGTGGCACACTCACAACAAACAAGTAAAACCCAAAAATGTTTGATGATTCAGAAAAATGTTTGCTGTAAATGTTTGGTAAGAGTAGTATTAAGGAAGTTCAAAACCAAATGATAAGTTTTGTTGCACCAAAATGTACTTTGTTGGAGTATTAGCATGTGAGTTACTTCTTTTTCATTGGAGATTTTTCTGGTGGCGAGTTCCTTGGTGTTTTTAGCAGCACTGATTATAGTTTTCCCCGTCTTAACAGTTGGAGATCTGAATCATCTGATATCTGCTACCATGTCTGGGGTTACATGTTGCCTAAGATTTCCAGGCCAGCTTAACTCTGATCTCCGCAAGCTTGCTGTGAACCTCATTCCATTTCCTCGTCTTCACTTTTTCATGGTGGGTTTTGCTCCTCTTACCTCACGTGGATCTCAGCAATACCGGGCATTGACAGTTCCTGAACTCACCCAGCAAATGTGGGACTCAAAGAACATGATGTGTGCTGCTGATCCTCGTCATGGCCGTTATTTGACAGCATCAGCTATGTTCCGGGGAAAGATGAGCACCAAGGAAGTGGATGAGCAGATGCTAAATGTACAGAACAAGAACTCTTCCTACTTTGTTGAGTGGATTCCCAATAATGTCAAGTCAACGGTGTGTGATATTCCACCAACCGGGCTAAAGATGGCTTCAACATTCATTGGCAACTCAACATCGATACAGGAAATGTTCAGGCGTGTGAGTGAACAATTCACAGCCATGTTTAGAAGGAAGGCTTTCTTGCACTGGTACACAGGAGAAGGAATGGATGAGATGGAGTTCACTGAGGCTGAGAGCAACATGAACGATCTGGTATCAGAATATCAGCAGTATCAAGATGCAACAGCTGACGAGGAAGGCGAATATGAGGATGAAGAGGAAGAATATCAGCAGTGATGCTGATGATGGTAACTGGGGAAGGAAGAGTTGCTTTAACTGTGGTTGTAACCTCAACTACCAGTTTTCCAGATTGTAGGGGGAAACATTTGCACTATGCAGAACCATAAAACTTATTAGTTTTCCTTAATTGCAATTTCTTATATGATTTGTGTGTGTTTTTCCAAAATCTTTGCGTGGCATTGCAATGCTAGTAGCTTCATATACCCTTAGNAGAAGAAAAACCTATTCGAGGTGGCTCAGTTTCTACCCAATTGGGGCATCGGATACCACATGGCCAAGACTCACTGGATCGGCGTATCCTATCAGATCACCAAGATTAATCTCTATAAGGTCTTTCCTAGTCGTTCATCTATATATCAATTCGTGTTGGGTTCTTTTTTATTCGGTTTGTATTAAGGTCGTTTTTAGGGTTTAATGAGTTTTTTGGAGGGTTTTTGCAGGATGGTAGACACGGGAAGGCTTGGGGACTTGTTCATAAGGAAGNAGCAATGGTCCTACTCTAGTGATTATACAGCAAACACAAGTCTCTTTGTATAACTCTAACATGCCAGGTCTACATTGCAACCTTGTAACTTCTAAGTCATTTGACATTATTACACTTCGAGACTCTAAGAAGATGGTAAGGCTATGATATTATCAACTATGCTATTAAAATCCGTATTCACAAATATTGATTGAACAAATAATAAAATAATTAAAAAAAACTTTAAACGTGAGAGGGACATAAAATATATTTGAATTTGACCTTAAAGAGCATATGTGTATCTCTCTAGGCCTTTTTAGTGGTACTGGATGCCCAAAAAAGAATATTACAATTATGTGCAAAATATTTCTCAATTAAAAAAAATTATTTTTGAATATGTAATTTTTCCAATTTTTAAGGGGACTGATATGGAATTAGCAAAAATATCATTAAAAACCATCATTTTCAATTCAAAATTATATATTTCCCATTTAGCCGTTTCATTTCACCTCTTTCTCTCTCTTAATTTCGGTATAGATTAACTGTTTTTAATCGAATTAAAAAAAAAAAATTGAAGTAGATATATATTAACTTAGATACCCGAAACCGTTAAAAAATAAAAATAAACTAAAAAAATAAAAATATTAAACAATATAAGAAAAAATGAAAATTGGAGAAAAAGAATGTAATCACAGCAGCACTCGGTACATTTAGGAAGCCGAAAGAAGAGAGGGAGAGAGAAGGAGATTATCTGAAAATGGCGAGCAGTCTCGCAAACAGAGCAGCTTCAATGGAGAGAACGGCTAGCTTCTTTCGGCTCTCCTTCAGATTTCTTAGAAATTTCAGCGATTCCACCACTACTCCTGCAACTTCGCCGGCGGTTGGGGAAGCCAAGAAGCCCAAGAGGAAGAAGAAGAAAAACCTATTCGAGGTGGCTCAGTTTCTACCCAATTGGGGCATCGGATACTTCATGGCCAAGACTCACTGGATCGGCGTATCCTATCAGATCACCAAGATTAATCTCTATAAGGTCTTTCCTAGTCCTTCATCTATATATCAATTCGTGTTGGGTTCTTTTTTATTCGGTTTGTATTAAGGTCGATTTTAGGGTTTAATGAGTTTTTTGGAGCGGTTTTGCAGGATGGTAGACACGGGAAGGCTTGGGGACTTGTTCATAAGGATGGTGAGTTTTCACATTCTCTCTTGTGGCTTTGGTGTTTCTGAAATGTTGTTTAATCCTATGTTTGGTTGCTGCTAAAATGCATTAGTTGTTAGAACGGTTATGTAATTGTCCTCAAAGAAAAGGTTTTTGGTTTTCTTATGGCTCAAACAGAATTGTTCAAGCGTGAAAAATTGATTGTGATTCTTTTCTTACATTTTCTCAGCAGTCGAGGTTTAGGGTTTTTCATTCTCTTTTGTGCTTAGTGTAACTGATATTATAGGATGTATGACAAACAGATTCGGAAAGAATATTACTAATAAGTTATAAACTAGCTAGGTTTATAAATGTGGGATATTTGGAGATATGTATATAGTTATTGGCGCAAAATATGCTTTTGTAAATCTACATAAGTGGCAAGAGAGTTCCAGAAGTCCGCAGATCATGTAATTTTTTTAACTGACTCTGCATAGATATTTTAGCTCCCATTGACGACTGTCTTGGTGACCAAGAACGTCCTGGTGGGTGAACTACCTACGTTCGGTTCTCCCGCAATCAGTTGTATTAATGGGGTCAAATGAATAGGAAAAATCTGGCCGCACTCAAATTTTTCTTAGCTCCTACAAAGAAGTCCTACTTAGAACAAATATGTAAGCTTCATATCACATGCATTGTTAGCATATTTCTATTTGTTTCTTTCTTTTTTGCTCTTTCCCCCCTTAAAATCCTTTTATACCCATCAATAATCAGACAAGAATCCTCCTTCTGGTAAGAGTCCCACATATGAAGGTTATGCTTGTCATGGGCATATGGAGCACATTGCATGAACTCTTCAAATCTTTCATCTATTCAAGACGTAAGATTTGAACTCTTCAACTAGTTCATCTGTCCACTAAATAAGATTGGAAGTTTGAACTCTTCAAAATTTTCATCTATACACGAAATAAGATATGATAAAATGTCGGTTGTGGATGAGTTGAGTAAATATCTACGTCACTCTTTCAAACCCAAATTGGAACTTGTGGTGCTAAAATGCACTGAAGAGTAAGTTTTTAGGTCTTTTGCCACAAAAAATATTAATTATTATTTTTATTTAACTATTTTGTTGATTTGACTTTCAAGTCAGCCACTGTTCACTTGTACAAGG
>CAUOFW020004169.1:1524882-1578861 GCA_963454935.2 Ilex paraguariensis
CCCCCTCTCTCTCTCTAGACCAAAATGCGTGAGATTCTTCATATTCAGGGTGGCCAATGTGGCAACCAAATAGGTGCGAAGTTCTGGGAGGTGGTATGTGCCGAGCACCGTATAGATGCCACCGGAAGGTACCAGGGAGACTCAGATCTTGAACTTGAAAGGGTCAATGTCTACTACAACGAGGCCAGCGGTGGTCGGTTCGTCCCTCGAGCTGTGCTCATGGATTTGGAGCCTGGAACCATGGATAGCATCAGATCTGGGCCTTATGGTCAGATTTTTCGCCCAGATAACTTTGTTTTCGGTCAGTCTGGGGCTGGAAATAATTGGGCAAAAGGGCATTACACTGAAGGTGCTGAGTTGATTGATTCTGTTCTTGATGTCGTGCGAAAAGAGGCTGAGAATTGTGACTGCTTGCAAGGTATTTGATAAAAAGCATATAAACGGTCATTACACACTCCCTTTAACCATTCTGTACTCAAAACCTAAATGTTGACATATTTACTCATTTGATTGTTTGATTTGCAGGGTTTCAGGTGTGCCATTCTTTGGGAGGTGGGACTGGGTCTGGAATGGGGACTCTTCTGATTTCGAAGATTAGGGAAGAGTACCCAGATAGAATGATGATGACTTTTTCGGTCTTCCCTTCTCCTAAGGTTTCGGATACGGTCGTGGAGCCTTATAATGCGACTCTGTCTGTTCATCAGCTTGTGGAAAATGCAGACGAGTGCATGGTTCTTGACAATGAGGCGCTGTATGACATTTGCTTCCGAACGCTCAAGCTCACCACTCCAAGTTGTAAGTTTTCTTGAATTTTCGAGGCATTTATTGGTTAATATAAACACTGTCTTGGATCAGAAAGGTTTTTCTCACTAATTTGTGTATATGATTTGATTGGTCATATCATGGCCGAGTCTTGCTTATTTGTTTAGGTTGATGCCCGACGAAATATTGGGTCTAATCTGGGTTTATTTTAAAAAATGAGACTAATTTACTTGAAAGCGTTTGGGGCATACCTTATGGTAGCTGTTCTGTATCATTTTTCGTGTGTAATATTTAAGAAGAATGATTTTAGAGATGCTTAACTGTAGCGTGATGGTTGTAAAGTTTTTGGGGAAAAAACCAATGTTTCGTTCATATGTTTATTAATTCTAGGGTATTGTTATTGTCAGGAAAGGTTTTGCTGCTTTTGGAGAAATTCAACAAAATTGGGTAGTACGTTGAATTTCTTAGGAAGAAACGAAATATTTTTCTTCAGAAAAAAAAAGTTAAGCGTCTCATGGCACTAAGGTGACCATGTTTTTCTTTGAATTTCAATGAGGTTCTTCATGTCACCTTTTCACTGCTATGAATGGATTCGTTGTCACAAAATGGAAAGCAAATGTGAGAGTTTGCTGTGTGCTTCACGATGATCAACCTGTGAGTTTAGTAGTTTAGGTGTTTAACAACGTTCTATAGATTTTGCAATCATGATTTGTCCATAATTATATAAGAATGAATTTAGTTATAATGCTATACCCTATGTGAGATCAGCTTGACAAATAATATTCTTTCTGAGGTTGATTTTTCTACTGAAGAAATTTTATAGATGATGAGTAATTTGGGGAACTTTTCAAATACATCAGAGGGCGATGGTCATTTTGTTTTGAAATGAAAGAGAAAAGTGTTGTGTCACATCAATCTCCATGTAGGAAATCCAACTGGACTGAGGTGGCTCATCTCTTTTTTTCTCTAATTTCAAAATGCTTAGTTAGGTTGGCCAAATTTTTGATATCAACTTTTGTTTACTTAATGTTGTGGCACACTCACAACAAACAAGTAAAACCCAAAAATGTTTGATGATTCAGAAAAATGTTTGCTGTAAATGTTTGGTAAGAGTAGTATTAAGGAAGTTCAAAACCAAATGATAAGTTTTGTTGCACCAAAATGTACTTTGTTGGAGTATTAGCATGTGAGTTACTTCTTTTTCATTGGAGATTTTTCTGGTGGCGAGTTCCTTGGTGTTTTTAGCAGCACTGATTATAGTTTTCCCCGTCTTAACAGTTGGAGATCTGAATCATCTGATATCTGCTACCATGTCTGGGGTTACATGTTGCCTAAGATTTCCAGGCCAGCTTAACTCTGATCTCCGCAAGCTTGCTGTGAACCTCATTCCATTTCCTCGTCTTCACTTTTTCATGGTGGGTTTTGCTCCTCTTACCTCACGTGGATCTCAGCAATACCGGGCATTGACAGTTCCTGAACTCACCCAGCAAATGTGGGACTCAAAGAACATGATGTGTGCTGCTGATCCTCGTCATGGCCGTTATTTGACAGCATCAGCTATGTTCCGGGGAAAGATGAGCACCAAGGAAGTGGATGAGCAGATGCTAAATGTACAGAACAAGAACTCTTCCTACTTTGTTGAGTGGATTCCCAATAATGTCAAGTCAACGGTGTGTGATATTCCACCAACCGGGCTAAAGATGGCTTCAACATTCATTGGCAACTCAACATCGATACAGGAAATGTTCAGGCGTGTGAGTGAACAATTCACAGCCATGTTTAGAAGGAAGGCTTTCTTGCACTGGTACACAGGAGAAGGAATGGATGAGATGGAGTTCACTGAGGCTGAGAGCAACATGAACGATCTGGTATCAGAATATCAGCAGTATCAAGATGCAACAGCTGACGAGGAAGGCGAATATGAGGATGAAGAGGAAGAATATCAGCAGTGATGCTGATGATGGTAACTGGGGAAGGAAGAGTTGCTTTAACTGTGGTTGTAACCTCAACTACCAGTTTTCCAGATTGTAGGGGGAAACATTTGCACTATGCAGAACCATAAAACTTATTAGTTTTCCTTAATTGCAATTTCTTATATGATTTGTGTGTGTTTTTCCAAAATCTTTGCGTGGCATTGCAATGCTAGTAGCTTCATATACCCTTAGATTGAGTATGCTTGCAGCTTCCTATGACCTGCGGAAGCAAAAACATGACCTCGCCTTTTAAATTTGGTATTACTTGAGTTCTTGGTGTAACTTGGCTTGGAGTAATCACCATAATGCAACTCCTAATTCATGGATACCGGCACCATTAGAGTAGCAATGGTCCTACTCTAGTGATTATACAGCAAACACAAGTCTCTTTGTATAACTCTAACATGCCAGGTCTACATTGCAACCTTGTAACTTCTAAGTCATTTGACATTATTACACTTCGAGACTCTAAGAAGATGGTAAGGCTATGATATTATCAACTATGCTATTAAAATCCGTATTCACAAATATTGATTGAACAAATAATAAAATAATTAAAAAAAACTTTAAACGTGAGAGGGACATAAAATATATTTGAATTTGACCTTAAAGAGCATATGTGTATCTCTCTAGGCCTTTTTAGTGGTACTGGATGCCCAAAAAAGAATATTACAATTATGTGCAAAATATTTCTCAATTAAAAAAAATTATTTTTGAATATGTAATTTTTCCAATTTTTAAGGGGACTGATATGGAATTAGCAAAAATATCATTAAAAACCATCATTTTCAATTCAAAATTATATATTTCCCATTTAGCCGTTTCATTTCACCTCTTTCTCTCTCTTAATTTCGGTATAGATTAACTGTTTTTAATCGAATTAAAAAAAAAAAATTGAAGTAGATATATATTAACTTAGATACCCGAAACCGTTAAAAAATAAAAATAAACTAAAAAAATAAAAATATTAAACAATATAAGAAAAAATGAAAATTGGAGAAAAAGAATGTAATCACAGCAGCACTCGGTACATTTAGGAAGCCGAAAGAAGAGAGGGAGAGAGAAGGAGATTATCTGAAAATGGCGAGCAGTCTCGCAAACAGAGCAGCTTCAATGGAGAGAACGGCTAGCTTCTTTCGGCTCTCCTTCAGATTTCTTAGAAATTTCAGCGATTCCACCACTACTCCTGCAACTTCGCCGGCGGTTGGGGAAGCCAAGAAGCCCAAGAGGAAGAAGAAGAAAAACCTATTCGAGGTGGCTCAGTTTCTACCCAATTGGGGCATCGGATACCACATGGCCAAGACTCACTGGATCGGCGTATCCTATCAGATCACCAAGATTAATCTCTATAAGGTCTTTCCTAGTCGTTCATCTATATATCAATTCGTGTTGGGTTCTTTTTTATTCGGTTTGTATTAAGGTCGTTTTTAGGGTTTAATGAGTTTTTTGGAGGGTTTTTGCAGGATGGTAGACACGGGAAGGCTTGGGGACTTGTTCATAAGGATGGTGAGTTTTCACATTCTCTCTTGTGGCTTTGGTGTTTCTGAAATGTTGTTTAATCCTATGTTTGGTTGCTGCTAAAATGCATTAGTTGTTAGAACGGTTTTGTAATTGTCCTCAAAGAAAAGGTTTTTGGTTTTCTTATGGCTCAAACAGAATTGTTCAAGCGTGAAAAATTGATTGTGATTCTTTTCTTACATTTTCTCAGCAGTCGAGGTTTAGGGTTTTTCATTCTCTTTTGTGCTTAGTGTAACTGATATTATAGGATGTATGACAAACAGATTCGGAAAGAATATTACTAATAAGTTATAAACTAGCTAGGTTTATAAATGTGGGATATTTGGAGATATGTATATAGTTATTGGCGCAAAATATGCTTTTGTAAATCTACATAAGTGGCAAGAGAGTTCCAGAAGTCCGCAGATCATGTAATTTTTTTAACTGACTCTGCATAGATATTTTAGCTCCCATTGACGACTGTCTTGGTGACCAAGAACGTCCTGGTGGGTGAACTACCTACGTTAGGTTCTCCCGCAATCAGTTGTATTAATGGGGTCAAATGAATAGGAAAAATCTGGCCGCACTCAAATTTTTCTTAGCTCCTACAAAGAAGTCCTACTTAGAACAAATATGTAAGCTTCATATCACATGCATTGTTAGCATATTTCTATTTGTTTCTTTCTTTTTTGCTCTTTCCCCCCTTAAAATCCTTTTATACCCATCAATAATCAGACAAGAATCCTCCTTCTGGTAAGAGTCCCACATATGAAGGTTATGCTTGTCATGGGCATATGGAGCACATTGCATGAACTCTTCAAATCTTTCATCTATTCAAGACGTAAGATTTGAACTCTTCAACTAGTTCATCTGTCCACTAAATAAGATTGGAAGTTTTAACTCTTCAAAATTTTCATCTATACACGAAATAAGATATGATAAAATGTCGGTTGTGGATGAGTTGAGTAAATATCTACGTCACTCTTTCAAACCCAAATTGGAACTTGTGGTGCTAAAATGCACTGAAGAGTAAGTTTTTAGGTCTTTTGCCACAAAAAATATTAATTATTATTTTTATTTAACTATTTTGTTGATTTGACTTTCAAGTCAGCCACTGTTCACTTGTACAAGGTGACTACTGGCTTATTTCCAGAATTAAGTACCAATCTATGGCACTTTTTAAACAAAATTACTGGAATACGGTTTTTTTGAATTTATTTTTCAAACTATGGCATTTTTTTTTTATTTTTTATTTCCCGAAGGTACTATGGCATATTTATTTACCAATCTATGACATTTTTTTAAAAGTGTGGTTGTTAACCCTACATTTGTTAGAAAGCGTGGTCAACAATGCCGCTTTAAATTGAACTGAATTTTTGTTTCCCAATAATCCTTTCTGCTAATGCTTGAATACCACTAAATCTTTTACCGTTTCTCTTCCAAATTTCACCAAGAAGACCTTTCAACGATTCTCCATGACAGTAGAGCAATTGAATCTGAAAAAAAAAAACTTCTTGAATTAAAATACGATCCGACACAACCTTCTTTAATCATCAAAATGCCCTTCCGACATTTCCAAATCATGGGTAAAATCTAGGAATGATGAAAAAAGTAAAAAATAAAACTCAAATGTGTAATCTGCCATTTACGGTATAGCCCAACAATCAATCTATAGCAACCACTTCAAGACAATTCTATTCAACAATCAAAACAGAACTCACACCGAAAACTAAATGGCTCTAGCGTCATAGAGAATTGTCCAAGGGTCTCTTGGGTAAAATTTGGGAGAGAAACGATAAAAAATGAAGTGTTATTCAAGCATTACCAAGAAGGATTATTTGGAAAAAGAAATTCCGGCTATCCTGTTTTTTAAAAAATGTCATAGTTTGGTAAATAAATTCAAAAATATCGTATTCTGCCAATTTTTTTTGGAAAGTACTGTAGATTGGTACTTAATCCCTTCTTTCCATGTATACATGTTGGTGGCAACATTAACTTCACAACTTTAATAAGACAAAAAAGAAGGAATGATTAGTTCGAATCCAAATGACTAGGAGTCATGAAAGAGTCACCCTTATGGCTACGGTAAGATGGATGAAAAGATGGGAGAATTTTTAATTTGTGATTCATGTATGCATATCAGACCAGTGGAGAAATGTCAAGAAGTGACTTAGACATTATGTTTATGTTATTCATCCACATCTAAATATATTCATGCAATGAAAACATCTGAAATGGTATAGTGCATAGTTAGGTAGGATAAAATCATTTCTGCTAAAGATGTGCAGGTGGTATAGGTATAATATGGCATCCAAAGGAAAGAAATGTTGAGAGATCGTCATTTCACAGAGTTTGGTGGCATAACATGGAAATGATTAAACCNTGCATAGTTAGGTAGGATAAAATCATTTCTGCTAAAGATGTGCAGGTGGTATAGGTATAATATGGCATCCAAAGGAAAGAAATGCTGAGAGATCGTCATTTCACAGAGTTTGGTGGCATAACTTGGAAATGATTAATCCAGTTGTAAAAAACTGACAATGATCTCTTGTTTTAAGGTGAATCGGGATAGCTCCCAAGGAACAAGGTATTCTGTTTGCGGATTGGGGTTGCCTCTTCAAAATAGAATTCCATTGTTTTAGCTGGTTTTCTGGTGTAAACCATAGAAGTTTTAGTATAAAAAGTTTTGAAATCACTGTGGTGGCTTGATCGAATTTTATGCCTGTGTAAACTGTTTCATAGTCTTGATTCTTTTAGTGAATTATGCAGGTTTGCCAGCTGCAGATGCTCCCAAGAAAATAAGTGGAGTTCATAAACGCTGTTGGAGATACCTTGCAAACTCAAAGAAGCCAGAAGAGATCACCCCAAAACCAGAGGTTCCAGCTGCTTGATCTCATTTTTCCTCTCAAAATCTTCACTTAGTGGTTACCTAGCTGATCTTACACAATGTGCTTTGTTAGAGCAGTTGAGTTCATGGATTCCTTTGATGCTGTTGTGTAATAGGAATCAAATGACATGTTACTTGATTAATGAGATTTTCCATTTATGAGCATGAAGGTTAGATCTTTAACATTACTCTTGCATTTAGACCTCGAAAAACGTTTAGCACCCGTGCGTGGTTTCATTGTTGATGATGTCTCTTATGATTATAGCAAAAAATAAAAATAAAAAAATTTGCAAGCCTTTTAACCCTCTTTAAATGCAATGTCGTGGTTGTGATAGGGATTTTAGCAACAACAAAAGTTCACTATAAATGACGAAGATTATAAGTTCTCTGAAGTAAGAGTAGTAGAACAACTACCTGATCTGCCACGAATTTACAATATAAATATCACCCGAAGACATTGTTTTCCAATTGGATTAGAGTTTTAAGTTCCCTAGTTTTCTAACAGGATCAGATTCCCTGAAACAGATTATCCAAAAACTGGGCCTGCTGAACTAATGTAGTTTAACCTTCAGCTCTTGGACTAAGGTTAAGTAAATATTGAATTACAACCCAATTTGAGTTTTACGTTGGATTGAATGTGAAATCGAAGCAAAATACGTGACAGCTACAATAAATCACATGAGAGAGAGATTTTTGTCTAATTTTTGATATCATGTACCTGTCAGTATGAACATAACCCACTACTCTTTTTTTTTTCCTAATATTATAGTTAAAAGTGTCCAGACCAATTTACGCGCGCACTTCAATTGATCCTCTTTTTAGTTCGATCAAAAATAAATTATATACGTTGGGACTAAAGAATTCACAAAAGATAAATTTTTTATAACCTAGAGTTGTAAAATTTTAAAGTCAAAGATGTTTCATCTTGTCTTCACTGAAGCATCGCTAGGTTAACATAACCCACCAACCAAAAAAGATTTCCTCTCTCATGTGAACAGAACAAATTAGCATTCAGGTCAAGTCATAATGCTCCCACGAACAAGCAGCTTTGCCTGTGCGTTCCGGCTTTTTGAATGCCACTCCCGACCATTAAAAGCTTTCATAATTTTATCAAGAAACGACAAAATATTGTATGAAGCAGAGGGAGAGGGAGAGGGAGAGGGAGAGGGGGAGAGAGACTTCAATCAACTAAAGTTCATTTCATCACGCCAAAACACTATATATTATACTCTCCACTGTCATTTTGTATTGATTTTCTCAGATCTCTTCTGTTATATATACACCCAACTTCTCTACCCAATCCCATCAAGATCAAGAATCCTGTCAGAGTTCCAATCATCAAGATTTAGAGCAACAAACCCCAAACACCTTTCTCAAACACACCCAAAATGGCATTGATCCTCTTCCTTGTTCTTTCTGCCTTCCTCCAAGGAGCTCTTGGTAATGTTACCCCCTCATTAACATTTCCTATCCTATCTTATTTCCTTTAACTGCTCAAAATTTCCTTTCGTTTCAAACGTTTCTGTTTTTGTTGCAAATAAAAAAAATCAATAATTGAAAATTTAAATCATTTCAAGGTGTTTCTAATTTTGTTATCTGTATCAAAAATGTTTCTTCGAAACCGAGCTGACCGAAACTAAAAGTGAGATACTAGTTGGTTTTTATTTTCAGAAACAGTTTCTAGAAAAAAAACTGTTTGAACATCTTTTTTTATTTATGTTTTTTGAAAACTGGAAACAAAAAATAAGTAAATTTAAAGAACGAACAAGTCATTTGTGTGTTTTTGAAAATATTTTTTCTAGAATTTAGAAAGCACTGACACCAAATTTCNGAAGATTATAAGTTCTCTGAAGTAAGAGTAGTAGAACAACTACCTGATCTGCCACGAATTTACAATATAAATATCACCCGAAGACATTGTTTTCCAATTGGATTAGAGTTTTAAGTTCCCTAGTTTTCTAACAGGATCAGATTCCCTGAAACAGATTATCCAAAAACTGGGCCTGCTGAACTAATGTAGTTTAACCTTCAGCTCTTGGACTAAGGTTAAGTAAATATTGAATTACAACCCAATTTGAGTTTTACGTTGGATTGAATGTGAAATCGAAGCAAAATACGTGACAGCTACAATAAATCACATGAGAGAGAGATTTTTGTCTAATTTTTGATATCATGTACCTGTCAGTATGAACATAACCCACTACTCTTTTTTTTTTCCTAATATTATAGTTAAAAGTGTCCAGACCAATTTACGCGCGCACTTCAATTGATCCTCTTTTTAGTTCGATCAAAAATAAATTATATACGTTGGGACTAAAGAATTCACAAAAGATAAATTTTTTATAACCTAGAGTTGTAAAATTTTAAAGTCAAAGATGTTTCATCTTGTCTTCACTGAAGCATCGCTAGGTTAACATCACCCACCAACCAAAAAAGATTTCCTCTCTCATGTGAACAGAACAAATTAGCATTCAGGTCAAGTCATAATGCTCCCACGAACAAGCAGCTTTGCCTGTGCGTTCCGGCTTTTTGAATGCCACTCCCGACCATTAAAAGCTTTCATAATTTTATCAAGAAACGACAAAATATTGTATGAAGCAGAGGGAGAGGGAGAGGGAGAGGGAGAGGGAGAGAGAGACTTCAATCAACTAAAGTTCATTTCATCACGCCAAAACACTATATATTATACTCTCCACTGTCATTTTGTATTGATTTTCTCAGATCTCTTCTGTTATATATACACCCAACTTCTCTACCAAATCCCATCAAGATCAAGAATCCTGTCAGAGTTCCAATCATCAAGATTTAGAGCAACAAACCCCAAACACCTTTCTCAAACACACCCAAAATGGCATTGATCCTCTTCCTTGTTCTTTCTGCCTTCCTCCAAGGAGCTCTTGGTAATGTTACCCCCTCATTAACATTTCCTATCCTATCTTATTTCCTTTAACTGCTCTAAATTTCCTTTCGTTTCAAACGTTTCTGTTTTTGTTGCAAATAAAAAAAATCAATAATTGAAAATTTAAATCATTTCAAGGTGTTTCTAATTTTGTTATCTGTATCAAAAATGTTTCTTCGAAACCGAGCTGACCGAAACTAAAAGTGAGATACTAGTTGGTTTTTATTTTCAGAAACAGTTTCTAGAAAAAAAACTGTTTGAACATCTTTTTTTATTTATGTTTTTTGAAAACTGGAAACAAAAAATAAGTAAATTTAAAGAACGAACAAGTCATTTGTGTGTTTTTGAAAATATTTTTTCTAGAATTTAGAAAGCACTGACACCAAATTTCTATTCTCATTATATGTTGGGTTACTATCCAAACAAAATTTTGCTGACACAAAAAGTTTTTCGGATACTATTTTTTGAGATGCTAACTAAAAAGGGCCGAAATTTTGATAATTGCTTGAAATAAAACTACCGACCCTTTTTATGTTGATTCTTGAATATTGTTTTTTGTAGGTGAGATTATATGCGAGGAATTGGGAGTTGGAATGTGCTCATTCTCTGTGGCTTCTTCTGGGAAGCGTTGTCTACTAGAGACTTATGAGGCAAATGATGGAAGTATGGGCTTACAATGTAAGACATCAGAGGTGGTTGCAGAGAACAAACGTGAATGGATTGAGAGTGATGAATGCATCAACGCATGTGGGGCTGAGAGGAAATCTGTTGGAATCTCATCGGATTCACTACTTGACCCTAAATTTACCTCCAAGCTTTGCTCTCGACCATGTTATCAAAACTGCCCCAACATTGTTGATCTTTACTACAGTTTGGCTTTGGGAGAAGGTGATATATATTTTTTTTATCACATGCACACACATAGATGTGTTAATCGAGTCGAGGTGTTTGATTATGCTTAAATTTCCTTCGGTTGTTAGAGGTCAAGTTTCAGCTAGAGTTTGAGTTCAACTGACGAGCTTAGATTTTTGTTCAAGCTTGACTAGATAGANCTTGAGATTGACAGGACTATATAATACAAACTCAATTCAACAGTACTATTATATCGAATGTAGTTACAAGTATTCAACGAGTGGATTTATCATCGTCTATAAAATCCGGATAAATTTAAATTTTTGTGAAATAGGGTAAAACGGTAATTTGTCACTACGGTACAAGTTGAAAACCCCTTTTTTTTGGATTCGTCTAACGAAATCTAGTTATTAAGTCAATTTTTATTGAATTTTGAGACAATCGAATTTTTTCACGTTTTACGAGGCGATCGAGTGTCGTATGACTTAAAAACGAGATATGGAATAAAATTTCGAAAGTTGAAAAATAATTTAAAAGAAGTTCATATAAAAATATTTTAAACTTGAATCGGAATGAATTTCAATCATTTTAGGATGAAATTGGACCCGGGAATGGAGAACGTGTGGCGCGATGAAGACCAAACATCTAAAACAATGTTATCAGAACCGGACCGGCCATCGAACCGATAAGGGGACCTGGTCAATAGTTCACTAGTTCAACTGTCAGGTCAACTGGTCGGACTTGTTATATAATAAAAAAAATATAAAATATTATAAATATTATAAAATATAATAATTGAGCAAAAGAATATGAAATATATCCGCAACGTATATACTTTGTCCATAAAATTAATGAAATTAAGTATTAAGCATATTAAAAAAGAGGCAGAACAAAATATTTTCGAGTAAATAAAAATCCCACGTAGCCAATAAAAAATGATTAAAAGAGGGGAGATAACAAAGCAAGTNGGGAAATAACAAAGCAAATACAAAACAAAGTGTAAATACTCTGAATGCAATAAATACAAAACCCAGCAGACAGCAAGTGCAAATACTTATGTACTACTATGGTGATGTTTGTTTCTATGCACTGACATGGTGATGTTTGATGGTATTTTCAGGAACAGAAGAAACCAAACAAATCAACACTTTTATTTCACGAGAAAAAAATTACTTTTTTGAAAAAAAAAGGCAAACAATCCTGCCTTCTTATCAAGCCAAGCAAGAAGAAAAAATTACAAGAATCAAAGAATAATAGTTTTCCTCCTTAACATTTTGAGCCCTTGTTGATCCTGTAATAACAACATTTTTTTAAAAAAAGAGAAATTTTATTGAGTAAGCAAAGAATTACAAGAAATAAAGAAGATAAGTCACATTCGGGCTTTAATCCTTCAAAACAACTCACTGTGAAACCATTACAAACCAATGCCCCAAAATACAAAGTAGAGGCTGCCATAATCTCACTAAAAACATAGCAGTCCATTCAGGCTGTGTCTCTTTTTGCAGTATAACCACCCATCATACATACACTTCAAACATACCATTAACCACAATCATCAAAAACCAAAATAGTTTTGGTTCTCAATGTAGGCAAATGTCGCTGGTCTTGGAACAACTTCATTCTAACAGCAATTGGAAAGAGACTAGTACTAGAAAAATTAGTCGAAAAACCATCTCGGACCGCCTTATTTGCCAAACCATAAGCTACAAAATTAGCCTCCCTAAATACATGTGCCAACTCGAACTGCATCCTAGCCAAAATTTCATACAGCATCTTGGCTTGCAATGGAATCCTCAAATCTTGAGAGAAATTCGAAGAGAAACCATCTCTCACAACCTGATTAGCAAAGAAATCAGCCAAGCAATTATCTAGAGGAAGCGAAAAAACCAAACCAGCTGAATGTTCGCCTCTATGGCCTTCTCTTCCTCGCCTGAGTGGTCGGTGGTCGCCTGAGTTATGAAGGATCGATTCAATTTAGGGTAAATGCCCCAAAATTTTTTTTTTCTTTTTTTCAAATGGAGTCCCTGAAATTCAAACTATCCTGTTTGATCAAAACCATCCGGTTCACTGGTTTGGTTCAAAATCGGCCAGTTTAACAGTTCTCCGGTGGTTTATTTCCTCATGTAGTCTAACTACAGAATCGGACCGTTTTAGGTCCTGGTTTACGGTTCAATCGGTCGGTCTGGCCCGATTTTAATAACATTAATTTAAAGGGTATAATAGATACGGGAGAAAAATTAAATTTTTTCCCATACATATCAGATTATCCAAAAAATCAAAAGAAGAGAGGGAAGTTTCACCTTTTCTCTACGTTCTATGTCTCTACGTTGCTCGAATCGACTCAAGCTAAGAACAAAAGTTATTCTTCTCATCGAGGGCTACAAAACTATACCAAGAAGGTTGGATTTGGGTGAAATTACAAAGACGAAATTTTAGAAAAAGCTTGGATTAAAGCTTGTTTCGGGTTCTTGGAGTTTCCTACTGTTGTTTTACACTTCAAGAGGAAGAGTTTTTTTTCCTAATTAGGTTTATTTTGAATATAAGGTTTCATATGATATGAGTAGCATGACTTGAGATGAATTCTCTTGTTTAATGTACTGCTATTGTAAATAAAACATATGAAATAGGTATAGAAATAGGCTAAACCAATCTTGCATGAATTGAATTTGTAGATTTTACTTGTTTGGTAAATTCATGAAAAATGTAGATACTTGAAATGTGAAAAATGAGTATTAAGAATGGCTAAAATTAATTTTACCATGAATTGGGTATGCAGAAATTACTTGTTGTGATTTCTTGAGATATGTGATAAAATTGGGTATATTATGTATTTATATGATTTGGTGCCTTGAAGGTGTTTGATTAAATGTCTATTTTGATTAAGTGTATTACTTATATTGATCATGTTATAACATGCTTAGAATTTGATGTCAGTAAGTGTTAGTATATGCATATGATATATTTACATTGAGGTTGTTTATGGTGCTTATATATTTATGATGTAATTTACCATAAAAAAAGGGTTGTTGAATATTAAATTGTTCATAATGTGCTCATGACATATTTAATATGATATTGTAATTGCAATTAAGATCCTAGTTGTATATTGACATGAAATACAATTGTACATTTATATTGCATATACACGGATAACATCATATTTGTGGGCGTTTGATATGAGTGTGGATGTGTGTGCATGGTTTGATCAAACACCACTCTTGGTGAATGATATNCTTCTCTTCCTCGCCTGAGTGGTCGGTGGTCGCCTGAGTTATGAAGGATCGATTCAATTTAGGGTAAATGCCCCAAAATTTTTTTTTTCTTTTTTTCAAATGGAGTCCCTGAAATTCAAACTATCCTGTTTGATCAAAACCATCCGGTTCACTGGTTTGGTTCAAAATCGGCCAGTTTAACAGCTTTTCGGCGGTTTATTTCCTCATGTAGTCTAACTACAGAATCGGACCGTTTTAGGTCCTGGTTTACGGTTCAATCGGTCGGTCTGGCCCGATTTTAATAACATTAATTTAAAGGGTATAATAGATACGGGAGAAAAATTAAATTTTTTCCCATACATATCAGATTATCCAAAAAATCAAAAGAAGAGAGGGAAGTTTCACCTTTTCTCTACGTTCTATGTCTCTACGTTGCTCGAATCGACTCAAGCTAAGAACAAAAGTTATTCTTCTCATCGAGGGCTACAAAACTATACCAAGAAGGTTGGATTTGGGTGAAATTACAAAGACGAAATTTTAGAAAAAGCTTGGATTAAAGCTTGTTTCGGGTTCTTGGAGTTTCCTACTGTTGTTTTACACTTCAAGAGGAAGAGTTTTTTTTCCTAATTAGGTTTATTTTGAATATAAGGTTTCATATGATATGAGTAGCATGACTTGAGATGAATTCTCTTGTTTAATGTACTGCTATTGTAAATAAAACATATGAAATAGGTATAGAAATAGGCTAAACCAATCTTGCATGAATTGAATTTGTAGATTTTACTTGTTTGGTAAATTCATGAAAAATGTAGATACTTGAAATGTGAAAAATGAGTATTAAGAATGACTAAAATTAATTTTACCATGAATTGGGTATGCAGAAATTACTTGTTGTGATTTCTTGAGATATGTGATAAAATTGGGTATATTATGTATTTATATGATTTGGTGCCTTGAAGGTGTTTGATTAAATGTCTATTTTGATTAAGTGTATTACTTATATTGATCATGTTATAACATGCTTAGAATTTGATGTCAGTAAGTGTTAGTATATGCATATGATATATTTACATTGAGGTTGTTTATGGTGCTTATATATTTATGATGTAATTTACCATAAAAAAAGGGTTGTTGAANTTGCTACTGATTTGATATCAAGTTTCACGCGTCCACTCCTCCTTGGTTGTGTGTTCTACATCCCTGCTCCTCCTGACACCATTGAGCAGAGCGTCTTCATGATGATTAGCCTAGTTTGCCCTAGGCTAGTTATCAGTCAATCATTATCTTTCGTAGAAGCAGAGGAGAGGTTGGATTCAACCTACAGAAGGAACACCTCGGTACCGAAGAACATTTGTCTATCTCGGGATTAAGGGTTTTTGCCGAGCCGAGGACACGTGTATTGACCACTCCGATGGGGGGATCCCTTGGCTCCGAGAACTATGGCCTCGACTGATTGAGATGAGTGTCGCCGAGGACACGTGATCATTCCTGACTGAAAACATAACGATGCCGCGAACACGTGTCGCCGATCTATCTTTTTCCAAAAATGTCCCATCAAAGACAAAAGATGTAAGGGAGCCTATGGTGTGGTTATCCGGAACTAAAAGAAGGACTACTGAATGGAGAAGCAAGAACCTTCACAGCAGCCTCAACTCTGATCACAGAAGCTGTAGCAGTGAGAGGAGGCTGTAAAATGGTAGTAGAGTTCGGGCTTCAACGCTGCCACAAATTGAATCTGACTCACAAGTCCTAATAGATTTGATAACCAAGGGTCCAAAATGGATGCAAAGGGAGATAGAGGGAGGCTAGAGTGGGTGTTGGGTAGTTTTTGAGTTTCTTTCTTTGTAATCAAGCTCTTTGAACATTAGTAGTATTAATGAAAGTTGTTATTCCTTGACCAAAAAAAAGAAAAAATGAATGAATATTAGAAAGTATCCATAAAAGATTTTGAATATTGTTTTGGCTGATTTGACCATATAACAAACTTAAAGGTAAATGCTTAATGTTCACTCTTCAGCATTGCATGTTCATTTCAATTATCTTGTGCATATTGCTGGTAGTACCCTGCCCTTGTATTGGGGAAAAAAAGGTTTACAAATCAGGTAGACTTTGGCTTGAGATTGAGCTGGTCCTACACTTTCTTTTCAAAGAGAATGACACCATTTCATTTGTGCAAAGAGAAAGGGATATTTTTCTTTCGCAATATGTTTGGTTTAATGCAATTGAAAACTAATTGAGAACCACAACTTTGAAGAAACTGCAAGTCCCAAAAAATCTGTGTCATCCGTATACAAACAGAATACTAAAACTTCGAGGTAACTCAGATAGTAACACAGGCGAGTTATAAATTTAAATTTTTTAAGTTTAAATTTTGATAATTTTTTGAGATTAGGTTACGAAAGAATTATTTTTCATGAATACCCTAATCTCAATATGAATGACTTATTTTTGATCGGACTGAAGAAAAAATTAATCGAATTGCGTATAAATTAGTCTGGACATCTTTGTCCGATGAAAAAAAAAGAAAGGAAAAAGAAGGTGTAGTTTCTATCCCTTCGTTATTTTCCTGCAACAAAGAGAAAAAAAATCTGGAGTCTTTTTCCTTGCGTTTCCTTTTCATCCCCACTCTATAAAAACTGACACACCCCACCCACACACCCAAATNTTTTTTTTCCTAATTAGGTTTATTTTGAATATAAGGTTTCATATGATATGAGTAGCATGACTTGAGATGAATTCTCTTGTTTAATGTACTGCTATTGTAAATAAAACATATGAAATAGGTATAGAAATAGGCTAAACCAATCTTGCATGAATTGAATTTGTAGATTTTACTTGTTTGGTAAATTCATGAAAAATGTAGATACTTGAAATGTGAAAAATGAGTATTAAGAATGACTAAAATTAATTTTACCATGAATTGGGTATGCAGAAATTACTTGTTGTGATTTCTTGAGATATGTGATAAAATTGGGTATATTATGTATTTATATGATTTGGTGCCTTGAAGGTGTTTGATTAAATGTCTATTTTGATTAAGTGTATTACTTATATTGATCATGTTATAACATGCTTAGAATTTGATGTCAGTAAGTGTTAGTATATGCATATGATATATTTACATTGAGGTTGTTTATGGTGCTTATATATTTATGATGTAATTTACCATAAAAAAAGGGTTGTTGAATATTAAATTGTTCATAATGTGCTCATGACATATTTAATATGATATTGTAATTGCAATTAAGATCCTAGTTGTATATTGACATGAAATACAATTGTACATTTATATTGCATATACACGGATAACATCACATTTGTGGGCGTTTGATATGAGTGTGGATGTGTGTGCATGGTTTGATCAAACACCACTCTTGGTGAATGATCTGTGGGCTCGGAATAGTTGGGCCGAAATTCAATTGAGTCGCACAGTTTGCATTGAAAATAGGGTTGAGATTAGCAAGAAGGGCTAGATTCTTCATCTGGTGCAAGATCCGGTGATTTGGATACGCACTCCGTTGGTATTGAGTCCATAAAGTGTGTCGGCGTACGCAGAGCCGTTAGTAGAAATCTATTAATGCTATGTTAGTTGGGTGCCCGTTGGTGTGAGTTCACAAATGCTTACCCTAAAAAAGACCCGAGATTTAAAAAGTTCATTAGATGTGTAATATTAATTATAGGAGCTTGGAATGCCCAGTTTCGTATGCATGACATTGCATGTGTTGAGGGAGTCAATAAAGACTCAGGTTGAGTTGTATGTGTGAGTATCATCTTATATCATAGAATGACATTGAGGATTCCAGTATTGAATTACATATTCTTGAATGGAGTGATTGTTGCTTGTGAATTGCATGTTATCATTTCATATGCATCTAGGTTGGGGAGTANACATATTCTTGAATGGAGTGATTGTTGCTTGTGAATTGCATGTTATCATTTCATATGCATCTAGGTTGGGGAGTAACCTCTTTAAGAAATACCCTACTAAGCGTGACCCGCCCTTTATGGAGACAATATTTCATGTGTTAAACATGTGCTGGTGGACGGCTCTCATTTTTATGGAGACAATTTTGGCTCAAGTTGATGAAGAAAAGCCAAAATGTGGCTTTAAAATTATATTTTTTGTAAATCAAAGATGTCAATTAATTTTTGGGTATGTAATGTATGTAAAGGATTGTAATCGAATTCATATGGACAATTTTAGTTGTAAAATTGGATGTTGTTATATGAGTATGGATAAATGGACTTGGTATGACCAATGTTGTATGATTGCACATGTTGTGTTTTAGATAAAACTCTCCGTATAAAAGGATATTCTGCCCAAAAAAATTTGTTAAGTTATGGATCCCGGTAAATGAGGCATAACAGCATGGTATCGAGTTACAAGTTATCCATGAGTATTCTGCGGATTGATAAGTGATCAACGGGATAATTACGGACACTCAAATTTTAAGATGTCACATCATCGACAACCACAAGTTAGGGGCGTGGTTAACAAAGCATTGGTCGCAAAACTTCATCACAAGGAAAATTTACAAAAGGAGATGATTAGATCAACTTAAGCACATAATTTGTGGCTTCCTCCTCCACAGGGATGGGTGAAGATTAACTGTGACAAAGACCTATGAAGATTGTGCGCGCTGGTTTTCGCACAACAGTAGAAGTAGGAGCATATCTCTCCCACGATGAACTGTGGTTCGATAAGACAGTAGTTCCGGCGGAATGGAAGGTTTGCTTTCAGAATCTCTGGTCACCTCCGACAGAGTTTCGACCTATCTGAAAGTGGATTTTGGCAACAAGAAGTAGGTTGAGAGGGACAAAGGAGCCCTAAGGACTGATGATGAATTGTTTGTTGGGTCGCCTAATCAGTCTTGGAAGACTGTAAAGGGATCCTGTGACACAGAAAAATAGGTTAGAAGGGTGCAGGAGTGCTCTCTGGCATATCCCCTTCAACGATCAAGTCAATTTTTTGAGAGAGGGGAAGAAGAAAGCATTGTGGTTCTTATCAGGAGTTCTTGCATACCTTTGCAATATGTTTTTGAGGACTATTTATACCTTTAAAAGCTCATCATTACTGATAATATAGTTAGTAGGCAATCATTAGAGATTGGACAATGTGCCCTTTTTCCTTTAGTGGGGAATGCATTTAGCCTTAACTGCTCGGGACGCCGAGCAATTAATGCTTTCTTCTCGACCTGCCGAGTATTCAATGTCCTTCCCTCGACGAGGGAGTATTAAATGCCTAGACATAGGAGCATTTATTGCCTTTCACTTCTCGGCCCCCATGCCTTAAATGTCGTCTCATCAGGAAAGGGATTCATTAAATGCATACTTGCTCTAGCCATGTGTCAATAGTGGTACCCAGGTCTTCTTGCTACTGATTTGATATCAAGTTTCACGCGTCCACTCCTCCTTGGTTGCGTGTTCTACNTTGCTTAATTAATCCAAATTTAAGACAAAAGAAAGAAAATTAGTCTAAGCAATTAATATATATTTATTTGAAAATTGTATTCAAAATGGGAAGTGGTCAAAGTAACTATTAGATTTCGATCAGGATAAAATAAAAAAAAATTGTAATTGCCAATAAAAATTATTAGCCGTTAAATTTGTGCAAGAAGGCCTCGTNCACCATTGAGCAGAGCGTCTTCATGATGATTAGTCTAGTCTGCCCTAGGCTAGCCATCAGTTAATCATTATCTTTCGTAGAAGCAGAGGAGAGGTTGAATTCAGCCTACAGAAGGAACACCTCGGTACCGGGGAACATTTGTCTATCTCGGAANTTTGTCGGTTTTTCATTGACTAGATTTGTTGATAATGAATCAACAACCATTCGTTACATAGGTCGTAGAAAGAATATCCTCCACTTGTTTTTTGGCCTTTCCAAAAGCCTGCCAACCATGACAGTCTGTCTTTACTCAGCCCACTAAGCTTCGTCGTCATTTTATCTGGCCATCTCTTCCGGTTATGAAATTGCCGTGGACGAGCAGTAGAAGCTACAAAAGTACATCAGCGCTACGGACTGTAACGCTCTGACAACGCCTATTATATGTTGTTACGGTACCGTAACGACCGATATAATTGTGAAATTTATTTTACCCGGTATATATATTGAGGTGTAATAGAATTAGAGTTTATCATTTTCGTTACGTAACGATTGTTACGCGCCGTAACGATCGATTTTTAAATCCCTGTTTTATAGATAGGACTTACATAGAAGTAGAAGTGAAGATTAATTTCATGTAGATCACGAAACAATTAACGTTGGAAGAGTGTTTCTATTCTAGTGGCCAAATTTCATTACCTATTCTTCGATTTGACATGATTTGAGACTGATTTCAATGTGTAAGATTTGCAATAGGCTAACCCTACAACAATTATAACCAAGTGCGGATGTTGGAATTTGGCTACTTTTTGTTGAAAGTCTTACCAAGTATGTTGGGCTGGTTCATGAAAGTTTTTTGTATAGAGAACCTCCACTGTCCAGAACCACCCTTTTGTGTATGCATTTTCCTTGTTGCATTTGTTAGAAAATAAACATTGCTTTGAATCAACTGTTTGTATATTGACAACATTAGCCTTGTTCCGGTATATGAATGGTGGGGTTTCATGGATCCTACCATATCAAAGTTGGGATATTTGACTTTGTTTCCTCTTCCCAACTTGGTCGTCTTCTTCACATGTAAATGTGTGGTTCTGAGAGGTTAATGTATAACAGTTAAACTGTCCGTAGATTGATATTATGGTCATCTCAATTATTGGGGAAGTGAGGCTTAAATCATCACCCTGGCTATGAGATATTTTTTTTTTCGGTTCAGTGGTCAAGGGTGTTCAAACTAGGTTGTGGGGATTTTGATTAATTTTTTTGCCGATCCGGTCAATGGCAAACCATCCACGTCAGAATTAGAGTATTCATAAGGGATAAATCTCTCACGGCTTAACCCTAAAGAATTGTTAAAATTCAAATTAAAGGCGTCTAAATTTATAACTCGCCACTATTATGATTTGAGGTACCCATTGAAGTTGCTATGAGATATTGTTGTGCAGAGTACATAACACCTCAAACTTTACATGAAAACAAAAAAAATAAAAAAAATGGGAGGTATTACATAAGATTACACCCAAATCTTGATTTTAAGAATGTGAGGTGTGTGTGGGAAGAGAAGAAGATAACATCCAAATCTTACCTAAGTAGGCATGTGAGGTGTGTGTTGTGAGAGACAGTCGTTGAGTTCCCTTCAATATAATATATTTTTTTTTCTCATACTAGTTTATTACTGAAGATTCAAGCGAAACTCGTTATAAGTAAGTGTATCGTTCAAAAATCCATGTGTTTCTCTAGTATACTTAATATAAATCAGATAGCAGTATATTATTTAGATCAATTGGATCGATATTATGGTGGTTTGAGTCGGTCAAACTGGTTGACTTAATGTGTAGAATAAAATAATGACGTAGAATAAATGACAAATATTTTAATGCGGTCAACACTGTTCAATTAGGAAATTGAAAAAGATTTTATTATATTTTCTAATTTAATTAGGATTTTATTTTATTTATTTTTCTAATTTATTTAAGATTCTAGTTAGAAAAATCTTGTAAGTCTTAACGCAAAACAATCGTAGATTATTCAATACAATTAAGAAAATTTGTCTTTTATTCTCAATTTTTTTAGTACTCTTACAAATCAACAAAGTTATTAAAATCTTTAAGTTAAAACTGACATTTTTCATGAATCAATAAACTTAAAATAAGTATTTAAATCGATATTTATGTACAAATTAATGATTTATTTTCATTATCTATATTTGTAATTGGTTTCTCGTATGAGTGTCAAACGTGTCGGGTTAAATTGTTACGTGCCGAGTTAAACGAGTGACGGGCGAAATATATGTAAATCCGTACACGACACATTTTATAAACGGGTAAAAAATCTAATACAAACACGAACCATTTAATAAATGGGTAACACGACACGACTCGTTTAACCAATTTGACCAATTTGATTTTATTAAAATTTTAACTTGCAGCAAATAATTATACTATTGAAATTTTAAACTCCATTAATTACCTACACCAATTGTAATCTCTTAATTAAAAAATTTTCAGCTGGCTGCCGCTTGCAAAGACAAATGAGAAGGTTTAATGACTAAATGAAGGAGGCTGCATCTTTTTTATAAGTACGACAGACCTCGTTCATTTGAATTTGTCAATGTGAGATTCGATCTAAAAGTTTTTACTGTGTACTCTGTGCTTTGGAGGTCTCTTTCACGGCTGCTGCTTTGGAGACCTTGTTGGAATCAACAGTTCGAGATTCATACAAGAAGAAGAAGCCTTTGAAATCCGGAGATGAACTGAATAAGAAGCAAGAAAGAGAGAAGCAGAAGAAGTTTTCGACACCGAATGACATATACATACAGCCTGCTTCGTATGTAACTCTCGAAACAAAGCCTTTGAATTTTGTATGTAATTTTGACTAATTTTTTTAAAATAATTATTAATTTATTATTATATTAAATTTTTTAAACAGGTGATAAACGGATTAAAATTTCTTATCAGAACACGATCTGTTTATTAAACGTGTGTCCGACAAATTAACTCGCTTATCACTTTAACTTATTAAGATTTCGTGCAAATTCATGTGGAATTTTGACTGCCTACTTCCTACCTAAGGAAAAAGAAGTGCCAAAATGAGGCCGACAAGCACAGGCTGCATCAGATTCTTTCGGATCCTAGAAGGACAGTTGAAATGAAGATGTTGAATACAGTTGTTCGTGATGGACCCACATAAAACATTATTCGAGGCCTGACAATATTTCAGGCCTGACAAGTTGAATTCTGGATGGTCCTTCAAGTATGGATTTGAAGCTGCCCGCCATGCTTGCCTTCTTGTTGATGTCCTCGTGCTTTCTAATGCAACAATCCTAAATGACTGCCTTAGTAATAAACTAAGGTCCACGGAAGATGTTTTCCCAGAGAAATTAGTGCCACTATGCGTGATATTAGATTTTTAACTAGGTTATATAATTTTAATTTTTTACATAAGTCTAGAGTCTGTAACAGGGGTGCAACTTGGGTTGGACAACCCGATTTCAACCCGAAAAAATTAAGATTTGGGTAAGAATTTTTAATACTTGGGTTGAGCTCGAGTAAAAAAACTCTAATCCGAATTCAATTTGGGTTGAGTTCAGGTTAAGGCCTTGTAAACCCGAGTTCAACCTGAACTTGACNTCTTACAAATCAACAAAGTTATTAAAACCTTTAAGTTAAAACTGACATTTTTCATGAATCAATAAACTTAAAATAAGTATTTAAATCGATATTTATGTACAAATTAATGATTTATTTTCATTATCTATATTTGTGATTGGGTTTCTCGTAGGGGTATCAAACGTGTCGGGTTAAATGGTTACGTGTCGAGTTAAACGAGAAATATATGTAAATCCGTACACGACACATTTTATAAACGGGTAAAAAATCTAATACAAACACGAACCATTTAATAAATGGGTAACACGACACGACTCGTTTAACCAATTTGACCAATTTGATTTTATTAAAATTTTAACTTGCAGCAAATAATTATACTATTGAAATTTTAAACTCCATTAATTACCTACACCAATTGTAATCTCTTAATTAAAAAATTTTCAGCTGGCTGCCGCTTGCAAAGACAAATGAGAAGGTTTAATGACTAAATGAAGGAGGCTGCATCTTTTTTATAAGTACGACAGACCTCGTTCATTTGAATTTGTCAATGTGAGATTCGATCTAAAAGTTTTTACTGTGTACTCTGTGCTTTGGAGGTCTCTTTCACGGCTGCTGCTTTGGAGACCTTGTTGGAATCAACAGTTCGAGATTCATACAAGAAGAAGAAGCCTTTGAAATCCGGAGATGAACTGAATAAGAAGCAAGAAAGAGAGAAGCAGAAGAAGTTTTCGACACCGAATGACATATACATACAGCCTGCTTCGTATGTAACTCTCGAAACAAAGCCTTTGAATTTTGTATGTAATTTTGACTAATTTTTTTAAAATAATTATTAATTTATTATTATATTAAATTTTTTAAACAGGTGATAAACGGATTAAAATTTCTTATCAGAACACGATCTGTTTATTAAACGTGTGTCCGACAAATTAACTCGCTTATCACTTTAACTTATTAAGATTTCGTGCAAATTCATGTGGAATTTTGACTGCCTACTTCCTACCTAAGGAAAAAGAAGTGCCAAAATGAGGCCGACAAGCACAGGCTGCATCAGATTCTTTCGGATCCTAGAAGGACAGTTGAAATGAAGATGTTGAATACAGTTGTTCGTGATGGACCCACATAAAACATTATTCGAGGCCTGACAATATTTCAGGCCTGACAAGTTGAATTCTGGATGGTCCTTCAAGTATGGATTTGAAGCTGCCCGCCATGCTTGCCTTCTTGTTGATGTCCTCGTGCTTTCTAATGCAACAATCCTAAATGACTGCCTTAGTAATAAACTAAGGTCCACGGAAGATGTTTTCCCAGAGAAATTAGTGCCACTATGCGTGATATTAGATTTTTAACTAGGTTATATAATTTTAATTTTTTACATAAGTCTAGAGTCTGTAACAGGGGTGCAACTTGGGTTGGACAACCCGATTTCAACCCGAAAAAATTAAGATTTGGGTAAGAATTTTTAATACTTGGGTTGAGCTCGAGTAAAAAAACTCTAATCCGAATTCAATTTGGGTTGAGTTCAGGTTAAGGCCTTGTAAACCCGAGTTCAACCTGAACTTGACAAATTAAAAAAAAAATTATATATATAAAGCATTAGCACTGATTTTTCATTTTTGTTCTATCGTTCTTTGTCTCTCTCGTTCTCTCGGCCTCTGTCGTTAAAAACTTGATTGAAGTTATTGATTGTTAATTTAGGTGAATATTATGTAATATATGTATCAGGTTTAGAATAATAAGCTTATTTTGAGCTCTATCCGAATTGAACCAGTAAAGTAACCCGAAATCATCAACCCGAGCCCACCTGAATTAAACTCGGGCAATGTTCGGGTTGAGTTCCCCAACCCGAGGTAGGATTAGAATTAGAGTTGAAGATTATATACCTAGGGTTGAGATAGAGTTGATTGTCTAACCCACCCGACTTGCACCCCTAGTCTGTAACAGGGGTGTTCATTGGGTCGCAGTCTCTATGCTAACCAATTCACTCCCATTGGATTGGTTAGACTCCCCCTCTCGAGCTTAAGAATTATATCCAGTCTGACCGTAATATAATGTTTCACTGCCCTGATAAAAAAAAAAGTATGGATTTGATCAAAAAAGAAAAAAAAAGGTATGGATTTGACTACCGTCAGTACAATAACTCCTTCCTACTTTAAAAAGTAATTCTTTAAAAAGTAAATTTATAATTTTTGTGAATTATTTTATAATTAAAAATTTTATTATTTTTATAATTAATTTATAATTTTTATAGATATTAATTAGTGCACACATATATTACACGTGACCTAAGTTGAAGTAAAATTTTAATTTGAGTGTTTTAAGATTTATACTCTTCAAGTATAAGTCATGTTTTAACTTGATTCTTGAAATTTTAATTGAAATAATTAAGTCCTTAATGTTTTAATTGATTTTAATACCATAACAATGTTTTCTAATTTTTTATTTTTGGTATTTCAAAAATAAAAATTTTGTTGTTAAATTAAACTGCTTGTAATTTGCATAACTGGGGTGACTTTTATGGAATGAGGATGTGATGAATTTATACTTGACGCATGTGCCCTTTGCAATTCATTGGATTTTATGACTTTTTGTGTCCCTTCATTTGCACTAAGCTCTTTTAACTTCTATAGTTTTGATTTGTAATGACATACTATTTATCATATTTTGTTGCCTTAAATGATAGTTACAATTATACTTCCACCATGCAGAAGAAGACTTACTATTAACTTTCCCATAGAGCAATATACACCATTAATGTATTAAATTGTCATTGTTTAAATCAAATAAGATAAGAGATTAGGGTATGATTGATTATAAAAATCTAAGTAGGGATAATATAGGAAATTAAAAAAATTTCATGCTAAGATATTTTTATTAGTAGTATAGATTTTTATCACTATTGTGGGGTTTTTTTTTACCATATTTGTGATAATTATTTTTTAAAATTTTCTTCTATATAAAAAAATTATCACTTTTGTGAGTGTTTTTATTACATTTATGAAAATTTTTACCACTGTTGTGGTATCTATTTTTATAATTTTTTAAAGTACCACAACAGCGGTAAAAATATTATCAAATATAATAAAAATAACCACAAATGTTATAAACAAAGGTATAGTACCGAAATTTTATTTTTCGGTACCCCAGCTAAGTCTTCAAGTATATATTTTGTTTCATTTTAGTCCACCGTTCTTTTAATTATTAAATGGTCTTTCAATTAATGTGTTGCCCCATTGATCAAAAATAAATTTTATATCAATTGACTTTTGGTCCAGTGATACTCCTTCACTCGTAAAGACATTGCCTTATTGAGGTCAAGGGTTCAAATTTCTCTCCTTTTTGTCCTTCCCCTTCGAAACAAAAAAGTAATGTGTTGTTATTTTGTTCCAACGGAAAAAAGTGGTTCAAGTTGACTAACAAGTCGTTCAAGTGCCCCCTCATGTGACCACACTTGAGAGGGGTCACTTTGCTCCTTCAAGTTTAAATGTGTTATGTTACTCTAGTTTCTTGATTTTCAAATAATGCGCTTCAAGTGTGGGTATGTGACTATCTGTTAAACAATTACTTATTTCAAAAGTTTAAATTATTACAAAGAATATAATTTAAGTGTTTATATTTTAACACGCTACCTCATGTGCATGTTAGATTTTAGGCCAAACAAGTGAATATATTTTTAATAATTAAGGTGATGACGAGATTCGAATACATGACTTCTTACTTAAATACTATATTAAACAACTATCTACTCTAGAAACTTAAGCTATTATTGATTGCTACACAAATATGTGGTGAAACTTGATTTAGAGAGCCTATCGGCCTTGTTTGCTACCTTAACAATATGTTTGGTAAGAAAGGAAAATAAAAAAGATGAAATTTTCTTTCTAAATTACTAAAATCAATCATTCTAAAATTAGGAGGAAAAGTGAATGAAAAGTTAATTATATGTGTTAAAATGTATGTTATTTGTCTATACATATTTTGATATATATATATATATATCATATTTATCAATTACATATTATGTATATATTAATTTCATATATAGATATAATACTAAAATATGTATTTATATTTTTTCTATAAAAAAATTAAAAATTAAAACAAATATAAATATAAAAAAAATACTTTTTCCATCTTATGAAACACAAAAAAAATCAATCCTTTCTAATTTTTGTCCCTCTTGCCAAACAAAAGAAGGAAAAAAAAGATTCCTTTTTTGAAAGATGAAAATTATATCACACATACTTTTCGTCTTATTTAATTGTATCAAGTGTCCTGATAATAATCCGACCTACACACAGACCAGTACATCGGGAGAGAGAGAGACATCGGCACACTATTTGCCATAAATACAGACACATACAAACAAGGGAGAAACAGAGAGAGAGAGAGAGTACCTCGGCAATGGAGACCAGATTTGTACAGTTCCAAAATGGGGGACCAGTGATACGGAGGGGAAAGTGATAACCTTACCAAATTCTTTACGGGGGTGTTTATGTAAATAACATTCCTACCCTCTCAGTTGTATTGCATTCCCAAAGTTTTGGTGGGTTTAATTTAGGAAAAATTCGAATGGGATACAACAAATTATAGTTAATGGTCAAAAAGTACACAAAAAAAATGTAGGATAAATTTTTTTTTAATTTTGATACTTATTTGTTTCTAAGTACATTATTTGGAATTTTTATATTTTGTTCTGACCTTTATATCCCCTCTTGATTCATGCATATTTTTTTTTTGAAAGTGGTTTTGTTTTTAAATTATATTTAATGCACCTTGATTCATGTGTATTTTTTTTTTTTTGAAAAATGATTTTGTTTTCAAATTATATTAATATCCGAACTACAAAACAATATAATAATAATAGTGTAACAAGACAATTACACAAAATATTGTACTATTAGATTTTGTCAAACATATATTTTATATAATTTTATTCAAAACAGTTCATCTCTATTTTGAATTTGTTACCACATGCACAAAATTATTGAACACTATTTTTGTTACAGTGCATTGTTACACTGTCTTGGTACAGTGTATTGTTACTCTGTTTTTGTTGTACGGATATTAACAAATGTTGAATTCAAACAAAATGGTGTATTCTAAAATAAACAAAATATTAAAGTTCTCCCATAAAATTAGGAGATATGTAATACATAAATATAATTTGAAAATAATATCACTTTTCCTAAAAAAAAAAACGTATGAATCAAGGTGCATTAGAAAATTTCGAATTAAATGACCCTAAATTTTAGATAAATGTCTTGTTACAATTTTTAGGAAAGAAAATTTTAAAAAATAGACACTTGTGTCTTTGTATATCAGCTGTGTATTTTTTTTCAAAATATTTTATTTTGTGTATTTTTTTATAATTATGTCTAACTTAATGTATTGACTTTCAAAAGACCCTTTAATTTATCCATTTATCCACTTCAGATGGGATAACTGATTCCAAAAGCTACGGACCAATTCTTTGAAGCCCAACGATTATCTAATTCAACTTTTGTTATCCTAGTTTACCCATCAGGCCAAACACACCCATTCGGTTAATCCATATAACCCCTTAACCAAAAATCCTAAGACTTGATTTTCTATTGACCAAAGCTAACAATCATATCGTTTTTCCATAAACTGCAAATCCACTAAAATCTCATCCTAGTAAAAACAGTACAAACTTCTTTTATTTTATACGGATTCTCGTCGATATACTTGATCATAAATGATAAAAATTTAACATTTTATTCGCACAAAACTGGTTAAACGTGCTAATTATATTAATTTAGATTATTTGTATTTGACATTAATTCGATATATTCCTTTTTCCATGTTAACAGGTTATATTATCTTCGAGTTCATGTTGACAAGTAGTTAACTCTAACTCATTAATTTCGTATCAGATTCATATCGTATCAATGTGTCGTATTCAAAATTGTGACCATCAAGTAGTGTTGATCGTAAGTCAAATCTCATTCTTTAGACGGCTTGAGGCATATCAGCTTGAATACGCTGGTAAATTGTTTATTTTTGCTAGTAGCTAGGGAAGGGAAAGTAGGTACGGAATTCGGTATCATACCAAAAAATTGAAAAAAATGACGACGAATTAAGATCACATTACAAACCACATAGTTCTAACTTACAATTCAAAGACGTTTTAAAAAGTTGAGATCAATCTTAAGTTTGTGAGATCAATGCCAATTGACCTCATTGAATCGTTACTTCATAATTTTAGATGCACAAAGTAACTTAAGTGTCAGAGTGTTATCCATTCTCACTACTCTCTTTTTTTTTTCCCTCTATAATAGTTATGTTAAATAAAGAAGATTATATACTATCGACAATAGGTGTAACTTGTTTGATCATTTTTATCTGAGAAAGAGGCGAAATATAATCAACTTGAATTCGAGACCACTATTTAGAAGAAAATGTGAAAACAATTTAGTATTTGTCTCCAAGACAACCAATGTATTGGAGCAGATTTTTGAGGGTTTTTTTCAACAAAATAATCCATCAAAACACACACAAATGTTTGCGAATAGAGCTAGTATAATATAAAGGAAACCCCCTGCACTTTTTTTCCACCTTATGGTATGAATATACAAGTTCTCATTGTATGTCAATTTTTGGGAGTTTTTCTCCAAACCCAGTCTCTCCACCATATTTATTCTCACACCAAGCCTGTTTTAAACTTATTTCTCAAATTTAATTTTTTTTTAAAAATATTATTTGAAATGACGCCTTCATGGATTAAAACGTCATTTCAAATGACGTTTTAAAACTGAATTTTTTTTATTAAAAACTTCATTCAAAATGAATTTTCAAACGACAACCTAACGGATGTTAAAAAAATTGATGGGTAAAAACGTCATTTTCAATGACGTTTTATGCGCCTTATAGTCACACCCCAAATTTCTCAAATCACAAAACCTTGTCTAAACTAAACTCATCGATTTACCCATACTCTCCACTCCACACCTTCGACGATGATCAGTCTGATGCAGGCTTTTACCGTCGACGAAGACCACTTTGGCATAGGAGTCTACCTCCGATGAAGACACTCCACCGACGAAGAACCACTCCTCTGACAAAAGATTTGATGTGGGAGAAGGAGTTCACAAAGCTGTGGAATCTCTCTTTGTTTCTGTTCATGTCCTTTGACGACTACTAAACACTACTCCGACGTATGAAGTTGAATATATACAAATATCAAGAGTCAATATATGATTATTGGATAACCTTATGAGAAAAATAATAACTCGCTTAAAAGGTCTCGTTGGTACANTGAATATATACAAATATCAAGAGTCAATATATGATTATTGGATAACCTTATGAGAAAAATAATAACTCGCTTAAAAGGTCTCGTTGGTACAATGCTCTCTCTTATAGCGGATTCTTGAGAAAGACAATTGGTAGACAATCGCCTCCCAAGTCTAGAGAGGTTTTTTAAGACGGGTAAAAAACTCATGACATAACACGCACTTGCCACCTTTTCAAGTCCGATATGTAAAAATCATTATTCCACAACAAACTAATATTATTTGTATTTAATTTGGAAAATGAATTGTTGTCACCGGATTGACAATGAAACTTATTCAATACTCTCACCTATTGCTAATCGAATGACGAGAGTACATTAGGTCTCTTCATTAGTCCCAAAGTTGGTCCCCTTTTACATTACTCTTTAGTGAAAGAAAACCAACATATGGAAGAGAGAACGGAAACACTTCTCTATTTTATTCAAGGCAAAGTACATCTTACATAGCACAACCAAAACACAGCTGAAAATCATATTATGCCATAACTAGCACACATAGTTATACATCTTATCATAGCACAAGTGGTAATCTAATACATGTGTCTCCTATGATTGTGAAATCAGAAGATCGTCATGCAACAAAACCTAATGAACTTATTATGTGTGTAGAGATAATATCTCCACGACTCTTACTAAGGCATAACTAGCACATATTTCATGACAAGACTTGGGAAAATATGACTTTTGACACCAATCATATACAAAAAGTTCAAACAAAGAGAAGGGATTTCATGCCAAAGTTAAGCTCCCATAGACAAAAAGTTCCCTTGACGAAATCATTGTATCCACCCATCAACTGTAAAGTTTTGTTTGCTAGCCCGGCTCGCACATATGGATAAGTCAGTAGGTTTATCAGAGACAAGTTCACAACCTCCTGCATTTGGATTATAGACAGATATTCTTAACCTCAACTGTCCTCCTTTTAAAGCAAATATGCAACTTAGTTCGGTTACGATATTAAAAAATAATTATTTATAGTCTTATTTATCTAATATAAATATGACATGTATGAATTCTTTTATTTGATTATTTTTCATCACTTTATCATCTTTTCAATCGTTACAAATCATTCAAATTGAAATCTATAGATGTGATCAATTCTAATACAATACCGATGACGACAACATAGTTATATCCGTTTAAGAAAAGCCTTACACAAGTTATGAGTAATTGCTTTACTGATAGATCAATTTTGTGTACAATTAGATAGCCTTTTTTTTTTAAAAAAAAAGAACTTTTGTGTTTTTTAAAGTATTTTTGTTTTCTTTGTCGGGTTTGCTCATTTTTTCTAAGCTCAATCATGTATATGTTAGAACATATAACTAATTTTTATACCAAAACGGAAATAAATGATCATTTTTTTCAAATAATAATCAAAAAAGTTTTTTTTTCCTTTTTTAACTTAAATAAAAGTACAAGAAACAATCGTCATTAAAACATCGTGACCAAAGAAAAGTCAAATGTACAAACTCTAATTTTGTTGCAAAAAAAAAAGCTATTTTTCATAACTCAACTCCATGACGTGCATGTCACAGTTGGAAAAAATTTATCTTCAAAAGTCGTAACAATCATCCTCAGCAATGTGTACTGTTCTTTTCTTTCATATATTTTTGTGATGACAAGAAGAAAATACTCACCCTTTCACAGATCTCAAGCTTTTCCTCTTCTGCTAAATGGCCAAACTCAGCCTTGACCTTAGCCTTTGCAGGTAAACCAATTTTAACCCAATCATCTATGAAGTCACTGCACATCACAATTTAATAAAAGTTGAAAAGTAGCAAAAACATTAAATTAGATTATGTGAATAAATGTTTCTTTGTGTTGATTAAAGCCTCCTCACTAAGAAGTTGTTCCATCATCAGGAAGAGTCATAAGGTGATTGCAAAATGACCTTAAGTTCTGAGACAGCATATTCAATGACTTGTGTAAGATCTGATTGAATGAAGGACCCAAGTTGGCAATGTTCTGGGTCATGAATTCAGATCATTACTGGGTGGTTTAAAATTGTGGTTTTTTTTGACAAGATATAGGAAAAGATGGTATTGGCAAAAGCCTTACCTTGGGTCTCTGACCGTCGGCAAGTTCACTGTAATAATCTGGAAACTTGCTGCAAAAATGGTATAAACACATGACCAGACAATAGGGAAACCATTTAGTCATCGGAAAATATTTTTAAAAAAAGTTTTTTTTTTGCAATTTTGCCCTTTTGATGGATAGCAATTACAGTTTTATTCAAAATTTTCGTAACCAAATTGCTACAAAATATTTGTAATTTATATAACTAACAATAATCTGTCTCTGAAAATATGGTACAACATAAAATTCTCGAGTGTCCATAATTATTTTTTTCATTCCCTTTATTTAATTTCCACCCATTATTTTTTAAAAACAAAAATCGATAAATTTTTCTTAAAATACGTGACCTTAAAAAAATATTAATATGTGCACACTATTGTTAGCATACTCGAATTCATCGGTCTTGAATTGAAAGAATCCATCATTAATCTTCTTAATCGTTTGAAATGCAGCCGGCTATATTTTCCTCTCGAGCTCAGCCTCATCTATGTCTCCGTTGTCTTTTTTCTTTCTGTCACTTCAAGAAAAAATGAAATCGCCGATGTTTAGAAATGCCGGGAATTGTCAGTCGAACGCTGAGAATAATCTTTCCCGATGATTAGACTATTGCAATTTAAACATTGTCTCTGAAATTGCCCACTTTCTCACGTTGCAATTTAAACTATTGGTTTGTATTTATCACTGCCTCTGTTATTAACTTCTGCCACATTTCTATCTATTGTTGCCTTGATTTGAAGTGAAAGATTGAACAAAAATTAATGATTGGGTCAATACGAAACTCAAACCAAGTAACAGATCTAATGTGAGAAAGTCGATAATTCAGGGGCGATGTGAAACGATGTATATGGTTCATTATTTTAAATGTAACTTGTCCTTAAAATTTTATGTATTATGGTACATAAATTTATTTGAAGGGACTTAAACTTAAGACACGCGGGTTTACATCTAACCTTTTTTTTTTTTGACTGCTGGACAAACCCATACATGTATGTGTTGAATTATTCTGATTAAAAGTAAACATTTATTGAATTATTTTGCTTTTATTAAAACGTAGTATAAACCATTGGAACTAAATGATTTGCGCTGTTGTTGTGTTTTTCTATGTGAGGAGGTTAAGCAGTTCGAGAGTTTGTTTTATTATTATAGGTGTGATATTTTCAACATTTTCACTACAAAAGCACATGAATTGAAAACCAACCAATCTTCTTAACAATGGTACTTGGAAACAACTAACTTTCTACGTTGGCGTAACTATTTCAACTAACATTCTCCCTTTTTTTGGTAATTAACTTCTACAACCTAGGATCTGGTATACGACAACAAAGTTAACAAATAAATAAATAAATAAAAATAAACAAATGTGAAAAAAAAATTAAAAAAAATCAGCACCCAAAAACACAAGTTTGTGTGGAAAACTCAAAGATCATAAAAAAAAAATATTGCGGAGTAACACCAAATTTACTAAGAAACGAGCAAAATACAAGGAAAAAAATATAAAAAGGATGTTGTTCTATGTGCTTGTTATATTAAACAATTGCAAAAGCATCATTTTCCAAATGTGATTTAAATTTTCACCGAGGCGGGGTGTTACGTGGAACGCCCACATTTTGATCCATGACAGATTACTTTGGACGTACAATACTATTAATCTTCAAACAATCTAAATCTTTGAGAGCAATGCTACATGAACTTTAATTTTTAATTGTGTGTGCGTGAGAGAGAGAGAGAGATATTGTCATTGCCAATTTCTACTGTTCACACTTCGTCTAGTCTGAAACTACCATTCAAGCTCCCGTGTTACTAAATCATGTTTTGTGTTTTCGTCGTGCGAGGTGTTTTTAGTTTAATTACGGAAATAATCACACAAATTATATGTGTTAATATGTCTTTGTCATTGTTTTGTATCACTCAATAAATGGGTACATATAGCTGGTTCTTTGATTCTGAAAGATCATTAATAAAGATAGAATTATAGGATTGGGTTGCTATCACTTTCTAGTTTTGATCAAATAGAGACATGTACATTAAAATCATTGGGCTCCACAGGGGGTAATCGTAAATGATACATGATTCGATGCATTTAATTTTAGATGATTCAATTTGGTGGAAGTGTCCAAATAAAGGATTACAAACTTTTCTATCATGTTATGCAAGTACAACAAATCAAGTAATTGGATCATGATTGATATTTTTTTGGCAATTCTCCGTATCGAAATTTGAATCCACTGGATCATGATTCATGAATTTGGATTTAGATTTGAATTTAACAATATCCGATTCAATTTTAGCTCAATCTGAATTTTGTATAAATGCAAATGTATAATATACTTTAGGGATTATTTGATAAAATTACATTAAAATTTAGATATAATTTATTTAAATTATATCCTAATTAAGTTAATCTGATAACACCACATTTTTATAATGCGAAGTTTTTCGACCACATTTTTATGAATTAATGATTGGAACACCAAATTGCGGTGCATATATTCATTCGTAAACACGAAATTCGGGAAATGTATGTATATCTATGTCTCATTTCTTATTATTCGACTACTAAACTAATTTGTGCATTTCAGACAATCCCATTTGGATGTTCTACTTGAGATGAAATAATGAAATTCACCGACTAATTCGGCTAGAAAAAAATGGATGGGAGGGGATAGTTAAATCCCATCGAATCTAATATTTAGACCAACCCCAGCTGGAATTCAATTGATTTAGGGTTTCATAGTTTCTATGGTATTAAAGTCGACGGATATATCTTTACCAAATCCCAACTCTCTCTCTCTCTCTCTCTCCAACTAATTCATAGAATTTCTGTCTCTTGTCTTCAACCAATGCTTGGTTTTGTTTATGTCTGCTAACTAATATAGTAATTTGGAGAATGCCAACAAGCAAGAAGATCTAGAATTACTCCCACTTCTGTATTGCAAGTCACTAAGTAATTGCACAGTAAGACCCTTGTTTATATCTCCAATGTAAGCGAATCAAATTCTATGTAAGTGACAAATTATGGGTCACGAAGAAATCAACATATGAAAGAGAGCATGCCAGAGCTTCTCTATTTTATTCAAGGTAAAATACATCTTATCATGGCATAACCAGCACTATTTGAACAATCTTACCATAACATAACTAGTACATAGCTGAACATCTTATTATGGCGTAGAAGAAAGTTTGATACACGAGTCTTCTATTTGTGCAGAGTTTAGAAAGCGTAAATGTACGAAAGTCCAACTTACTTTGCGAGCAGAGATACAAATTCCATGATTCTTATTTGACACCAATCATGGTGTAAAACTCAAACAAAGATAAAGGGTTTGATGCCGAAATTGTGCCCCCAGAGGGAAAAAGTCCCCTTGACAAAATCGTAGTATCCACCCATAAGTAGCAAAGTTTTGTTCGCCAACCCATCTCGCACATATGGATAAGTAAGTAGGTTTTCCAGAGACAAGTTCACAGACTCCTGCAATCAGATTATTGATAGATATTCTCAGCCTCAACTTACTTCTCTTCTTTCAAAGCAAATAATGCAACTTACTTCTCTCATGACGTCACTATGTTTTAAGTCTCATATATCGAGTAAGTCAGTCGCAAGTAGCAGCCTCATTAAAACATTATCGACCATTTAATTTCATTTTTTATCTACCATTTAAAAACGTTTTTAAAGTATATAACAAANTGAGCAAATGTACGTGGTTAACGACACTATGTTATAAATCTCGTATATCGAACAAGTCTGTCACAACTCGCAAGTAGCAACCTCATTAAAACATTATCGACCATTTAATATCATTTTTTATTCTTTTTCAAAAATTTTAAATAATGGTTGTTTTGGTTTTAAGCTTTTTCCTTATTTGGGTTAGCTCGTTTCTTTATTTAAAAATATGTATGATAGTTCACATATATGTATAAAAGTACATAATTTATATAATAAGATGGATGGCGATCACTTTTACAAAATAATAATCAAACATATTTTTGATTTGCTGACAAAATTACTTTTATTTTCTTAAGTAGAAGTACTTGAAAAACATTATCAAACTTTATATAACTCTTCTATTTGTTTGTGTGTTCTTTTTTTTTTTTTTTTCAACAGTGAGTAATGTCCAAGTCAGCTTAGATGCACCTTGACTAATTTTTTTCTCGGTCCAATCAGAAACAGGTCATTCATACATGGATTAAGGTATTCATGAGTGATAACGAAAAAAGACTCACCCTTTCACAAATGGCAATCTGTTCCTCAAATGGTAAATTCCCAAACTCAGCCTTCACCTTGGCCTTGGCAGGCAAACCGATTTGAACCCAATCANAACAAAAAAAGACTCACCCTTTCACAAATGGCAATCTGTTCCTCAAATGGTAAATTCCCAAACTCAGCCTTCACCTTGGCCTTGGCAGGCAAACCGATTTGAACCCAATCATCAATGAAGTCACTGCACATCAGTATTAAAGAGAAGTACAACTTATTAGTAGGCTAATGTGAAAATACAAAAAGTAAAAAATGTTAAAGTACACTAATGGTCCCTCAAGTTTGTGACTTGTGTGTCCGTTTTCTTCCTAACATCATTCTAATTTTGTAAATATCATCATCAGAGTTTTACATGCTACACCAATGTCCTCCTTTGCCCCAACAGTCATTAAAATTAAAGACGCAAAAACGCATGTGCACGTGTGACAGATAGAAATTCGGTCCACATATGTGTCGCATTCGTGCTANAAATTAAAGACGCAAAAACGCATGTGCACGTGTGACAGATAGAAATTCGGTCCACATATGTGTCGCATTCGTGCTATATATAGATATACGTATGCGTTTCCTGTCTGTAATTTAAATAATTGTTAGGATGGAAGATCAAATTGGTCCGATTTGTGAACGAGAAGCAAATTGAGAAAAATTAAATTTTAAGAATAAGAACCAAGGTGACACTCATAGAAAAAAAAATCTCTTGGGGACCATGGGATAAATGTTCATTAATATTTATCAGAAATGTTATAAATTTCTAAGCCAAGCCACAGTGTATGGATTAAAACTCACATGTACCAGGTTGCACAACAATAACTTAAAATAAAATAATAAAATGTGTGTGAATTAGCCTTACAAAGAAGTTGATCCATCTTCAGGATGAGACATTAGCCTGTTTATTCCCCCACATCGACTGTGTCCAATCACCAAAATAATTTCAACCTATGGAATTATCCCATTGGTTAAGGCCCTTGTATGAAATAGAATGGAGAAGAAATTTTTTATATGTTAGAACTTGGAGGAGTTCAAAATGACCTTGAGTTCTGCAACTGCATATTCAATGACAGCTCCAACTCCAGAATACCTAACCTGAGTTCAACTAATCAGGATTAGTGTCAATCAAGTCGTGTTGTACCATATTTTATAGAAAGTAATGATTCCAGCCAAATCAAGGAACAAAATCAGGCCTTAAACAAAGGGATAGCATATCAATCACAAAGATTAGATCATGACACAAATAAAGAGCAGATCAAACAGCAAGTCATGTGACAATAGATTAGTCATTATCTCCCTGAATTTCTCTGGATTTTATATTCTTTCCATTCTTCTCTTTAGAAGCAGTTTGTTTGAATTTCAAATGGTTTTCTTCCTTATATTATGTCCATTGTATTCCTTGTACAAAGAGAAGAGATTTCATTCTCTAGTTGTAAGAAAAATCATAATATTCAGAGATTCCATATAGTTAAGTAGCATTTTTTGTGGGTCGAATTATCTCTAAGTCATATGAGTGGCGGAACAACATGAGGACCAGAGGGGGCATGGCCTCACCCTGAATTTTTTTTTAAAAAAAAATATTATTTATGTATATTTAAAATTATTAGAAGTATACTTAAAGGTGTTCACTCTATTATTTTTTATTCTATCAATTAATATAGTCATATAACTAAATAATTATTAATTTTTTGACATACTTTGAACACTTTATGGATACATTTAGATATATTTTTGATTTATCAAACTCACTTTTAAAAGTTATAGATATTATGAAAATTAGGTTAAATAAAATAATGAGTGATCTTTGGGTAATAGTCTAATTGGTTATATAGAGAAAGACTGTAGCATCTTTTATACAGTTAGTCTCATTTATTGTGTAGGGTTGTAATTAGCTTCTTTTTTTTTTATTTGTTTACACTATATTTATTAATGTTTGATAATTTTTATATTTTTTGAATTTTTAAGTATCAAATACAATTCCATAAATTTAAATATATTATTTTATTTCCAAGTAAACCCATCCTAGACATAATTTCTAGCTCCGCCTCTAGTTATATCCTTTTGAGCTTGTGTGTCATGTGTATTATCTTATTGTAATTAATATGTAATCTTGAAATTAAACTACGAGGACCCTATTTTCTCCCAACAAATATCCGCAATATTTAGGTTATTATAAGTTAAAAAATCCAAGTGATCACTAGCCTAGCAAAACCAAATATAAAAAATCATTTAATTTTATAATGGTGGGAGGCTAAAATATTAATTTGTTCCTAAGATAAAATAATTTCACACAATTTGAAGACCTGGTCGAATTGAGGAACCAAGTTAGCAATGTTCCGGGCCATGAAAGCTTCTCCTGGTCGAAAGCTTAGAATATTAGATGGACACACTCGTGAATCTGAGCATGCAAACACCAGAAACTGCAAAAGAGAAATTGGCCACAAAATTCACAAGTTAATTAAAGTAAATTTTTTTGACCCTATAATATATTAAAATCCCATTAACTGGGGTTTACAGATTTTGTTTTGTTAGAACGTCGAGAAAGTTCAAACTTGTGACCTTAAGGTTCAACAGCGGAATTGGTGATCATTAGACCAACCACTAACCTCTGGACACAACTCAAAACTGAAAAAAGAAATAATAGTTGCGACACAAAAGCCATACCTTTGGGTTCTGTCCCTCGGCTAGTTTCCTGTAATAGTCTGGAAACTTGCTGCAAAAGATGTCCAAAGCACCAGAGAATTGGGAAAACCATTTAGCAACAAATTAAAAAGCCATTTAAAAAAAAAATAAGAAACATATCTTAATTAACAGAGTTAGGATGCAACTCAATCCCCTTACTCTATCAAGGTTGAGAGGTCAATTGGACTATACTCAAGCCCAAGTACTTTCTCAATTTAAATCGGGTTAAAACGTTTATCTGTTGAAAATCATCGCCCCTAAACTCAACCAAATATTTTAGTTGAACTACAGTTGATGTACTCAAGCTGCACCCCCACCGAGAGTGCAATTTTTTCATTTTTTGTATCATCTCCATGTTCTGTCAATTTTTAGAAATAATCCAATGTGATTGGGAACCAATCTGAAAACGTAATATTAGGACAAGTCATAAAGTTTGAATAATGGTGTAGGATGATGTGTTTGAAGTAATAATATTATTATGTCATGTCAACTGTAACCTTATTAGGTTAGAATTTTAAATATAAAATGTAAATCTCCATAGTATTACCATAATCGGATATTATTCCAAAAATAGTTTATTTTATTTTATTTTGGGTTTTTAAGACACAGCAAGTTGATTAAATAAACACAGCATACTCGAATTCATTGGCCTTGAACTGATTGAATCCTTCCTTAATCTTCTTAATCGCTTCACATGCTGCTGGCGAATCGTTTCTTATCTTCTCAAGCTCGGCCTCATCTATGTCATCCTGGTCTTTTTCCTCTCTGCAAAAACCATGGCAATTTCATCATCTGTCAGGAAACAAATATTAATTACATGATCATTGTCATTGACTTTGACATCAATATTGGTTTGGACCGGTTCCCAAATCAACAGTTATATGATGAATTTAAGTCGGTAAATTAAATTAAAAAATTAGGTCCAATGAATTTGGTTAGCGCGAGAATGGTGGAAAAAGAAAAAAAAATTAATTTTTAATGCAAAAGAGCAAAAATATGAAAGTAATGGGGAGAAAATTTTATTTTCAATACCTAGTTTTGTAGTGGGACGGATAAGGCCATTTTTAAAATTTTACAAATAAAGGGCAATTTAGACACTTACAAATATTTTCTTATAACTTTCTTCCCTTCTAAACTAGAAAATAAANAAAAAAAAATCAATGTGTGGGTCCCAAAAGTTGTGATACGTTCTTATGGCGTCATCACGGGGTGTCCTATAAACACCAAATATTTTCTCGAGATATATTACAAAGGATAACACTGTTATACTGTCACACTATTTTTTGATATAGTATCAAAAAATAAGTTAGTTTGTATATATGACACGTAATTTTTGAAAATCAGTGCGATCGGTTATTTTCAGTACCTAGCCATAAGACATTCAATAGAGTTGTATCTAAGCAAAAAAATTGTATCTCATCCAAAAGAATTGTACCATATTATACGCACATCCAAAACATTGTTACTATCCATTAAACTTGTACCGATTAGAGTTGTACCCCATAACTTAATTATTAATATTAGTTATACATTTAAGGAAAAATTATTTTACTTTGCCCTATGTATTTTATCTTCAAAAAAATAATAGACGCTTCTAATTAGGTACTGTGGAATAAAAATATTATTTGAAGGTGAAATATAAGGAACAAAATAAAAATATTGTTATACTTCATGGTTGTAAGTGTAATTTATTTATGATAAATTAAGTCCGGTCGTGGGAATGGGAGATCGATCCTGATATTACATATTACACTTTTATCCTTTAATATTATACTTTTAGTCTTTTGATATTACACTTTTAACCTTTTAATATTATAATTCATAAAATTAAAATCTAAAATAATTTAATAAATATTCAATTTATCAAATCAACATCAAACATGCAATTTCATCCAATTAAAACTAAATTCATCAAATTTACAAAAAATTAACATTCAATTCTTCAAATCAACATTTAATTTTACCTAATAAATATATAATTCACTAAATTAACATTAAAATTCAACTAATAAACATTTATTTCGTAACATTCAATCTCATCTAATTTATATTCAAATTCATTCAATTCATAAAATTAACATCGAAAATCTTTAAAAAAAGATTTTTTTTTTTATTAACGAAACGATGGATGGTATTTAAAAATTAAATTACACATTACATGAAATAAAATAATTAGAATAATAGAAGCAATGCATGCATGATACAAGAATTAAATAAATAATAAAATTGTAAAGCATGCTATTCAATAATAGGCACATGGGTACATCACGCAAAAATCTCAAATGAAAATTTTCTATTATTTAAATTTTTTTTAGTTATTTATTGTTCTCTTCACTTTTTGTTGCTTAAACTTAATTATTTCGTTGTTAAATAGAGGTGTACTTCAGTATTGGTAAGTATNTTTTCTATTATTTAAATTTTGTTTAGTTATTTATTGTTCTCTTCACTTTTTATTGCTTAAACTTAATTATTTCGTTGTTAAATAGAGGTGTACTTCAGTATTGGTAAGTATTTTATGTGTGCAGAGCTTGTTTAATAAATAATGTCTTTACTCTAAATTAGCTACATATCAATTACGTTTATTGTTTTGTATTTTTCTAGAAGAAGGTCTGCCCTTATTTTCCTATGTTATCTCCAAAGTTTCTTGGTCAAGTAATTTTGCTCTATCCTGTTCTTCAATTGAGGTTGGTTGTGATATTAAAAAAAACATAAAAAATTCGGTTACATTTTGTAAAAAGAGTATATCTTTATAGCAGTAGTCTTTGATATATGACTTTTGTTATTAAATTAACAAAATCATTATCTTTTTATGCTTCTATATATAACCTTGATCAACAAAATGGATCTTTTATATTTTTATATCTCAATATAATAGTATTATTTCTGGAATCAAAGTGAAATTCTTGGTTTCATTATCTTATATATGGCTTTGTAGTTTAGAAAGATGAATNTGAAAAGTGGTACCATGCGACGATAACAATGTTTTTGGATCAATTATTATCACTTGTATAATTGCCAAAAACGTTTTAAAAAAAAATCAATGTGTGGGTCCCAAAAGTTGTGATACGTTCTTATGGCGTCATCACGGGGTGTCCTATAAACACCAAATATTTTCTCGAGATATNATGTTCAAACTTTAGACTATTCATTCTTGTTAACAAAAGAATTTCAAGTACAAGTCGAATTTAGCAGTATTTGAAATTGGGAATCAATTTCAATAAAAATGTGATTTAATCTTCATAGAAGGCTCCCTGATTGAAGGGATCTTAAGATATCGAAGAAGATTCAGACCAGTAGTAGTATCCACAATTCTTCAAATCATAATGTAATAAAATTTAATTCTTCAACTTAGTATTCAATCACATCCAATTAATATTCAATTCATAAAATTAACACAAAATTAACATTCAATTCATCGAAATTATATTCAAATTTATTAAATTAACACTCAATTTATCAAATTACATCGAAAATCATCTATAAAGGTTTAATTTAACAAATCAACATCAAAGTAACATACAATTTCATTTAATAAACATTTAACTCATCAAAACAATACCAAATTAATATTCAATTCAACAAATTAACATTCAATTTCATTTAATAACATTTAATATTCAATTCATCAAATTTATACCAAATAAACATTCAATTCATCATATTAATATCAAATTAAAATTCAGTTCATCCAATTAAATTCAGCTCCATGTTCCTTCTTCACCCTAAACATAAAATAAACCATTAACCACAAAAATGACTTCACCATATAAATTACGCTATTAATTAAAAAAAAATGTTCACTTATATTATATTTGAACGAGTCAAGACTTGGATATCAAAGACAATGTTCACCCAAAAAAAAAGTAATGGAGTTTCACAATAGTCGTTCTCTCGCAGATTCAACAAAACCTAAACCAAATANTGTTCACTTATATTATATTTGAACGAGTCAAAACTTGGATATCAAAGACAATGTTCACCCAAAAAAGAATTAATGGAGTTTCACAATAGTCGTTCTCTCGCAGATTCAACAAAACCTAAACCAAATAAACAAATATTTTTTGTACGGTGAAAGAGATGGAGGGAAGGGAAGAGTAGTAACAGTCGCTTAGGCGGGAAAGTGGATTGAGGGAGAGATAAGGTTTTTGTGATTTGTGGACCAGAATATTTACTTAGAAAATAAAATAATAATATATTGTAATATGTGGGGTGTAAGTGTAATTTACAATGTGAAGAATTAGGNGTAGGCGGGAAAGTGGATTGAGGGAGAGATAAGGTTTTTGTGATTTGTGGACCAGAATATTCACTTAGAAAATAAAAATAATAATATATTGTAATATGTGGGGTGTAAGTGTAATTTACAATGTGAAGAATTAGGACCGGTCCAAGAAATGGAAGTCCGATCCTGGGTAAATATCACACTTTTATTCCTATTATCCCTTAACTACTACACTTTTATCCCTTTTATCTCTTAACTATTACATTTTTATCTCTTTTATCCCTTAAATAATCAAAAAAATCTTCAAAAATATTCAATNTCAGTCCAAGAAATGGAAGTCCAATCCTGGGTAAATATCACACTTTTATTCCTATTATCCCTTAACTATCACACTTTTATCCCTTTTATCTCTTAACTATCACATTTTTATCTCTTTTATCCCTTAAATAATCAAAAAAATCTTCAAAAATATTCAATTTCTTATAAATAGTCCCATTTTTTTATTCAACAAATAAATAATGAATAAAATCAAAAAATTAAAAGAATTGTAAATAATGCTTCCAACTATTTGGGTCAGGTTAAAATATTTTTGGATTAGGTTTCAATTTTTTGGGTGACTTCAATTCACTCGATCAAAGAAATCCAACTGTCCAAAAATATTCAATTTATTTTAAAATAGTCCCATTTTTTATTAACAACAAATAAATAATTAATAAAATCAAATAAATAAAAGAANAGGTTTCAATTTTTTGGGTGACTTCAATTCACTCGATCAAAGAAATCCAACTGTCCAAAAATATTCAATTTTTTTTAAAATAGTCCCATTTTTTATTAACAACAAATAAATAATTAATAAAATCAAATAAATAAAAGAATTGTAAATAATGTTTCCAACTATTTGGTATGGTTATAACTTTTTTTGGATTAAGTTTCAATTTTTTAAGTGAGTCGGATTAGCTAGATAAAAAAAATGTCCAAAAATATTTAATATTTTATAAATAGTCTCATTTCTCATTAACAACAAATAATTAAAAGAATTGTAAATAATGCTTCCAACTAGGTTATAACTTTTTTTGGATTGGATTTCAATTTTTTGGGGTGACTCCGATTAGCTAGATCAAAAAAATCTCAATCCAAAAATATTCAATATTTTATAAATAGTCCCATTTTATATTAAGAACAAATAAATAATGAATAAAATCAAACAATTACAATAATTATAAATAATACTTCCAACTATTTGGATCAGGGTTATAATATTTTTTGATTGGGTTCCAATTTTTTTCATAGAGGTTCTAACTCTTAAGGGAGAGTTCTAACTTTTTTGAGGTTCCAACTAGGTTCAAATAGTTGGGGGAGGGTTCCAATTTTTTTGGGTAAAAGTTTTAACTTTTTTGGATAAAGGTTACAACTCGATAGGGTTCTAACTTTTTTTGATAGGGTTTCAACTTTTTTAGTTATAAGTTCCAACTTTTTTTGGTAGGATTCTAACTTTTTGGGTAGAGGTTCCAACTTTTTTGGGTAGGGTTTTCAACTTTTTTGATAGGTTTCCAACTTCTTTGGTTAGGGGTTTCAAATTTTTTGGTAGGATTTCAACTTTTTGGCTCGAGGTTCCAAATCTTGAGGGGAGGGTTCCGACTCTTGGGGTGAGTTCTAATAGTTGGGGGAGGGTTTCAACTTTTTTGGGTAGAGGTTTCAAATTTTTTTGGTAGAGGTTCCAACTTTTTGGGGTTAGATTCCAATTTTTTTTGGTAAGAGTTCCAACTCTTCGGACAGGGGTTCCAACTTTTTTGGGTAGGTCTTCCAATTTTTTTTGGATGGGTTCTAATTTTTTTGATTAAGAGTTTCAACAATTTTAGGTAGGGGTTCCAACTCTTGGGGTAGTGTTCCAACTTTTTGGATTAAGGTTCCAACTCTTGTGGGGAGACTTCCAACTTTTTTGGAGAGGTTCCAACTTATGGGTGGGTTCTAACAGTTGGGGAAGAGTTCCAATTTTTTTTGGGTAGGGGTTTTAACTTTTTTGGATAGGGATTCCAACTTTTTTGGAGTGGATTTTTGGTTAGGGGTTCCAATTTTTTTAGTAGAAGTTCCAACTCTTGGGGCAGAGGTTCCAACTTTTTTGAGTAGGGATTCTAACTTTTTGGTGGGTTCTAACTTTTTTGGTTAGAGGTTCAACTTTTTTAAATAGGGGTTCCAACTTTTTGGTAGATGTTCCAACTCTTGGGGTGGGTTCTAACAGTTGGGGTAGAGTTTCAACTTTTTTTAGTAGGGGTTCGAACTTATTTGGGTTGAGGTTCCAACTCTTGGGGGCAAGAGCTCCAACTTTTTGGGCAAGATTTCCAACTTTTTGGGATATGTTTCAATTTTCTTGATTAGGGGTTTTAACTTTTTTGGATAGGGGTTCCAACTTTTCGGGTAAATGTTCCAACTCTTGAGAGGAGGGGTTCCAACTTTTTTGGGTAGAGGTTCCAACATTTTTAGAGTGGGTTCCAATGTTTTTGGTTAGGGGTTCCAACTTTTTAGGTAAGGTTCTAACTCTTAGAAGGGTTCCAACTTTTTGGGTTTAACGGTTGGAGGAGGGTATTTGTCAAGTCCTACTCTTTTTCATTACCGGTTTAGCAGGTAACTGGTATCCCACTTTTTAAACTAATCAATGGTTACAAAAATAAAAAAATTACGTCAATGACCCAAATGAAATGTCGGTAACGTACCGAAAATAAAAATTCGGTATTAAGGTTATGTGATAATTATTTTCATATATGGAATGATTACTAAACGACATCAAGCAGGGATAATTAAAATATATGAGATTTACTTGCTCATTTATTATATTCACTAAAAAGTGGTACCATGCGATGATAACGATGTTTTTCGATCAATTAAAATTGCCAAAATTTTTTTAAAAAAAGGCAAAGTGTGGGTCCCACAAAATTGTGATAAGTTCTTATGGCGTTATTACGTGGTGTCCCATAAACACCAAATATTTTCTCGAGATATATATTGAGATATATTACAAATTGTATACTTTGTTTGGGTCCGTAATTGCTTATTCACACGCAACTCGTAGTTTGAATCTATCAGTAAAACCACAGTCAACGACGTTTAAAATATGCAAGGCGGCTATGGTTTAATAACAAAACTTGAATGATTCCTTTCTGATAGACTTGTTTATTTCTTCGTCGTGGCTTCTATGCAAAGACTCTTTTGTTTTTATTTACAAACGAAAATGAAACTCCATGAACGTAATGAATGGTTTTTGTGAATATGGAGGTGTAGTTTAACTAGTAACATGGATGAATTGTAAATTTAGACGTCTTAAATTTGAATTTTAATAATTTCTTAAGATCAAGTCATGAGAGATTTATTTTTCATGAATATCCTAGTCTCGACATGAATAACTTGTCTTTTATCGGACTGAAAAAGAAATTAATTGAAGTGTGTATAAACTGACTTGAACATTCTTAACGGTTAAACCAAAAAAAAAAAAATGAATGGTTTTGTTTTTCTATTGCTAGTTATCTGTATGCTAATTAGTAAAATAAACGGAAAAATTATCAAAAAGCATGGGAGGAGCTAGTAAGGGGCTAGTGTGAACATGGGCTCACCCTCAATTTCTTTTTTTGAAAATTTGTTATATGTATGGATATACGCTCACTTTTATTTTATGAAAATGTGAGTTGTGATTAATCTATAATTATGTATTTGGTCGTTTTATAGTTTAGAGGCTTTCTTCAATTGACTTTGATTACATATTTATGAATTTTTTGTTTTTGGATTTATGTTGTTAATTTAAAGTAAAATTATTTGAAATTAGTCTACAATTAACCTTTATTTTTCTATGACTCGTTGTATGGTTTCTCTACAACATGTTCTTTCTATTTTTTTACAACTTACTCACTTTTGTCTGATAAATTAAAAACAAAGATTGATAGATTTCGATTGCATAAACGAATGGATATCAATAGATGATTGATAACTTAATTACATATATTAAAAAATATCTTTAATGGCATCAATAACGAAATTATCATTTTTTTTGTTTATTTTTCATTGACTTTTGGACCTTTTTTGTTCAATAAATTTTGTATGTATCAATATGATGTAATAAAATATAAATACTAATTTTTTTTATCGATTGGAAGAAGGAAAAAAAACTAAATCTTGTAGTTAAAGTGTTCACCCAAAAAAATAATTTTTGGCTCCGCCCTTGCCAATAAGTATCACTTTTCTTCACAAAATACTATGAAGTCCTATCGTTTTTTTATTTAGGACAATAAAGTCCTAATTTTAATAATTTATTTCAATGAAGTCCTAATTCTATTACATTCCAGATTTGTCCTTCGCTTTTAATTTCCAAATGCCTTTCATAACTCTTGATGCTTCCTTAGATTAAGATCATTCTTATCATTTTTGTGCTTTGGGGTTTTATGTAGTAAGTTAGATTGGAATTTAAAATGATTATATTAGGGTATACATGATGTTGCATCCAATAATGACAGTTTTAAAAATTGAAATAATTTGATGTTTCATAAAATTAGCAAAATAGGCAATATAAAATTCAGAACGCACCAAGTCGGATGTATGAAAAAAAAGAAGAAGACTATTGTTATTAAGTATTTCAAGAGAAGGGTAAAATTGAAACAGAATATAGTATTTATGAAATTTAGAATTTCATGGAAATAAATTATCAGACTTCATTATCCTAAATCAAAAATGGAATAACTTAAAGGTATTTTGTATGAAAAAAGTGATAATTATTGGTAATTTATGTTAAAAAAAAATAAAATTTCAGGCCATTAATGACGATAGAATTATAGGATCGAGATATTTTCAATTTCCCAATTTTAATTAAATTGAAGTGAATATAGTTAAATTAATTAGGCCTAGTGGTGGGTTTTCTCAAAGCAATACTATTTCAACTTAATTTACTAATCTAATGAACCATTGTTATTATATCGATTGGCCCCAATATTTTAAATAAATTTTAACATAACACAATTTAAGCACCATCCACTTTTTCTCATAATTGAGATTTGAGAGCACAGAATGTCAATTTGTTTGTCAATTTTACAATGCCAAACTAGTAAAACTCAGCTTGATTACAATGTCAATTTTAGTATTATATGTTAATTCATTTTAGTTATTAATTTTGAATTAAATAATTTATAATTATTAATTAAAAAATAAATTAAAATTTGATTTCAAAATAGTGATCGAAAGACTTGAAACTTATTTGAGACCAAAATGAATGAATCAAAATGCCAATGTTTTGAGGCATTTTTAAATGTTTTAGTGATTATTTTAGAATATTTTAAAATATTTTGAGATATTTTAATTTATATTTTTATAATATTTTAAAAATGAATTCTCTAATTTTATTTTCGAAATATTTTTAAAATATTCCTGTAGGTGACCGAAACAGTGCAAGAAGTTCAGATTATCTGAATCAAATTTGTCGTTTTTTGACTGCCAAACCAGATAGTATCGGGATGAGCAAAAACTACATCACCATCGTCATCCTCTTCGGTAGGCTCTGAAGTTATGGCTTTATTTTATGTTGACCTTCTCCTTCTATGCATCTAATTTGTGTTTCTTTTCTTTTCTATGATCTTTCTTTAGTGAACATTCAGCTAAAGCAAAGGAATTATGGCAACTGAATCCTCGGTTCCTCCCAACCCAACGGACCAGAAACCCCAAAACCCAGGTGTGATTTTCTCTGTAAAATCTTGGGTCTATACTGAAAATTTGATTTTCCAGTACTATTTGTTTGGTTTCTGAGAAAGCCAAGGAAAATCAAATAGTTCATTCAAATACTTTGGTAGGAAAGACCTTCATCAACCCCTCCGACTAGAAATTAATGATCCCAATAAGGTAACCAAAGGATTTTTTTTTTCTCTCCTTATCTCTGCTTAACCTCATGAAGAAATGCATTTTAGTTGCTCTTATGTAATTTATAAGCTAATTATAGTTCAAGGTTGAATTTAATTTGTTATGGTCTAGACTCTGGATTTGTTATCCACTTAACTCCTACATGTCTAGATAGTCTTCCCAATATATGTAAAAATTATTTCAATCTCACCACTGCATCAACTAGGCCATTGCTAGCTATATAGGAAACTTCTATGGGTTCTGTTATGCTGTTTCACTTGTATTTGCTTGGCATCACTCTTAGTGTCTAATACTATTGTTCAGCTACCTCTTTGATCCTATTTGTGTCTTTAGACTTAGTAGGAACACTGATTGAGAATAACTTTGATTTTCCTTTCCATGTTTTCCCATTTTAAGTTCATCTTGGTTTAGATTTGTTAATTGCAATTTCGTATACAGTACAAGGGTGTTGCTGTTGGTTAGACTGTGTATTTTATAGTTTGAACCCACTTCTGGAAACTTTTTACTTTGTAGCCTTGTGGCTCCTATTGTGATATGGTGTTGTAAATGAATTGAGGAAGATGTAGACAGTGTGGAATATGTTCATAAACACATATCGCGGTTACCTTTTTTTGTTGAAAACTTTAGACATCACTACTGCCATAATGGAGGATTAATTTCTTTTGTACCTACAGCTTCCGAGGTTGTACAGCCAACACTTGAGAATCAGCAAGATATGGCGGAGGCATCTAAAGAAAGTTCTCCACCATCTGTGTTTGTGAACTCAGAACCAATGCGAGAGGACCAAGTGCAAAATGCTGTAAAGTTCCTTTCACACCCGAGAGTTAGGGGATCTCCGGTCATATATAGACGATCCTTTCTTGAGAGGAAGGGCCTCACGAAGGAGGAGATAGATGAAGCCTTTCGCCGTGTGCCTGTAAGGAAGTTACCCTTTTTTGTCCCTCTCTCGTTGTATGAGACCCATCCATAGGATCATCCCAGGAAAAGATTTATTTATTCTTGCTGTTACTAATAGCTGTGAGGGTGTATGTGACAAATTGGGAACTGACATTTTGTGTAAATGGCAGGATCCGACCCCAACTATTTCCAATGCGCCGACAACTGTTACAAATCAAGGTAATAAACATTTGTATTGGTGTGGGTTTTCTGATTGAGTTAAAATGTCAACAAATTTTCGCTATTCCTCACACTAATCATGTACTATCTGCTTTGCAATATTGAATAAAGATTCGCATGCGAAGTCTTCAGCAAATATTAATCCACAGGCTCCAAGTCAAAGTCTGCAGCCTGCAGTAGTCACTCCGGCTGGTGTCATTTCTAAAGTAGGAACCTTTTCCAGATTCCACTGGTCCCATGCTCTTCTTGCTGTAGGAGTACTGGCTGCTTCAGGAGCTGGAGCAGCTGTACTTTTTAAGGTATTAATGGAGGGGCTCTATACGATTGTGTTATTTAGTCCCCTTATTTGTTTGGCCTGTGCCTTACCTTCTTACCTTCAATATGTTATGCTTTTGTTGGCACATATTGCATGCTTACGATTTTAAACACGAGTACCTAAATAGGCTAGGTTTTTTAATTACNATACTTCTCGTATAGGATCATGCATTCGGTGTAATATACAACAACACGTGTCCTCGGTCACCCATGTACCTCGGAAACATGCCACTCTCGGTCCCCGAGGTGGGCCTTTCCTCTGTGCCGAGAGTCACTCCGTCCTGGACGCTTCCTCCACTCCAGGATAAAGCTACTGACGTACGGACCATCAGCCTATGCCAGTCTAGACTATTCATCATGACTTCGTCTTACACAAGTAATGTCAGAACATACCGGAATACAGTAATCACAGCCAGTAAGGGATGGACGCGTGGCAAATGATGTCACATCAAAGACAGACAAACTGCACGCCGTTACTGACACATGGCTTGGGAAAGCAAACAATTAATTGCACCCTTCTGTTGACGAGACCGCATTCAATGCGGTAAGGTTCGGATATGAAAGGCAATAAATGCTCCTATCACAGAGCATTTATTGCATCCTTCCCGAAAGGAGCATATTGTACCGTCGGCGTCCCGATGACTCAACATTGATTGCTCGGGACCCCGAGCAGTCAATTAGAGAAGACATTCCTCATCAAATCGATACACACGCTACCTGTGCCTAATGATCACCTACTGACCACACTGACGGCAATCATGAGCTTTTAAGGTATAAATACTCCTCCCAAAAGGCAAAGCGGGTATGCAATCGAAAACTCTCTACTACAACACAGATTTTCTCAGTGTTTTCTCCTTCCTCTCTCTCACTCAAAGACTGACCAGACCGTCGGAGGGGATACGCCGGAAAACACTCCGGCGNTGATGGGACTCTTCTGAAAAAGTCCTAAGATGAAGACACGTGTCCTCGGGGTGTCTTGGAACAGTGTTGCTTGGATTTAAGCACCATCGGCAACAAGTGTCCTCCCCCCCGAGATACCTCTCGTATAGGATCATGCATTCGGTGTAATATACAACAACACGTGTCCTCGGTCACCCATGTACCTCGGAAACATGCCACTCTCGGTCCCCGAGGTGGGCCTTTCCTCTGTGCCGAGAGTCACTCCGTCCTGGACGCTTCCTCCACTCCAGGATAAAGCTACTGACGTACGGACCATCAGCCTATGCCAGTCTAGACTATTCATCATGACTTCGTCTTACACAAGTAATGTCAGAACATACCGGAATACAGTAATCACAGCCAGTAAGGGATGGACGCGTGGCAAATGATGTCACATCAAAGACAGACAAACTGCACGCCGTTACTGACACATGGCTTGGGAAAGCAAACAATTAATTGCACCCTTCTGTTGACGAGACCGCATTCAATGCGGTAAGGTTCGGATATGAAAGGCAATAAATGCTCCTATCACAGAGCATTTATTGCATCCTTCCCGAAAGGAGCATATTGTACCGTCGGCGTCCCGACAACTCACCATTGATTGCTCGGGACCCCGAGCAATCAATTAGAGAAGACATTCCTCATCAAATGAATACACACGCTACCTGTGCCTGATGATCACCTACTGACCACACTGACAGCAATCATGATCTTCTAAGGTATAAATACCCCTCCCAAAAGACAAAGCGGGTATGCAATCTCAAACTCTCAACTACGAAATATCCTTCTCAGTGTTTTCTCCTTCCTCTCTCTCATTCAAAGACTGACTAGACCGTCGGAGGGGATACGCCGGAAAACACTCCGGCGCCCTTCTAACTTGTTCTCCTTTGTTCCAGGAAATACCTTTCACACGTACAGGATCGTTCCTCCTTTCCCAGGATCACCCTTTGCCGTTTCCGGTTGCCACCGTACCTTGTAGGCTGTTTCAAGCAGCGTGTTTGGCTACTCAACCGGCTCACCCAAAGTTCACCAGGGGAGAGATCTGTTCCCAATATTTTATATATCGTGCAGGATCTAGCCCGCACAATCTGGCGCCGTCTGTGGGAAACGAGTAGTTTTCCTAATCTTTTCTCTATAAAGAACAGTGACCATGGTGAACACCAGACAGAAAGGGAAAGGACCCCACCAAAGGAGTCATGAGTTGCAAGCTCCCTGTCATCACGGAGGGAGGGATCGCACCAGTACGATTAAAAGTGCCTCTACTCGGTCAAGGGGGGTAACCCCTCAAACCAGTATGGGGATCAGGTCAGGAGGATCAGCCCCCTTGGCCCGTCAGCTGGCAGAGGTGATAGAAGAGAAATTTGGAGATAGATTACGTCAGCTGGAGAAGGACAATGTAAACGTCCTTAGCCGGCTCGACGAGTTTGCCGCCTCAGGCGGAGGGTCGAGGGATTCATTCCTTTCCCGAGGACTCCCCGTCCGTGAGGCGGAGACGAAGGATCTAAGAAACCACCTAGATCACAAAGCAGAGAGCTCCAGGGCCCCGAAGCGACCCAGGGCCGGCGAATGTCATCTTGACAACCATTCCAGGAAAGTGAGGCCGTTGGCCCTGGACGACCTCCGGCGAGGTTTGTCCAGACGGAGGAAGGGAGATGAATCCGAAGAGGACTCAACCCAATCTACACGACGCCCAGGAAACGAGGGGCTTACCGATGAACCCAGGGACTTCAGGAGGCATCCCGTAAGGGAAGAAGTAGATCTCAGAGCCCGATTAGACTCCAGAAGAAAGGGTAAGACTGTCCAGGACGAGGCCGAGGACGAAGTCATGCAAACACCCTTCACGAGGGAAATCAGTGAGATGGATGTCTCAAGAAAGTTCGTCGTGCCACGGTTCAA
>CAUOFW020004169.1:1579521-1589971 GCA_963454935.2 Ilex paraguariensis
TTATTGCTTTATATTCTTGATTTGTTCTTCGATTGTGTGTGTTTGTTAGTGGATTTAAATTGTTTTTAAATCCCAACACATTTAACAACAGTGGTCTTTAATCCTAAAGAGCAATTTCTAATACGTTCCAGTTTTTCTTTTTGTTTAACTTGTTCGATTGCTCCATGTTTGTGTCATGGTCGTCTTTCGATGGGCCATTTGTTGTCTATTGTCCATATGCAATGGATTCAGCGACTCCCAGGCTGGAAATGGTTATATCATGCAAGTCGTTGCTAGTCTTTTTGCTGACTAGAATATTGACCATGAAGGAAAAACAATTGACTACCATATGTTGTATACAAAGTGAGATTTTCACGTGTTTGTAGATGATTTTCAAAACTTATCTAGTGATTTCTCTGTTGCACTTTATACCCATCTAGTTCCAATTAGGATGCTCTACGTCAAATGTTTGACTCATGCAATTGGGGCTTAGCTCTCTTTGTATATCAGCTTTTTGCCAACTGTAGATAACCCGGAGAGAACAGAAGTTCAGTTTTTCTCTATTGGCTCCTGCAAATCTGTATGTATGACCTGTCCTTGTTTAGCTGGATTCCACATTGGTTTGGAGGCCTAACTAAAGTGGCCACTTGTAGGGTTTTTACTGTGTCATCAGATTAGGAATTTTGATTGTCCCACCATGAAGGGAATTTCCTAACAGATAATTGTTGAGGTTGTGACCCCAGAATGGGTTGATTATTTTGAGCACTTAACAGAAAGGAATATTGTTGGTCTGAAGGGTAGTGCTACCACATTCTCAAGTACTTATATTAGGGAGATTTTTTAGACTTTATTAGCGTAGATGCACCTTGATGTTTTGAGCCCTCACCCTCTATTGTTTCCTGCTGGACGATCTTCTGCATTTTTCTTTCTATTTTCCTTTATGGGTGATGACTTGAGGGTTCAGTGCTTGATTTACTAATAAAATGGTTGGGTCTTGTGTCAAGTAGGAGAATCGCAGGTTCGATTTCACTTATTCCAAAGCAAGGTTAGGCCTTTTCTTGTCCACCCGTACATCCGTGTAATATGGTGTCCAAACTTCTAAAATGTAGCTGTTTTCTCACTGGACTGACTTGGGGTGTGGCCAATTATTGAGAATTGAATGGCGTAACACAGAAGGATCTTTCATGTATACCCTCTTGTTAACACTCTAATCATAGGTTTCCACTGTTTAATGGGTGAAAGGTTGTTCTTGGCTGTAGAAAGCATCTATTGTATTCCTTCTAGATCCTTGGATAAATTTTCCATCGTGGTCTGAGTTAGGGTTCCAAATTTTCCCCATCCCTTGAAGCCCAAGTGCTCTAGGTTTTCTTATAATTAGATAGACAAGGCTTGCCTTACTATTATTAGCTATGTGATTAGAGGCTGAGCCGTTGACTGTCCAAAGCTATGTGAAAATAAATACATACTGATGACCACTAATTTGCCAAATTTCAGCTGGAGAACTGCTCTTATAGAAGATTTTTCTGAACTTTCAAAACTCGAGTGAAAATAAAAACATAGAAAATGGTCTGCAAAACCCTGCTAGTTTGTAGCAATTGCTTGAATTTAGGTCATTAGTAGAAAGGTTCTGAGACACACCAGGGAGTATCTGAAAAAACCTTAAAACAATAGTGTGTGATAGATTGGCTATACTTTCTTAAGGTAGATAGGCTTGGAAATTTAACTGCACTAGTCCTTATGCTGTTCGAGTTGTCCTTTTATATNATTCAACTACTGTTTCGTTTCGGAGTGTTGAAATTCCGAAACGTTTCGGACGTTTCTGACGTGTCGACACGACATTTTGATCCTTGTGCATGAACAGAAGATGTGAGGATCAAACTAAAATACCAGAACTGTACCAGCCTTGGACTGCAATGACTTGGCAAATAGGCTACCTTTTTTCCACAGAGAGGCTGTTTTCGTGATTCAAACCCTTGATGCCTCTGTCAGAATAGCCAAGGCACACCCTCAAAAGTTATCATTTTTATGATTACTCCCTATGCATGAGCAAAATTTAGACATGTCTTTGTAGTCATCATATAGTTTGTATTTACATGCCAGAAATTTAGAAACATCAAATTACTGGGTTTCCTTTCTATTTTTATTCTTATTGCCGCTTTTTGTTACCAGTCTTAAAAACGGTTTTGTTTTTCAATGATGAGAATTCGTTTTCTAATCTTATTTCTTGTCTAATTATCAGGACAAAGTAATACCCCTAGAAGAATATCTATTGCTGAACAAGATGATCATAGAGTCTCAGTCTCAAGGGTGAGTTTGATAAAGGCATAATTTCAGTTTGGTTATTAATCTGTAAAGATGATATGAAGCTGGCATGCTGTGATCTGTTGTTAAGTGTTCAAATTGAGTTCCTTAGTTAATTCAAACGATTTTCCAGCAATCATATGCAAATGGCAATGCGGACTTTGACTTGCGTTCAGGTATTGTTCTGGGATGAAGTGCTGCTCCACTATTTTAAAATGCTTTGAATATCGATTTCATATATTGGAATGTTCTATGCAGGGAGATCTTCATCTCCACCTGCCACTGTGGAATCCTCTGTTGCACCTCACCCAAAGTCATATGCAGAGGTAACATCTCCCTCAATTGGCCAGAATTTTTTTTTGAAACATTAATGGCTGGTCTGTTCATGAGTGCAGTCTTTTTTCTCACATCTTGGTTCACTTGATGGTAAAAAGCACACAACTGTCATTCAGAAATAGAGATCGATGCAATTAGATCCTTCAAAACTGTTTTATATAATCTTTCCAATGTACGTTATATCTTCTAGGTAGTCATTTACAGGTGATCTATATAGTTGCACAAACCCTTCCATTGTCCTCCTAAACACCCTTTCCAACTCGGTTTAAGAAATCCTAGTTCGTTCCTTTGAAGTCAATACTTTTTATTCAAAAGTCTGCAATTCCCCTCCCCTTTCCCAAAACCCCAAAAGAAGAAAATAAAAACTATGAATGCCGAATGGGAAATATGTAGGGAGTTTAGATCATAGTCACCGCCATTCTGACAGTCCGATACCATGAATATTAGTTTACAGGTATACAAAAAGAAACTAATAAAATGTGTGAAACTTAGACAAATGCCTACCTTGAGATCGAGTTTCATTATCTTTTTCAAGTTATTTTACTACTGAAAGATGTGTTGATGTTCTTCATGTTTTATACATTGTGATATCCTTGTTCTACAAGATTTATAGTTTTCAATTACTTTAAAATGGAGCATGAAATCTTTTCATATTCTGATGTTGGAATCATGTTGCAGAGCGTGGCAATGGTTCAAAGAGGAGAGAGACCTCCTAACATTAGAGTAAATCTATTTCTTCCCATATCTATTCTGAGTTTGACTACACTGTGCGGTTTACTGCTGATCTTTTCTAGTTCATTTATTTTCCTGTTTTGTTTTTTCTTATCTCAGAAGATCAATGATCTACCATCCAATCCTAATCAGCCAGTGTCTATTCCTCACATAACACCCAGACCTCAGGTTGGCTTTCTCGAGTTATCTTGCATCTCAATGTTCCAATTTTTGTGTGCAATTAGTTCATGGATAAATGTGGACCGATTCAANCTAATCAGCCAGTGTCTATTCCTCACATAACACCCAGACCTCAGGTTGGCTTTCTCAAGTTATCTTGCATCTCAATGTTCCAATTTTTGTGTGCAATTAGTTCATGGATAAATGTGGACCGATTCAATTTATAGGTGTATGAATTATGAAAAGTAAATTTTTAAAATTGGATCATGTATGTTTTTGTTAAATGTGTACACGTTAGACTTTAAATGCTAGGCATGTGCATGTATGTCAGTCTTGAAGTGTTGTATGTTCTGTGTCACCTAGCTAAGAGGGGATTCCACTGACACTGCCAAGTTAGTTTTTGAATATAGTAAAACTATTATCATGTTCTCAGTTGCAGTTTAGTGAACTGAATTGCTGCTTACCTGTACTTATGTAATGTGACTGTTCAAACACTCCAACCATTGTGACTATTGATTGTTGCATACCATTCTCCGACATACTTGGGAACTAACACTTAGTACATGCTAGTTTGGTAAAATATTTTGAGACTTTCACAAACCAGAAATGGTAGCGTTCTGCAATCTGATCATCTGAGTACTTTTCATCTTATTTGAGTGGTTCATTGGGATACAGGCTGTCATTGTAATGCATTGACACCAGATGAAACTGATTACTGTTGTTGTTATCTCGAATAGCCTTGGGAGTTCGGTCTAGCTCAGAATACCTCAAACCATGTGCTTCATTCTCAAGAAAGTAGTGATGGCTTGGACTCCATTTTTCAGGACAATGGACTCGGTAATCAGTTGAATGGAGACAGTTCAGTGCCTTGGTGGCAACGAAAAAATGTCAGAATCACAGAAATTGAAAGTGAAGATGAACACAAGACTGGGTCTTCTAGTGTGCTAACCAATGGCCGACCAGTTCAACGCTCGTGGGTTCCTCCCCAGCCACCTCCTGTGGTAATGCCAGAAGCAGCTGCAGCCATTCGACAGCCAAAAAAATCATTAATTCAAAAAGAAGAATTGACAGATGATCAGTTACTGGCCCGTTCTTCAGATATAACCGATGAGTTGCAAAGGATCACAAAAATATCAGAGTCAGGAGGTGTAGAAGAGACTAATGGTGGGATCTCTGAGCTGAACAGAAATGAGATACAAAACGAAGACAACTCTTACATTGAGACTTGAAGAGAGTAACTGAAAGGGGTCGATCTAAGGTACTTATTTCCATCATTATGAGTTGATAACGATAATCCAAGGACTTGTTTGTGGCAATTATCAATCCATTTGATCACGTACGTGTATGTACCTAAACTGTGTTAAGAAATATAGGGTTATTTTGTTTATTAAGGGTAAAATAGTCTTTTATTTTTCCTTTGTTTAGTCTATATATAATCTCTTTGTATTTTGGTTAAATCACTTCTTTGTATTCAATTGAATTATGCAGTATCAATAAAACTCTAGCCTCCTCTTTTCTTATCTTTTGTATTTCTCTTTTATTAGATTGTTTAACATGGTATCAAAGCAAAGTTTCATGGGACAAGGTTTAATTTTTTTTTGAGAAGGTATTCGTTCCGTTTTTGTAATCTGGTTTTCTTTGTTTTTTGATTATGGCTACTGAAAAAGACGATTCGCTTCAGTTTGTGAGTGTGAGGTTGGATGTAAATAATTACTCGTATTGAAGTTATGTGATGAGAAATTTTCTTGAGGGTAAAAAGATATGGGGATATGTTAGTGGAATTTCTGTGAAACCTAAAAATACTGATGCGGATTATGCTGCTTTGATAGATGCCTAGGAAGCAGACAATACAAAAATTATTACTTGGATTAATAACTCTGTTGAGAATTCTATAGGTACACAGTTGACAAAGTATGAGACAACAAAAGAGGTTTGAGATCATCTGTAAAGGTTATTCACTCAATCAAATTTTGCAAAACAGTATCAATTGGAGAATGATATACGAGCTTTTCAGCAGAGGAATATGAGTATTCAGGAGTTTTATTCTGCTATGACAAATCTTTGGGATCAATTGATTCTTACAGAATCGACCAAATTAAAGGCATGTGGTGCCTATATTGCTCGTAGAGAACAACAACGGTTGATACAGTTTTTAACGGCACTTCGTAGTGATTTTGAAGAATTTAGAGGTTCAATTTTGCATCATTCTCCACTTTCTTTTGTTGACTCAGTTGTCAGTGAGTTATTGGTTGAAGAAATACGCCTTAAGTCTAATTCTAAAAAGGGAATTCTTTCTATTTCTAATCCTTCTATGCTAGCAATATCTTCTAAACCATTTTCTAATAATCAGAATAAGCCTTACACAAGGACTGCCTTCGACGAGTGTAGTTTTTGTAAACAGAAAAGTCATTGGAAGACTCAATGTCTTAAGTTAAGACAACAGAATCAATCGCAGCAGCAATCTCAAGCTTGGAAGCCTGGCAACCAGTCACAATCTAATGCTTATAAACCACCTCAGGGTTACAAACCACCACAGTCTAATACTGCAGCAGAGGCTTCATCAAGTCCTTTCACCGATTATAGTACTTTGGCTGAACAATTTCAGAAGTTTCTCTTCTTACAGCCACAAGCAATGTCTGTTTCTTCTTCCGTAGGTCAGTTGCCTCATAGTTCTTCAGGTATGTCACATTCTGTATGGGTCTTGAATTCTGGTGCTTCACATCATATATCTCCAGATTCTTCATCTTTTAGTTCTGTGTCTCCTTCATCTTCTATTTCTGTTATGACTGCTGATGGCACTCCTATGCCTTTAGCAGGTGTTGGTTCTGTTGTTACACCTCACTTGTCTCTCCCTAATGTTTATCATATTTTAAAACTCACATTAAATCTTGCTTCTGTTGGTCAGTTATGTGATTCTGGTAATTTAGTCACCTTTTCCTCTTCTTCTTGTTATATGCAAGATTTGCAGTCTCAGAAGCTGATTGAGATAGGCTGTAGGAAGGGGGGACTATATATTTTGGATAAGTTAAAAGTGCCAGTTGTTGTTGCTACTGCTTTTGCTACTAGTGTTGATTTATCTTCTTTTCGTTTGAGTCTTTCTTCTTCTAGTTTTTATTTATGACATTCTCGTCTAGGTTATGTTTCGTCTTCTCGTTTGAGATTTTTGGCATCCACAGGGGCTTTAGGAAATTTGCAAACTTGTGATATTTCTGATTGTAGTGGATGTAAACTAGCAAAATTTTCAGTTTTACCTTTTAATTGAAGTATTTTTGTTTCTTCTTCTCCATTTGATTTGATTCATTCTGATGTATGGGGACCTTCTCCTGTTGCCACAAAAGGAGGATTTCGATATTATGTTTCTTTTATTGATGATTATACTCGTTTTTGTTGAATTTATTTAATGAAACATCGTTTTGAATTCTTTGAGATATATACAACTTTTCGAGATCTTGTCAAAACTCAACATTCTGTTGTTATCAAATGTTTTAGGTGTGATTTGGGTGGGGAATACACTTCCAATAAATTTGATGAGTTGTTTGCCTTAGATGGAACTATTCACCAAACTTCGTGTACAGATACTCCTGAGCAAAATGGTGTTGCTGAAAGAAAACATTGGCACATTGTTGAAACTGCTCGTTCTCTCTTGTTGTCTACTTCTGTTCCTAGTGTGTTTTGGGGTGAAGCTATTCTTACTACTGTAGGTTTGATTAATACAATTTCATCTTCTCATATTTCAGATGTTTCTCCTTTTGAAAAGTTGTATGGGTATGTCCCTGATTATTTTTCCTTTAGAATTTTTGGTTGTACTTGTTTCGTTCTTCGTCCTCATGTTGAACGCAGCAAGCTATTCTCTCGATCTGCTATTTGTGTCTTTCTTGGTTATGGTGAAGGTAAAAAGGGGTATTGTTGTTTTGATCCAATAATTCAGAAACTTTATGTGTCTCGTCATGTTGTTTTTCTTGAGCATATACCTTTCTTTTCTATTTCATCCACTACTCATAGTTTGACTAGATCTGATCTTATTCGTATGGATCCTTTTTCTGAGGATTCTGATAGTTTGTCATTTCAAGTTTCTAATACTTCGAATACCCCTTCTCATGTTCTTACCCCGTTACCTTTACATTATACTCTCGACCAATTTGTACTGATCATACTACAGGTACTGACACTTTACTCTCTAGCACACCTGAAGCTACCTCTTCTCCTATGGTCCCTCAAGCTCCATCTGAGATTGTGGATCCATCTCTACGTCAATCCATACGCATTCGTAAGTCCACAAAGTTATCAGATTTTGTTTATTCTTGTTATTCTTCATCTTTTACTTCTTTTTTAGCTTCTATTCATTGTCTCTCTGAGCCCTCTTCCTATAAAGTGGCAATTCTTGATCTTCTTTGGCAGCAAGCTATGGATGAGGAACTTTCTGCTTTGCATAAGACAGGTATTTGAGATTTGGTTTCTTTACCTCCTGGTAAGAGTGTTGTTGGTTGTCGTTGGGTGTATAAGATCAAGACTAATTCTGATGGATCTGTTGAACGATACAAAGCTAGGTTGGTTGCAAAAGGGTACTCTCAACAATATGGTATGGATTATGAGGAGACATTTGTTCTTGTTGCAAAAATGACTATTNACTCTCAACAATATGGTATGGATTATGAGGAGACATTTGTTCCTGTTGCAAAAATGACTATTATTCGTACTCTTATTGCAGTTGTTTCGGTTCGTCAGTGGCATATCTCTCAACTTGATGTTAAAAATGCATTCTTGAATGAAGATCTTCAAGAAGAAGTTTATATGGCGCCCCTTCCTGGTATTTCACTTGATTTTGGGTATGTTTGCAAGCTCAATAAAACGTTATATGGTCTCAAACAAGTACCTCGTGCTTGGTTTGAGAAATTTTCTGTTGTGATCTCTTCCCTTAGATTTGCTTCTAGTAGTCATGATTCTGCTCTTTTTGTTAAGTGCACTGATGCAGGTCGTATCATTTTGTCTTTATATGTTGATGACATGATTATTACTAGCGATGATATTTATGGTATTTCAGTTTTAAAGACAGAGTTAGCTAGACAGTTTGAAATGAAAGATTTGAGTTCTCTACGATATTTCTTGGATATTGAGGTAGCCTATTCACCCGGAGGTTATCTTCTTTCTCAGTCGAAATATGTTACAGATATTCTTGAGCGAGCTAGACTTACTGATAATAAGACTGTAGATACTCCCATTGAGGTTAACGCAAAGTATTCTTCTTCTGATGATTTACCTTTGTCAGATCTTATTTTATACCGTACTATTGTTGGGAGCTTGGTATATCTCACTATTACTCGTCCAAATATTGCAAATGTTGTTCATGTTGTTAGTCAGTTTGTTGTTTCTCCTACTACAGTTCATTGGACAGCTGTTTTTCGTATTTTGTGGTATCTTCGAGGTATAGTCTTTCAAAGTCTTTTACTTCCATCCACTTTTTCCTTGGAGCTGTGTGCATACTCTGATGCTAATCATAACAGTGATCCCACAGATCGTAAGTCTGTTACTGGTTTCTGTATCTTTTTTGGTGATTTTCTTATTTCTTGGAAGAGCAATAAACAATCTATTGTTTCTCAATCTTCAACCAGAGCAGAATATCGTGCTATGACACCTACTACCAAAGATATTGTTTGGTTACGTTGGTTACTTGTAGATATGAGAGTTACTCTTTCTCATCCCACTCTTATGTATTATGACAACCAAAATTCTATTCAAATTGCTCACAACTCAATTTTTCATGAACGAACTAAGCACATTAAGATCGATTGTCACCTTACTCGTCATCATCTCAAACATGACACCATTACTTTGCCTCTTGTTTCTTCTTTTTTGCAGATTGCAGATTTCTTTACTAAGTCGCATTCTATTTCTCGTTTTCGTTTTCTAATTGACAAACTCTCGATGCTTGTAGCTGCCGCATCGTGAGTTTGAGGGGAGTTGTTAAGAAATATAGGGTTATTTTGTTTATTAAGGATAGAATAGTCATTTACTTTTCCTTTGTTTAGTCTATATATAATCTCTTTGTATTTAAGTTAAATCACTTCTTTATATTCAATTAAATTATGCAATATCAATAAAACTTTAGCGTCCTCTTTTCTTATCTCTTGTATTTCTCTTTCATTAGATTGTTTAACAAACTGAATATTTAAAGTGTGTACCTGGAGACTTATTTTCATAGGAAAAAAAAGATGAAATAGACAATGAAAGGTGAATTATGACAACTCTTGTTATAAGGAAAGATGGTTTATGCTCCATTATGTGTAAGCTTTTTTCTGCCTTTTTACCTATATAATTGTTCAGCTTCTTTATCAGAATGCTTGATCTCAGACCTTAGCTTCAGTAGTTGAGCCAAATTTTGTAGTTAAGGCTTAACACCATTTCTATTGATTGGATCTCCATTAGTTTGTCGATGTTCTGCACTCCATGTTAACCATTAATTCCAGATGATGAAGAGGGAAAGGGCGAGTTTCAAGTATGATCCAAGACTACGGTACTGACTTTGGTATTGTATATCTATTAATCTCAGTTGATTTGATCCCATTGGCCGAAAAAATAATATAAAAATTTTACACGTGGTATATTTTTATTAGTTGAAAAATAAATAATGATACTCATTTCAGTATTGTAATGAAAATCATATGGTTTATATCTCTCCACCCACCCCGAATCAACACGAAAAACCCTGCGATGGTACTGATTTGATTTTCATGGATCATCCTCAATTGAGTTTTATGGGCACGGAGGGTTTAACTCGTGAAAATAATTTTTAAAATAAGATCGGGTATGTCTAATTTTTTTAATTCTTGTAATTATGGTATATCATTTTCGATGGGTGTTTAACTTTGACGTTATCAGTCTTCACTCGTTAACCACGTGGATTATCCGTTTCACACACGTTAGTTCCTTAATCTAGGAGAAGATT
>CAUOFW020004169.1:1590528-1630035 GCA_963454935.2 Ilex paraguariensis
TCATGTTAATTTATATTTATTCATTATTATCGTAAGTCGTAACTATAATTTTAATTCATGGGTTTACAACTATTCTAAATCCATGCCAATCGACCTAGGTGATAAAGTGATTCGAACTTGATTATCTTCCTACCAAGGACTGTCACTAAGATTTTGACATGTTACATAATTCAAAGTCGAGAAATGGAGAACTCCAATACGAACTTAATTTGATAGGATTACGAATTAACTTAATTAGAGTTAGAGTTTTCGTTGTTAATGGCTTACACATGTTTTGAAGAACGCGTGGTGGGTGGGGGTCAGCATTTTCTTAATGAACTAATAAACCGTAATTTGCTAAGGATCTCTTCCGATCTCCATTTGGTGGGATACCATTGTCATATGCCTTGATGGGTACATCTTTTTTTCTTTTTGTTCCAAAGTTAGGGATATCTAAATTAATTTACGCACGTTTCAATTAATTTTCTCTCTGATCCGATTAAAGACATACCATTTACGCCGGAACTAAGATATTTATGAGGGATAAATCTCTTATGACACAACTCAAAGAATTATTAAAATTTAAACTCAAAATGTTTGAATTTGTATCTCGTCTCTGTTACCACTTAAACTACCATTCAAAATTCTCAAATAGATACATCATCCAATTACATTACCGATAAAAAAGCACAATTCAATGCATCAAACTTTCGTCATTATAAAATTTAGAGATGTCAGATATATTTGTAACTTTATCTCTGTACGTAATATTTATTTTCGTCACTCCAACTCTAAACGCACAAGTTATAATAGAACAACTTTAACATACGACAATATCCACTATTGTTCCGTTTTATATTACTTCATCTGTTTCTAAATATCTGTTGTTTTACACAATTTTTTTTGTTTCATAATATATGTCCTTTAATGAAATTAAAACATATTTAATATTTTTTCTTTCAAATTTACCCTTAACTTTTCAATGCATTAGATTAGGTGTAGGCTAAGTGTCTTTCATATTCTTTTTCTTCCTAATATATATTGAATAAATATATTTTAATTTTGTGTAATTATTTTTTACTCATATTAGAGAGATATTTAATAGTTTCATTAATTCTTGTGCAAAAACCTTAAACGACATATATTTAGGAATGGAGAGAGTATTGTGTAACTTGTGTTAGTTTATGACAGCAAAAGAGTAATGTTATATGCACTTAAAAATTAGATTTGATAATCTCAAGCATTGAATAGGTAGTGGGTTTCAATAAATGCTGGAACCCACAGTAAAATCAATGGTTGAGATTATCAAGTCTAGTTTTTAAGTTTATATAGCATTACTCGATACCAAAATACTTTTTTTTTTTTTTTTTTGTATGATACACCCAATCAAAACACCGACACATGTAAAAGTAATCTTATGCAAACTCAACACAATGTTGTGCCTCTGGGGGGGGGACTCGAATGATAGCCTTATAACGTGTTTAGGTCTTTTTCGTTTTTGAACAAGAAATTAAATTTAGGACAAATTGTATTTTGACCCCAAAAAAATTTTGTATTGTCAATTTACTACTTAAAAGATTGAGATTCTTATATTGCGCCCTTAATCAAATAAAAAGTCATCTATGTACTTCATTTTTAGAACATTAAATTATATAATTCTGCTAAAAACACTTTAAATTGAGTATTATTCGAGCAATTTGTGTATAGAAATAGGATAATATGACAGATACAACAAAAAAATTGTCGAAAAAAACAATTAACATTTACTTTTCAATACATTGCTACTTCTTTATCTAATTGAAAGTGTAAATTAAAAATATAAGAATTTAAAATGTCATTCCACCCTCAAATTTCCTTGCTCTCATTAGTGAATCCCTATGGACCTTATCTATATGGCGTGGGGTCCAATGAATTTTTAAATATAGATAATGGAGCTTGTTGGCTAGTCATTTATTAATACTGCAATTTTTTTTTAATGTATGCTTACCATTAATGAGAGTGGAGATAAAAATTTCATATGGCAGAAGGATATAATGAATAATGTTATTCAAATCTAATTCAAAAAAAAAATTATTCAGATCTAATAAATATTTTAATCATAATAAATGGGGTTAATTACACCAAAAGTCTCTAAAATATGAAATTTGTCTCATTTTGGTATCAAATATTTTAATTGTATCATTTTAGCCTCTAAAATATTGAATATATTTATATATAGTTCTCCTCATGCGAAAAATAATACTTAAATATGAGTAAAAAATAATTTGAATAATTCTTTATCAAATTTTTATCCAAATTTTAATTAAAAAATTATTTAAATTACACAATTTGAATCGAGAGTTGCAATGCAATCAACCTTAGCAAATATATTTAAAAAAAAATGTAAAAGAGTAATTTGCACGTGGCTGAATAAAACTAGTTGAGGCAAATAGAAGGCATAAAAACAAACATACATAAAACCGCATGCAGTTCACGAGAAGTGCTGATTTCCAAGTCGTCTTATCCTCGATTCGTCCTCTTCTTCCCTACTCTCTCTCTCTCGCTGTCTCTCTTGTCTCTTTGTCGCTCTCTGTTCCTGGCTATAAGAGGCCTCTTCTCTTACTCCAACCACATAGTAATCCCCATTCTCTTTCTCCACACAGTTATCACTTGCTTTTCCAAGTTCTCTCTCCTTTTGGTCCATTTCATAAACACAATCCATTGGAAAGTGGGTATAGCGATATGGCTCTGAATCTGCACTCGCCGACGGAAATCAAGGCTATCTCCTTCTTGGAGACCTCTAAATCCAACCACAACCTCAACCTCAACCTCCTCAAGCTTCAAGGTTTCTCTCTCTTTCTTTCTCACTGAACATTGGGCTACAGATTGATCAATACATTCTGTTAGACTTTGCTACTTCTTGCTGTGATTGGATGTTTATGTTTTGTCGTGGTTTGGAATATTGAAGTTTTTTTTTTTTTGGGGGGCTTATTCAAAGTGGGTTGTTCATAGATACTGATTTGAACGTGTTGTGATTGATTTTGTATATAAATTTGGAATAAATAATGAGTTTGACGTAGCTCAAAATTTCAAGACTTTGGCCGGTAAAGACTAATTCTTTTGGTGTTAGGTTGAGCTGAATTCAAATAAGTCATGTACATTTTGTTATATACCTCTTTTTGGTTCCTTGTGTTCCTCTATTGCAATTTGCTAGATTCGATTGTAATAGCTCTGCAAGCGTAAATGGTGTCTTTATCTCTCTCTGTTTATGAATAAAAGGGTATCTGTTATTATCTTGAAATTTAAAACTTGGAGGGCTTCCTTTTGTCATGGAGATTATTTGGCTTTAAATGGTTGTTGTGAGGGTAGAATCTTTCAATTTAGAATTGGAATAAAGTATATATCATTAGTCTGACTCCAAATGATTGGGACATAATACTTGGTTTGGTTTGGCTAGTAAAGTATATATCATAGTGCGGCCATATTTTGTGGATCCGTGGATAATAGTTTGTTCAAGTTTGTTTATTTGTGATTATTCTATTTTCTTAGGTGGATTAGCTTTGAAGAGGAAGGCCAATGGAGTGGTATATGGGAAAAGAATACATTGCTCAGTACAGGGTCCTCCCCCGGCCTGGCCAGGGTGGGCTGTTGTTGAGCCTGATCGTAAGACTTGGGATGGTCCAAAGCCTATATCAATTGTTGGATCCACTGGCTCTATTGGAACTCAGGTGAAGAATTTGTGCTGTTAATTTGATTGGAATTTTTTTTTAACTTTCTTCTTCCCTCGCATCTTTTCCACAAGCTATGGATTGATTAAACATTATCTAAAGAAACCAACTACTCTTGATATTTGATGGTTTTGCATTAGTGCTTATTTTGATAACAAGAGTCAATTTTCATGTCTTGAACCCAACTAATGATGGAGTAGGCCTTATTTTTACCTAAATTTGCTTTCAAATCCTCTTTCTCTCTCTCTCTCTTTGGCTGTTATTGACAGATAGAACTGGATAAACCTTACTTTGCTTTTTGGTCAAACTAATGGCATGCATTTGCTTTGTGTTTATATGTGTTGGTACCATACAGACATTGGACATAGTTGCGGAGAATCCAGACAAGTTCAGAGTCGTGGCACTTGCGGCTGGTTCAAATGTCACTCTTCTTGCTGATCAGGTGATCATTCAGTTATATTTCCAATGCTGAATAGTCCTAATTGTTCTGCAGCAACCTGAGTTTAGTTGCTTGACAAACCATTGAAATAAATGTCAAAAGTGCCAGCATCCTGTTGCCTTGGTAGTTGGTCCCTTTATTTTCTAAGAAATATATTTATCATAAATTCTGTCGATTTTTGTTACTCCATCTATGCATAAAGGTTTTCCTTCATTGAGATTTTTTGGGACGGATTTGAGAGCACAAAGGTATTTGGCAATTCTTTGTGTAAAATTTGATCCTTGGCGTAGTAATTTTGAATCCCAGATCCAAACAAATTCTCTTGACATAATGTTATTTTAAAATCCTTAAGGTGAAGTAATTAATAACTAAGTACTATCAACTTCTGTCAGCAATTCATCCCTATGGCAAGAACCGGAATTGTCATCTCCAATACCATGTCAACTATGGTAGCCTGTTACCACCATATATACATTTGTCAGTTGTCACAGCTGTTGCTTCAACTGCTACAACTGCGACATCCATCAAGCACCAGTACAATTGTCCTTACTAGTAAATTAGGTCAGCATCTTAAGGATATGTTAATTGGTATTCCATCAGTTGAATAATATGATACTGAAACCAGCTTTCATATTTTTAAGGGTGGCCTTACTGTTAATAACCATCTGCCCATGCTCATAATAATTAGCATTTGTAGTTCTGTTTTCAGTATGTCTGCAAAGCAAATGCTCATGCAGTTGTATATAGTTTTGGAATCCTATCATCAACATGTTCGTCATACAGGTCAAGACCTTTAAACCTCAATTAGTTGCTGTCAGAAATGAGTCATTAGTTGATGAACTCAAAGAGGCTTTGGTGGATGCTGAACACAAGCCTGAAATTATTCCTGGAGAGCAGGGCGTCATTGAGGTTACCTAGCATCAATTTTCCACTCTCTTTTGTTTCCCTGATCGAAGTTGATCTCATTCTTGGTGGTCATTGCTTAAAAAATCTAATTTCAGGTTGCCCGCCACCCGGATGCCGTCACTGTAGTAACAGGAATAGTTGGTTGTGCAGGATTAAAGGTAAATTTGTAATATTTTTTGTGAATGTCTCATTCCATCCATAAGTATGATAGGCAAGATGTTTTGGTTCGATTATTCACTATAATGATATATTATAAAACAAAATGAGGAATGATATTTTTGTTCAACTCCTTCATTGTACTTCCTTGTACATGCACAAACTTGTATATATACATTGTATACTCTGTTTTGCGCATGTAAGTTCATCTTTATTCATGATAATGACTGTCATGGACTGTCGAGAGTTTCTTCTGCTTATGTACACATCAATGATTGTTTGAAGTGATTGATAATGTCAATGATTAACATGTTTATAGTCTTGCATCTTTGTGGCATGAAGAATCTACTATGCTGAACAAGCTATGGACAGAGTTTGAAATTCACACTACATCTTTATATAAACTTTTATCTAGTTTCTGGTAAAATATTATTTTTCTTTCTTGGACAAGAGGATGGGTGATGGGGAGCTTTACTTATTCATGTAGAAAGACAAAATTGGGAGAGAATATTTGCCTTTGATTAGAACTTAGTAGTATTTCATGTTCTCTTGTTACTTTTTCTTTCCGAACACTACCACGTCCCTAAATAGAAGGTAATAACTTGTAAAGATAGGAACAACACACAAGCACACACCTTTCCACATGCACGCACATAGAAACGGTTTGCAGCTTTTAATAGAACATTTGATTGTGCAACTATTTGACTAAATTGCTTGCCTTCCGTTGATGATCTTCAGCTGCTGCTTTAACTGCTTTATGCTTCTCTACAAGTTTTGATGCATTCTTCTATAACCTAAAGTATCCTAATCAATTAATGAATCAATGCTGTTCTCAATGTTTAGATTCAATTTATTCTTACTACCTTATTTTTCTTTGTTAGCCTACAGTGGCTGCCATAGAAGCGGGGAAAGACATAGCCTTGGCCAATAAAGAGACCTTAATTGCTGGCGGTCCTTTTGTCCTTCCTCTTGCTAACAAGCATAAAGTGAAAATTCTTCCTGCCGATTCAGAACATTCTGCTATATTCCAGGTATCAAAACACATCTTTGTCGATAGATAAGTCCATGCTGGACGACTTGTGTAGAAAGAATTTAATTGCTTTTGTTGTGAAAGTCAGCATATTACCATGGATTCATTTTCCTGCAAGTTGCATAGCCCTGCATACTTATGTACTCCATGCTGATTATAATAGCTAAAGGAAATTTTCAATCTTCAGTGTATTCAAGGTTTGCCAGAGGGTGCACTTAGGCGCATTATTTTAACTGCATCTGGCGGAGCTTTTAGGTATGATGTCATAATTTCAGATATAAACTCTTGATTTGGACTTGAAAATCTATCTGTAGCATGTATTCTGTCTTTGCAACATTGAAAATCATGAATAAGCAATTCTGAACATCTTAGTTCTCAGCTTCCTTTCACTAATGTATACAGTAATCTGTACTTGCAATGTCTGATTGAGGTAAAGTTCATGTTGTATCTTGTCTTTCATGCATCTTTGTTTATGTTTTGTTTCTATGCATATCATAGTAATGCAATAACCTTTAGTTAAAGTGATGATTACGGTTTCCTTTTTAGAGTTCAATTTTATTCATCATTTTATCATAATGTAATCTATAAGTTATTCAAAATTGATAATCTCCTGTTCATACATTCATAAATTGCTGGTTTGATCTTTCCTTTTCCTTGTTGTATCTCATATATTTTTTTGATCTATCAAGTTTTGTAAAGTAATTCGCTTGTGCTGATTTTTACTTTGCATCATGGGTCCTTTCTCGAAACGAGTTAGACATTGATAGTATAGTTGGTGACAGGGATTGGCCGGTTGATAAACTGAAAGAAGTTAAAGTAGCTGATGCCTTGAAGCATCCTAACTGGAATATGGGGAAAAAGATTACGGTGGACTCTGCTACCCTTTTCAATAAGGTAATTTCCCTCCGTTGCCTCCATTTTCATTCTGGTGCCATTCTCTCTTTCTCTCTTCCCCTTCGCTCAAAAAAAAAAAAAAACATGTTATATTTTGCATAAACAGCTCCAATTATGAACTGATGTCTGAGTAGTAAGCAGCCAGATCCTTCTTGCCTGACACTGTATAATGAGTTCTTTTCCATCTTGACAGGGTCTAGAAGTTATTGAAGCTCACTATCTTTATGGGTCTGAATATGATGATATTGAGATTGTTATTCACCCCCAGTCCATCATACACTCAATGGTTGAGACACAGGTTTAACTCCTATCCTGTCCTGGCCTTGGATTATGTCTAAGACATCCCGTTTATCTATCAAATCTGACAGCTGGGAATTTCTTTCTTTTGTTCCCCCTTCGCAGGATTCATCTGTCCTTGCACAGTTGGGATGGCCTGATATGCGTCTACCAATCCTCTACACATTATCCTGGCCAGACAGAATTTACTGCTCTGAGATTACTTGGCCCCGCCTTGATCTGTGCAAGTAAATAGCACACTTCTCTTTCTTATTACAGTTTTAAATTGGCTTATATTCTTTCATTCTTTGACAGCTTATGAAGGTAAACTTCAAAGTTGAAGTTCCATTATCACGAGTAATTTCACTTTTGATAATGGCAAAAAATTAATCCAGTTGTCAGGAATCAGGATACTATTTCTATATGCCTACATTCTTTTGCAAGGACAAATGTACACAGTGACTTCAATGTTCCTTGGTCATCTAAAGCACTTATTTGTTCAACAGAAAGAAGAAAAATTTTGACAGTTACTTTCTTACAAAATACCAAGTTGGCAAGTCACTTTTTGCTTATCTACTTGTCAACAAGTGACTGTAGATGAGGAAGGAGCTAAAACTAGCTGAACTGCTATTATAAACTGCTCATGCAAATGGATGCAAATTTCATGTGCCTCATATGTGTCTATCAAGGTCTGCATTTTAGTTCCTTGTGAATCCTCGTTGTTAAATAACATGAAAAAGAGCGGGCTATTGTACGAGACTTCTTCCACTATGAGGTGTGGAAAGGGTTAGATATTCGCATCCTTACCCCGTGCGCGGAGGCTTTTTCTGAGACACAGGCCATGACCATTTCCCATGATGTGCATCTTTGCATTGCAGCTAAATGTGAGATGAAAATCATGAAAAACATTAGACTATATTGTTGATTCTTATTTGGTTTTGTATGATTAAAACTTCAATGAGATGAAACAGGCTTGGTTCTTTGACATTTAAAGCTCCTGACAATGTGAAATACCCATCCATGGATTTGGCTTATGCTGCTGGGCGACCTGGAGGCACCATGACTGGAGTTCTTAGTGCAGCTAACGAGAAAGCTGTTGAACTGTTTATCGATGAAAAGTATGTACTTTGTTCTACTTATCATCTGCATGTATTGAAATTTAATTCTTGGTTCTTTTTCTGCCTTATTTTGATGGTGAATGGAATATATTCTTGGTAGCTGTAGCTTCACCCTCTGCAAATGAGTTCTCTATTTGGAGAGTGGCTGTGTTTTCTTGTCGTCATAACTTACTTTTACTTCACATATCAATCCTGTTAAGTTTATGGATGCTGAGATGGTTGGAACCCGATTTTTTGACCTCACCTAAAAGAACCCAAATTGCTTAATGGATTAAAAGGTGGGTTATGGGTGATGTCATGAAAAGTTGAATCTAAGAAGTATAAAATATCGAAGTCTCAAATATATCAACTTCTCCAGTTTCTGTTCCTTTTTTGCCTTCTATGTGCCATCGTTGAGCCCAAGCTAACAACGAGGCTAGGAGTGTGCTGGTTTGATGGGGTGAAACATTTGTGGGTGCAAAAACTACCTTCCCAACAAGTCACCCAGGGATTTTTCTTTTAAATACCTTTTCAGAGAAATTCTTTGAGGTTCCATCAGATGTTTTGAGTGCTTATACGGAATATGCCCCTCATGGAATTTTCAGCTAATGAATTAGTTTCCTGTTTTCAGGATCAACTACCTGGACATTTTTAAGGTCGTGGAGCTAACATGTGATAAGCATGAGGCAGAGCTGGTGTCCTCGCCTTCGCTTGAGGAAATCATACATTATGACTTGTGGGCACGGCGATATGCTGCCAGTTTCCAACCCTCAGCTGGTTTGAGTCCGGTTCTTGTATGACCACTCCACATTCGAGTCGAAAATGTTGGTTACAGAATTGTTGTATGCATCCCCCAAATGGACATCTTTGTTGAGGTATGCCAAGCAGGAAGCCAAATTGTGTAGCATTGTTGAAGATGAATAAGTCTCTGTATTCCATCTATAGGTTTTAAATCAATGTATTCAGTTCTTTCTTCAGCATGTGTAGTGAAGAACTCATCTCCAAATATATGAGGGATGGTCATATTAAATATTGAAATATCCGTAATTGATTGGATCATTTAAGCTTTAAGAGTTTGGACTACATATTATAATCAGTTATTGCTCGTGTCTGAAGGTACGAAATAATAAAAAAAATGCTTAATAATTAACTTATTTATATTCACACCTAAAATCAAATTCCAAACATAGAGGAGAGAAAAATGAATTTAAATATCGGTTGTAGTGAGAGTGGACGACAGTAGTGGTGATGGTGAAAGACGGTGATGGATGTGGTGCAAGATGGTGATGGATGTGGTGGAAGACGGTGATGGTTGTGGTGGTGGAAAACGGTGGTTGGCAACAGTGATGGTGGTGGGTAGTGACAAACATGAGTGACGGCGATGGTGTTGGTGGGTGTGGGTGGAGGTGGGCGACATCGATGGTGGTCAGCAACGGTCGTGGTGGGGTAATGACGGTGATTGTGGCAGTGTAGGTTGTGATGATGGATACTTCTAAGCAATAGTGGTGATGAATGGTGGTGGTGATAAGTGTGGTAAAGGGTGGGTGACAATGGTGGACGATGACGAGTGGTGGTAGATTGTGTAAGTGGGTGGCAATGGGTGATGATAGAAGCTGGTAGTGGGCGATGATGGTAGTAATGATAATAAATATAAAAATGAGATGACAATGGTGATAGATGGTGCCGGTGGATAACGGTGGTAACAATCGGTGTTTTGGTGATGATGATGGTGGTGGTAATTGTAGCAGAGGTGGTGGTGAGATGGTGACGATGACAATGATGGTGATAATGGTGATTTGTAATGGTGGTAGTGGCGGGGTGGGGATTGTGGAGGTGGTGATGGGGTGGCAGCCGTGTAGGTGATGGTGGTAGTAGGGTAGTGGGGTGGGGGTGGTAAGGGTGATAGTGGAACAGTGACGGTGGTGGTAGGGTGGCAACATCGGTGGTGGTAGTGATGATGGTAATGGTGGAGCGATAGTGGTGATGATGATTGTTGTGACAGAGGTGATGATAGCGAAGATGGTGATTATGGTGGAGTAGTGGTGGTGGTTAGGGGGGGAAAGGGTAGTTAGGGTGGTTGGGTGGTGGTCGTGGTGATGGTGGTGGTGGGGGTGGGGGTGGGACTGTTCCAAATACTAATTTTTTTTTTTAAAGTAATTATGAAAAGTTACAAGTTTTAGAAACAGTTTTGAAAAATTACCTCAAAAACATCTTTAAGAACTTATTTTTCCTATTAAAATTGGAAAGTTAATATTAATCATTAGATTAATATTAAAGTAAAATTTAAAACGATCTCAACCGCGAAAAATTAAAATTATTTTGATTATCTTTTGATATTTGAATTATAGTGTACTATATTATATAGATATTTGTGAATCAACAATGAATGACATTTGTTCACAAAGTGAACTAGTCAAAATGGTGTGCCATGTGGCGATCATTTAATAAATGCAAAAAGAAGTAAGTCTATTGACATTATGTTTTAAATTTAAAGGGAAATTGTTATACGAAGGTTTTTGTTCTAAATGAGTGGGTGGTTACCTTGGAATTCAAAAGGTGTTCTTTTGAAATCAGGGAAGCAAAGAAAGAGAAAATAATTGAAGAAAACTGTTTGAAAACGAGTACAACTGTTGATCAAAGGTGCCTATAAAACAGACACTAATTGCAAAGAGGACACGATAAAACCTATTAAATGTTGAGTGTCCTTTGTTATGCCTTCTCATTGAGACCCAATTTAAATTAAAGATATGTGCATGTGTGCATTGGAACTATGCATTGAAAGAGTCTAGCACAATCTAAGAATTGAAGACCTTTTGTCTTCGAATTTTACACTTTGAGTGAAAAAAAAATGTATAGAAAACATTGAGATGAGCTTCTTTTGTGATAGAAAAGTAGGAGACAACAGTCCACTTAAGGCCCTTTTCTACTCTAGTCGAGCTGAAAATTCAGGGACATATTCCTCACTTCCACAACGGGTATCTACTCTTTCGGGTCGTCAATTGGACTCTTCTACAACTGATTTTTAATGACAGAAGTTCAGACATTTCAGTGAGATTTTTCTAGTTGTTTTGTGTTGAAATCCACCTAAGGGTGAAGTTTTTATGTTTGGGAACTAAGGAGAAATTTTTCTCTTAATGTTTGACGTCTCTAGTGGTAACTAGAAGACTTGTAATCCTACTTTCGTTGATAGTGAAGAGATTTAACCAAGTTTGATCCAGTGATTTTTTCCCTTTGTCTTGAAAGGTTTCCAGGTTAAAAATTATTGTATTTCTTGTTATTGGCTTGGTTTACTTATTGTACTTGATTGTAGTTTTGGTTATTCTCTATTAATTTGCGCATAGAGGAAAAGTCACTAGTTTTCACAACATTAAAGACTCATGACTGGGTCATTTTAGGAGTAATACTTGTCATATTTTTAGCTTAGAAATTAGCATTGCAGTTAAGGCAGATTGATTAGTCCTTTGTAACCGAAGTTTCAATTAAGATTAATAAAACTGTTCTCTCTTTTGTTGTTTCAAACTCTCTTTATTAATTTCATCCAAAGAAGTCCTAAATTAAAACAGTTAAACCTTAAATCAAACGATCATCTGAAACCTCTTTGTCAAAAGACTACACCCTTCGATCGTTAGAGAAAATCATTTGCCCACCAACAATATGTTAGAACCTGCCATTATATTCTATTCTTTGTGAAAAACTAGTTTAAATTTCCAATCAAGCTTGGCACTGTAATGGTAGGCCAAACCATTAGTTATTCCATAGTTGGTAGTCTTAATCATCATTCTACTGGGTCCAATCCTCAGCGAAAAGACTATACTCTGAAGGTGATCACATTATCTTTTATCCTGTCTGTACAGAGCATATACCCCTCTCATTTTACACTTTCTTGTACTAAAGCTCACATATTACATATGAGGAAAGACAGATTTCTCGTAAAATAAAGATCCAGTCTGACTCTAAGGACGAAGCAACTCAAAATGAGTGTTAGCAACTCTGATTTTGATAATCGTATACGATTGACCAGACCATCTCTTTACTATCTTTTCCCTTGACACTAGCCTGGGAAGTATAAGTTGTTAGCATCCTGATGTTTCTGATTGAGATAGGGATTTAAGTGTAAGATAAAAAAGAGTATACAAGTGGGGTTCTTCTGAACATGGCCAGCTACCTCATTAAGGTTTACTGTTTCACTCTTGAAAATTACACCAGTGAAAACCCATTACATGATCTCTAGTGTTCAAGTTCTAGACTCAGTAACAAGCACACTGATTGATCAGATTTGAAACTCGGAGACTAAACCACTGAAGTTCTATTAGAAATAGTCTATAGACAGATTGACGAATATGAGAAAATAACTACCTATGTAAATATGTGACACGTTACACCACAAGACCAATCTGATCTAGAAGGCTGGTGGGGGTCCAAAGGACTCTCTTACTCATTGTTAACAAGGTAAATGAAATTATATTTGATAACAAGGGATGTACAAGGTGGACCTATACAACAAAGGTAACACATTAGAACAAAAGGGATTAAACCTAATAATAGAATTCAAGGGGAAGTAAGTGCCATATATAGAATCACTTCCAATTGAATCCCATTCAAGCAATACCAAAATGCATCATACAATTAAACAAGACTTCTGAGTAACAGGTCCCATTGAAGAGCCAACTGCATATTAGTCCCACAGGGACTGAAATAGGTCATTATAGCCGCATTTTTTTTAATTTATCATATTTTCAATAACACTTTTTTTTTTAAAAAAAAAAAATGTTACTGACACCTTTTCTAGTTTATATTTAAACATCAATGCTCCTGTCATTAAACTACCATTTCTAACATGAACAAAAAAGAAAAATTTCAGTCACACCCTTTCAAGTTTATCATATCTTCAAGGACAACTCTTCTATTTTCCAAATCTTTACTGATGTCAGATTAAAAATGTTCATTAGAATACATTTTTACTAAATTGTCCATGACACATTTTTAAAAAAATTTCATCCATACCCTTTTTAGGCAGACATATATTTAATGAGGTCTCCTTTGTTTTCTAAGTTTTTTTGCGTATTAAAATTTGGGCTAATTAAAATTTATTTTTTATGTATTGAAATTCGAGTGGATTAAAAATTATATTTTTTTACGTATTAAATTTTGAGTCAATTATTTTTAATCGATTCAAATATTAGGGAAATTTTTTTTCAACTTACCAAAATTAATTCCTCTAAAATCGGAAGGAAAATGGATGAAATATTAGTTATTTGTGTTTAGATATATCTTATTTGTCATATATATATTATGTATACATTAATTTCATATAAAAATATAATGATAATATATATATATATATATATATATATATATATATATTTAAATTAAAAAAAAAATTTCATCTTAACTAGGAGTGAAAATTTTCAATCCAACACAATGATACGACTCAAACTTGACACAAATTTTATGACACGAATTTGATTATAACTCGATACGAACTTAAAAATGATCTGACACGCGAATAAGAAATATAAAAAACTTATAATTTTATGACTCAACATGAATTTGATACGAGACGACTCGATTGTCAACCTTAATCTTAGCCATCACAAAAAAAAAATTAAAAAAAAATTAGTCATTTTTATTTTCCATCCATCCAACCAAACACAAAAAAAGTAAAGTGTATCATTCATATTTTTCATTCATGAAGGACAGAAAATGTATTCCTCCTACTTTCTATCTTTCATACTTTCTATCATTTCTACCAAACGAAGCATTATAGACATAACTGACGTGAATGTCGTCCAAAATTTTATATCAACAATACTAATTATGATTTTTTTTAAAAAAAAATTAAAATTTTATTTTAATAAATAACATAATAAAACATGAATTTTTGCTGTAAAAATTAAAATATTTGATATTCTATTTTTAATTAGAGTATTTTTGGTCTNGCTGTAAAAATTAAAATATTTGATATTCTATTTTTAATTAGAGTATTTTTGGTCTAAATGTAATATTTTAAATTAAAAAAATTTAAATATTACATTCTTCAAATTTTTTGTCACAAGTATAATTCTATGCAAGTATAATTCTTATATATATGATCATAAGTTTAATACAATGCCATATGTGGTTGAATGATATCTCTTTTTTCCGTATGCAATGAGATTAATTAGTTCCTAGAAAAGAAAAACCATGTTTTTGATAAAAAAAAAATCATTTCCTTTTACTGACAAACATCACAATTGTAAGAAAGAAATCATTGGGCGCCCTATATGAGAATCTATTAGGGGTAACTCATAATGTTGGTGGCGGTTGGATAAATCTATTTGAGATAATCGAATGAGTTTATTGAAGTCTGTTCTATTTTATATTATAAATGGATAGAACTTACCCCTAAAAACTAATTTGAAAAGAAAGATTGTCCAAGAATTTATGTACACACATCGAATCTTATTTTTTAACTTGTGTGAGATCGTAACATTATCACTCTAGATAAACACAGGAGGACATCCTAGCATTTTTTTACTTCCCTGACCAGATTCAAATTCCATCTATACTTGCTACTCTACCTTGATAATTAACATCCTCCTATTAATTTCTTTCCTTTACTTTTTTCTTGAAAAATCATTAGCTATTAATGAGTGTGAGACTCTCTTATGATCATTCTAGAACACGTGTTACAAATTTGGTATGTGACATACCGACATGGTAAAGACTGAAAAAGGCATAAGAATCATCCTGGAGTTAATTAAAGTGAATCAACAACAAAAACGAAATTGGAAATTTCTATTTCTAAGCCATAAAAAGAAAGAAACCCTGAATAGTAAATCAACCATTACTCTTCGGGGAAATTAGCATTAAAAATAAAATTTCCATGAGTTAAAATAAGGATATGGTACGTGAGAGAATTTCAAGGGTCACGTACATGTTGAAAAGAAGGCATCGTTTTATAATAATTTTCTTGTCCAAGAGTCACCACTATTTCTTTATAATTTTTCATTTGTGTTTTTAAACGTAATAAAGTCTCTATATATCTTCCCTTGCACGCCAACACAATACACGAACACAATCTTACCGAGACCATCTTCTACAACAAACCAAATCACAATCAACCAGTTTTAGCGAGTATACATCACCGCGTATCTCTTTCTCTCTCTCTCTCTCTGTTTGTGTGTGTGTTTGTGTAGAATACTAGAATCAATGTTGAAAAGGAACATCAACTGTGAAAGTTTGTTGAACACGGAAAAACAATAAAGGAACAATGGAGGTTGTAGAAAAAACAGAAAAAAAAAAAAAAGAAATTGGGTAAATAGTTATATTTGTGTGATGAATTTGTATTTGTTAATCGAAAAAAAAAAAAAGACAGACTGTTTTCAAGAGTAAAAACAACGTTATGTCGTGCTTGTTGAGGGTTTTTAGTCGTCGGTGATCACTTTTGAAGGATCCTTCTCTCCCATCTCTCTTTTTAACGTTTTAGATTGTTTATTTTTCTGTTCTATTGCAGCAGTTTTCTGCGTTATACTTATCTTTTTTTTTTTGTTCTTTTAATTATGTTTTATGAATTTGAATTATGTAAATATTGGATTTTAGATTTTGATCAATCATACATCGTACACTTTTATATGAACCAAAATCTTTTCAATTAAATTTATGATAGATGATTTAAAGTCGTAGAATTTTTAAAAATGGACCCAAAAGAGTCCCATTGGAATTCTTTAAGAACATTGTCCTGCTTGATATAAAAAAAAAAATTATCCTAAATCTTTTTAATAGGTCAACAAATTGTGGCATTATTGTTAAAAAATATGGCATTTTTTTCCCATATTGTGTTAATTATCTCCATGTGAATGCCACCTAAAACAAATCAACAGAAGCAACGAAAACTGATCAAAATTTATGCAGTTTGTACATATCTGGTGTTATTTTTTATTTGGTATGTCTCTTTCTAGTTATGCTGTAAATAGTCACAATATAATTTAGTTTTAATCTTTTCCACTGCCACAATTCTCTTTCCATGTCTGTCCTTATCAGGTTATAATCTCTCTGCCTTCCTTTTCTTGCCCACCAAGTTTTAATCACTCTTTCTTAGATAGTTAGACCTCTGTGTATATTAAAAGGTGTATATTTTTATTTATTTTTTTGCGAGGGAATTTTATTGATTAAAATTAAATTACACCTAGACATGGGCGTATGTACTTTACCCCTCGATGCAATCTAATTACATGGATTTAAAATTAAAATAAAACCAGAGAGCAAAAGCATGCATAGTTACAAAATAATGAAATGAAAGAAAATAAGCATGCTGCCCCTAAAATATTAATGACAGTAACTGTTCTGAGCTGGGAGCCTAGCTGCGAGAAAGAAAGGAGCTGAGAGCAGCTCACATAAATTAAAAACAGCAGCTGATTTGAGCTATGAGCAACAGTTGTCTTGAGCTGGGAGACAAGCTGTGGGAGCTATTTGAGCTGGAAGAAGCAGAGAGGAGCTGAAGTAGAGGCGCCATGATCAGTGGAGCTAAGCAACCGACAAGCCTTATTGGGAATCTGCTCCTAGTAGACTGGAAAACGCGTGATAATTCAGCTGCCTTATTGATGAGGAGGCTGCAGGGTATGTGAAAAGTCCTCTGCTAGTTGATAAGCTATCTGAGAAGGCAATCGAGAAGATAGATCTGATAAAACTAGATCTGATAAGGCATATGAAAAGTCTGATATGAGCAGAAGTCTGATAATCTGTGATGCATCATCCAAAATCCAAAAAGTCAAACAGAGAGGCAATAGAAAGATGAGGATGATCCTGTAACAGAAGCCCAACAGAAATCTGGAATTCCTATGAGTGCTGAACTGCAGCAAGATTCCATCATGGAAGATATTTGCCAGAGTTAAAAGGTGTATATATACATATACCTATATGTATCCAACTAAAGATATTGAATTTGGAATGTGTGACTCAGGTGGTACATAACAACTCAGATGGGTCATCATAATCATCACCTCTGGTTCCTGTTGGTTTGTATCTTGCTTCCACAAAACTGCCACTCATGGGGTTGGTCTTTTTCTTCCAAAGAGGCTCCATCGACGGATTACCCTTCAGAGAACATGGTAATTTCTGGTGATGTAGTTGCTGAATTCTCTATGGAACCTCTCAGCAACCAGAAGGGAATGAAGCTGGTTGAAATGGCCAGAAGAAAGTTGGCTGCGTNACACAAACATGGAGATTATTTGTGATACTAATTGGACAATATAGCAAATTATTTGCCGTGCCTTCCGTCCCTTTTTATCTTCTCACTATCTTTAGATCCTTCCATATCGCTACATTTACAAAAACGTCTCCCATCGCATAATTACTTGGATGTTAGGTTCAAGCTCAAGCAACCATTTTGCAACGGCCTATGCAAGAGAAACATTGCAGTAAAGTAGGCACGAAGAGTAATAAACCTCACCAGCTTTTCAATAACTGCAGTGCTTTCCTAATTCTCCCAGCTCTACCTTGTATATCCAACAAACAAGCATAGTGATCTCAAGTAGCATTCAACCAGAACGCAACTCCTGTTCTACCAAACAATGCAGTAGAACACACGTTTTGCAATTCATTTCATAATCTGCCCACCCAGCTAAACCCCATACCCACTTTTTGCGTTCTCGTAAAAGTTTTAAAAGCCTCAAAGACTGTCTTTTCGAACAAACCCGGCAATCAATGAGTTCCAATAAACAAAAATCTCTGTGGCATATTTTCAAACATCATAAATACATCTCCCAAATACACAAACAAACGGAACACCTTGAGTGTCATCTAGATCTCTCATATTCCGTTTGGTACGATGGAAAAATGGGAGTATAGAAAGTTGGAAAGATAAATAAAACATCATATTTGGTAAGGAAGGAAAGTAGGGAGGATGAAAAAGTGGATGAAATAACTTTCTTTCTAACTCATCAAAATCAATCTCTCCAAAATCGGAAGGAAAATAGATGGAGAGTTATTTATTTGTGTTGAGATGTATCTTATTTATCTATATATTTTTTTATATATACATATATTATGTATACATTAATTTCATATAAAAATACAATGGTAATATATACATATATATATATATATATATATTAAAAAATAAAACTTAAATATAAAATAACAAAATTAAAAAATAAAAAAATAATAAAAAAAAATTTAAATTAAAAAAAATATTTTTTCCATCTTTACTAAGGTGAAAATTTTAGACTCAACATGATGACACGACTCGAGCTCGATACGAAAATAAACAGGTCAATTCGCAATTCGACACGACACGACACAATTNAATATTCCGTTTGGTACGATGGAAAAATAGGAGTATAGAAAGTTGGAAGGATAAATAAAACATCATATTTGATAAGGAAGGAAAGTAGGGAGGATGAAAAAGTGGATGAATTAACTTTCTTTCTAACTCATCAAAATCAATCTCTCCAAAATCGGAAGGAAAATAGATGGAGAGTTATTTATTTGTGTTGAGATGTATCTTATTTATCTATATATTTTTTTATATATACATATATTATGTATACATTAATTTCATATAAAAATACAATGGTAATATATACATATATATATATATATATATATTAAAAAATAAAACTTAAATATAAAATAACAAAATTAAAAAATAAAAAAATAATAAAAAAAAATTTAAATTAAAAAAAATATTTTTTCCATCTTTACTAAGGTGAAAATTTTAGACTCAACATGATGACACGACTCGAGCTCGATACGAAAATAAACAGGTCAATTCGCAATTCGACACGACACGACACAATTAATTAAATAAGTTAAGTTAAGTTTGACTAATATTTGACACAAACCCATAATGACTTAATACGAATCTGACACGACACGACACGACTCGATTGTCACCCCTAATCTTAGCTAGCACAAAAAAAAAAAAATTATCATTTTTATTTTTCATCCATCCAACCAAACACAAAGGAAGAAAAACGTATCNTATATATATTAAAAAATAAAACTTAAATATAAAATAACAAAATTAAAAAATAAAATAAAAATAAAAATAAAAATAAAAATTTTAAATTAAAAAAAATATATTTTTTCCATCTTTACTAAGGTGAAAATTTTAGACTCAACATGATGACACGACTTGAGCTCGATACGAAAATAAACAGGTCAATTCGCAATTCGACACGACACGACACAATTAATTAAATAAGTTAAGTTAAGTTTGACTAATATTTGACACAAACCCATAATGACTTAATACGAATCTGACACGACACGACACGACTCGATTGTCACCCCTAATCTTAGCTAGCACAAAAAAAAAAATTATCATTTTTATTTTTCATCCATCCAACCAAACACAAAGGAAGAAAAACGTATCTTTCTTACTTTCCATTCTTCCTACTTTTCATCCTCCCTACTAAAACGGAGCATAAGTTACCCTGTTGAATTAAACGGGATAGCATGTCGCAGTAGATAAGCAAAAGCTTCTTTTGAAACCACAATTCTTGAATACCCAATTCTCGTTGTCACCCACACTAAATCGCCTCAAGTCTATCTTCAAATCACACAAATAGCCTCATCGGTGATGATGATAGTAGTGACAATCATGAGTGATGACGATGATGGTGATGGGTGTGAGTGGTAGTGGTGACAATGATGGTGGTTAGTAGTGGTGGTCAATAGTAGACGACAGGTGTTTTTGGATAACAGTGTGATGGGATGTAGCAAACGACGGTGGTGGTAAATGTGGTGGGCGATAATAGGGGGTGGTGGTAGGTGTGGGTGACAGTGGCTGACAGAAATGGTGGGCAATGACGAGTGGTGGTAAGTTACGGTAGTGGGTGATGGTAGACAATAATGGTGATGGTGGGTTCTGACGGTAGACGACGGTGATAGTGGGATGATGGTGATAGTGACAATAAATGTAATAATGAGATCACGACGATGATGGGTGATGTTGGTGGACGACGATGATAACAATCGATGATAGTGATGGTGGGGGTGAGGGGGTGGGGTGAGGGTGGTGGGATTGGAGATGGTCCAGTGATGGTGGTGGGTTGGCGGCGGTTACAATGGTGGTGGTAGTTGTGATGGTCGTGGAGGATAGGGTGGGGTGGTAGGGGTGATAGTAGAATAGAAGCAGTAGTGGTAGGGTGACGACAATATTGATGAAGATAGTGGTGGGGCTGGTGGTGGTGGTGGGGTGGAAACAACGACGACGACAGTAGTTATGATTGTGGTAGAGGTGGTGGTAGAGTAGCGACAGTGGTGATGGTGGTGGTGACAGTTGTTATGATAGTGGGATGTAGCAAACGACGGTTGTGGTAAATGTGGTGGGCAAGGGAGTGGTGGTAGGTGTGGGTGACAGTGACAGATAGAGAATGGTGGGCAACGATGAGTGGTGGTGGACAATTATGGTGATGGTGGGTGTTGACAGTGGACGACGGTGATAGTGGAATGATGGTGATAGTGACAATAAATGTAAAAATGAGATCACGCTGGTGATGAGTGATGTTGGTGGATGACAATGATAGCAATCAATGATGGTAAGGGTGAGGGTGAGGGGGTGGGGTAGTAGAGGTGGGNGGTGATAGTGGAATGATGGTGATAGTGACAATAAATGTAAAAATGAGATCACGCTGGTGATGAGTGATGTTGGTGGATGACAATGATAGCAATCAATGATGGTGATGGTGAGGGTGAGGGGGTGGGGTATTAGAGGAGGGGTGGGGTGAGGGTGGTGGGATTGGAGATGGCGCAATGGTGGTAGTGGTGGGGTGGCGATGGTTGCAGCGGTGGTGGTAGTTGTGATGGTCGTGGAGGATAGGGTGGGGTGGTAGGAGTGATGGTAAAATAGAAACAGTGGTGGTAGGGTGATGACAATATTAATGAAGATAGTGGTGGCGATGATGGTGGCCCTGGTGGTAATGGAGATAGAGGTGGCGGTGGGGTGGAAACGACGACAATAGTAATTGTGATTGTGGTAAAGGTGGTGGTAAAGTAACGACAGTGGTGATGATGATGGTGGCAGTTGTGATGGTAGTGGGGGTGGTGGTGGGATAGTACTGATATCAGAATGGTTCTAAATACTATTTTTTTCTTAAAATATTTATAAAAAATTATAAGTCTTGAGAGTCACTATTAAAAAATCATTCCAAATACAATCTTAAGGATTTATTTTTTTTATTAAATTTTAGATCACAATATTAGTTATCGAATTAATTTTAAAATAAAATTTAAACAAATTTTAATCACAAAAAACAAAAAAAAAATTATTTATTTTTTAGATTTGAATGTATTAATTATGTAGATGTTCCAAAAGTGGGATCGTCAAGTGCCCACCCTCCCCCAAAGTTGGCTCCGCTCCCTCTCTCTCTCTCTCACTCACTCAACATTGGTTTATGGATTGATTAATACATTCTGCTAAGACTTCTCTACTTCCTGCTGTGAACAAGAGGTGAGTGGATGTTTATGTTTTGTCGTGATTTGGAACATTGAAGTTTTTTTTTTTTTTTTTTGGGACTATTCAAAGTGGGTTGTTCATAGATACTGATTTGAACGTGTTGTGATTGATTTTGTATATAAATTCGGAATAAATAATGGGTTTGACGTAGCTCAAAAATTCATGGCTTTGGTCTGCAAAACCGCCTTCTTTTTTGGTATTAGGTTGAGCTGAATTCAATTTAATCAATGAATTCCTCTATTGCAATTTGCTAGATTCAATTGTAACAGCTCTGCAAGTGCAAATGTCGTATCTATCTTCNGGGGGTGGGGTGAGGGTGGTGGGATTGGAGATGGCGCAATGGTGGTAGTGGTGGGGTGGCGATGGTTGCAGCGATGGTGGTAGTTGTGATGGTCGTGGAGGATAGAGTGGGGTGGTAGGAGTGATGGTAAAATATAAACAGTGATGGTAGGGTGATGACAATATTAATGAAGATAGTGGTGGCGATGATGGTGGGCCTGGTGATAATGGAGATAGAGGTGGTGGTGGGGTGGAAACGACGACAATAGTAATTGTGATTGTGGTAGAGGTGGTGGTAAAGTAACGACAGTGGTGATGATGGTGGTGGCAGTTGTGATGGTAGTGGGGGTGGTGGTGGGATAGTACTGATATCAGAGTGGTTCTAAATACTATTTTTTTCTTAAAGTATTTATAAAAAATTATAAGTCTTAAGAGTCACTATTAAAAAGTCATTTCAAATACATTCTTAAGGATTTATTTTTTTTATTAAATTTTAGATCACAATATTAGTTATCGAATTAATTTTAAAATAAAATTTAAAAAAATTTTAATCACAAAAAACAAAAAAAAAATTATTTATTTTTTAGATTTGAATGTATTAATTATGTAGATGTTCCAAAAGTGGGATCGTCAAGTGCCCACCCTCCCCCAAAGTTGGCTCCGCTCCCTCTCTCTCTCTCTCACTCACTCAACATTGGTTTATGGATTGATTAATACATTCTGCTAAGACTTCTCTACTTCCTGCTGTGAACAAGAGGTGAGTGGATGTTTATGTTTTGTCGTGATTTGGAACATTGAAGTTTTTTTTTTTTTTTTTTGGGACTATTCAAAGTGGGTTGTTCATAGATACTGATTTGAACGTGTTGTGATTGATTTTGTATATAAATTCGGAATAAATAATGGGTTTGACGTAGCTCAAAAATTCATGGCTTTGGTCTGCAAAACCGCCTTCTTTTTTGGTATTAGGTTGAGCTGAATTCAATTTAATCAATGAATTCCTCTATTGCAATTTGCTAGATTCAATTGTAACAGCTCTGCAAGTGCAAATGTCGTATCTATCTTCCTCCCTCGGTTTATGAAGAAAAAGGGTATCTGTTATTATTCTATTTTCTTTTAGGTGGATTTGCTTTGAAGAGGAAGGCCAATGGAGTGGTATATGGGAAGAGAATACATTGTTCAGCACAGCTTCCTCCCCCAGCCTGGCCAGGGCGGGCTGTTGTTGAGCCTCATCGTAAGACTTTTGATGGTCCAAAGCCTATCTCAATTGTTGGATCCACTGGTTCTGTTGGTACTCAGGTGAAGAACTTGTGCTGTTAATTTGATTGGAAACCAACTACTCTTGATATTTGATGGTCTTGCATTGGTGCCTATTTTGATAACAAAATGAGTCAATTTTCGTGGCTTCAACCCAACTAATGATGGAATAGGCCTTATTTTTTTCCTAAATTTGCTTTCAATCCTCTCTCTCTCTCTCTCTCTCTCTCTGGCTGTTTTTTGGTCAAACTAATGGCATGCATGTGCTTTGTGTTTATAAATTTCGTTTATTCCTTACAAGTATGTGTTGGTACCATACAGACATTGGACATAGTTGCGGAGAATCCAGACAAGTTCAGAGTCTTGGCACTTGCGGCTGGTTCAAATGTCATTCTTCTTGCTGATCAGGTGATCATTCAATTTTATTTCCAATGCTGAGTAGGCCTAATTGTTCTGCAGAAACCTGAGTTTAGTTGCCTGACAAACCATTGAACTAAATGTCAAAAAGTGCCAGCATCCTTGCAATCTGTTGCCTTGGTCCCTTTATTTTTTGAGAAATATTGATTTTTTGGAAGGATTTGAGGGCACAAAGGTATTTGGTAATTCTGTGTAAAATTTGATTCTTGGTTCAGAAGAAACTGGGGATTCTTAAATCCTCTGGAGTGTTCGACAAAGTAATTTTGAATCCCAGATCCAGAACAAAATCTCTTGACATAGAAGTTATTTTAAAATCCTTAAGGTGAAGTAATTAATAACTAAGAACTATCAACTTCCACCAACAATTCATCTCTTTGGCAATGACCGGAATTGTCATCACCAATACCACGTCACTATGTCACTAGTAAGAACAATTGTACTGTTGGTTGATGGAGGTGGCAGTAGTAGCAGTTGAAGCATCTTAAGGATCTGTGAATTGGTATTCCATCATTTGAATAATATGATACTGAACCAACTTTCATATTTTCAAGAGTGGCCTTACTGTTTATAACCATCTGCCTATGCTCATAATCTAAGAAGCATGGACACGGACACGGATACGACACGACACGGACACACCGACACGACATTTCTTAAAAAAGTAGGACACGGACACGTTAGGGACAAGCTACAAAAAAATTATATTTTATATATAACATTATATAATTTATTGCAAATATAGTGNGGTGGTAGTTGTGATGGTCGTGGAGGATAGAGTGGGGTGGTAGGAGTGATGGTAAAATATAAACAGTGATGGTAGGGTGATGACAATATTAATGAAGATAGTGGTGGCGATGATGGTGGGCCTGGTGATAATGGAGATAGAGGTGGTGGTGGGGTGGAAACGACGACAATAGTAATTGTGATTGTGGTAGAGGTGGTGGTAAAGTAACGACAGTGGTGATGATGGTGGTGGCAGTTGTGATGGTAGTGGGGGTGGTGGTGGGATAGTACTGATATCAGAGTGGTTCTAAATACTATTTTTTTCTTAAAGTATTTATAAAAAATTATAAGTCTTAAGAGTCACTATTAAAAAGTCATTTCAAATACATTCTTAAGGATTTATTTTTTTTATTAAATTTTAGATCACAATATTAGTTATCGAATTAATTTTAAAATAAAATTTAAAAAAATTTTAATCACAAAAAACAAAAAAAAAATTATTTATTTTTTAGATTTGAATGTATTAATTATATAGATGTTCCAAAAGTGGGATCGTCAAGTGCCCACCCTCCCCCAAAGTTGGCTCCGCTCCCTCTCTCTCTCTCTCACTCACTCAACATTGGTTTATGGATTGATTAATACATTCTGCTAAGACTTCTCTACTTCCTGCTGTGAACAAGAGGTGAGTGGATGTTTATGTTTTGTCGTGATTTGGAACATTGAAGTTTTTTTTTTTTTNAATCCTTATTATAGTCAATAATTATCAATTTTTTTTTTGTAGACAATGTATACCTAATATATAATTTAAATAATTGTCCTCATTTTNTAGTCATCTTTGTGAATTTTTAGACTAAAAAATCCTTATTATAGTCAATAATTATCAATTTTTTTTTGTAGACAATGTATACCTAATATATAATTTAAATAATTGTCCTCATTTTCTCAATTCCTCTTTTTTAAAATTTTTATGCATCTTTTATTTTTATTATTATATTTGGAGTACAACTTTAATATGTCTAGTATTAGTAATTATATGTTTTCAAATTTTTAAGTTTTGTTAATCACATTTCAACAAATGTCTATTGTTTATTAGTAGACACGTTCCAAAGAAGTGTCAGACACGTCATCAAACAAGTGTCTGACACGTGTCCAAAATTAAAAATTTATCATTTAATTATGGATACGGATAAAATAGTATTGAACACGTGTCCGAGAGTGTTCGAAGAGTGTCGGTATCCGACACGGATACGTCACGTTCTCAAGAATGTCCATGCTTTATAGCTCATAATAATTAGCATGTGTAGTTCTGTTCTCATATTTCTACAAAGCAAATACTCATGCAATTGTATCAATTTTTGGAATCTTATCATCAACATTTTCGTCATACAGGTCAAGACCTTCAAACCTCAATTAGTTTCTGTCAAAAATGAGTCATTAGTTGATGAACTCAAAGAGGCTTTGGCGGATGCGGAACACATGCCTGAAATTATTCCTGGAGAGCAGGGCGCTATTGAAGTTAGCTACCATCAATTTTACAACTTTTTTTTTTCCCTGATGGAAATTGAACTCATTCTTGGTGGTCATTGCTTAAAAAAAAAACTAATTTCAGGTTGCTCGCCACCCGGATGCTGTCACTGTAGTAACAGGAATAGTTGGTAGCGCAGGATTGCAGGTAAACCTGTAGTCTCTTTTGGGAATTCTCATTTCTTATGGACTTTTCAGCTATAACATTTCAGGTGCATGAGCATCCATCCAAAAGTATAATAGGCAAGATGTTTTGGTTAAGTTTGATTATTCACATTAAGTTTTGCCTGAAACATCAATATAATGATATATTATTTAAAAAATGAGGAACGATATTTCTCTTTAAGTCCTTCATTGTACATCCTTGTACATTCACAAACATCTATATATACGTTAGTTTTCTTTGTTGGCCTACAGTGGCTGCCATAGAAGCAGGGAAAGGCATAGCCTTGGCCAATAAAGAGACCTTAATTGCTGTCAGTCCTTTTGTCCTTCCTCTTGCGCAAAGCATAAAGTGAAAATTCTTCCTGCCGATTCAGATCATTATGCTATATTCCAGGTATCAAAAGATGCAAAACACAACTTTGTCGATAGATAAGTTCATGCTAGAAGACTTGTGTAGGAGGAATTTCAATTGTTTTTGTTGTGAAGGCCAGCATATTACCATGGGATTCATTTTTTTTGCCACTTGCATAGCCCTGCATTCTTATGTACTCCATGCTGATTATACTAGCTAAACGAAAATTTCAATCTTCAGTGTTTTCAAGGTTTGCCAAAGGGTGCTCTTAGGCGCATTATTTTAACTGCATCTGGCGGAGCTTTTAGGGATGATGCCATAATTTTGGATATAAACTCTTTGTTTGGATTTGGAAATCTACCTCGAGCATGTATTCTATCTTTGCAACATTGAAAATCATAAATAAGCAATTCTGAACATCTGGGCGTGTTTGGTTTGCGATTCAAAAACTGTTTTTTGTTCTCAAAATATTAAAAACACCCAAATCCTATTTGCTTAGGACTTTTGTTCTTAAATTTTTGAAAAAAAATGAGATTTAGAACATAAAAATAGAAAATAAGTTAAACTTGTTTTCACAGTTTTCTTTGAAAATTTTGGAAACATGGAGACAAGGTAAACAAGCTAAATGAGGTCGCAGCTTCGAGCCCCCTTAGCAGCAAACAACGTCTTCTTTTTTTTTCCTTCCTCCCTCTCTCCACTATGCCCAGCGTCTTCTTCTCCGGCGTTTTCACTGTGCTTCAAATCTGCCTATCTCTCCTCTCTCTCCACTGTGCTTTAGATCTGCCCCTTTCTCCCCTCTCTCCACTGTGCTTCAGATCTGCCCCTCTCTCTCTTTCGCAACAGTTACAGATCTGTGTGGGTCTGTGTATATGTGTGTGTCTGCATGTGTGTGTGTGTGTTTTGTGTGTATGTATGCCTGTGTGTGTGACTGTTCTAGTGAGAAGATAATGTGGAGAAAGAGAGACAGAGAGAAAGAGAAAGAAGACTCTAGACGGTGACTGCTGGAGAGAAAAAATGTGATTTTTTTTTTGGTTAAAAGTAATAAGTTAAAAATTAGTTTTGTGGATTATTGTCCAAACATATTTTATAATTTTTTGTTCTTTAAAACTATTTTCAAAAATATATAACCAAACAGGTTTTGCAATTTAAAAATTTTCAAAAATATTTTTTTAAAATTCTTCTCAAAAATTATTTTCAGATACTGTTTTTTGAGATGCAATCCAAACATGCCCCTTATTTCTCAGCTTCCTTTCACTAATATATACAGTAATCTGTACTTGCAATGTCTGAGTGAGGTAAAGTTCATGTTATATCTTGCATCTTTGATTATGTTTCATTTCTATCAATATCATAGTAATGCAATAACCCTCAGTTAAGTGAAGATCACGGTTTCCATTTTAGAGTTCAATTTTATTCATCATTTTATCACCAAATAATCTATAAGTTGCTCAAAATTGGTAAGCTCTTGTTCATACATTGATAAATTCCTGGTTTGGTCTTTCCTTTTCCTTGCTGTATCCCATATACTTTTTTTATCTATCATGTTATGTAAAATAATTCGCTTGTGCTGATTTTTATTTTGCATGGGTCCATTCTCGAAACGAGTTAAACATTGATTGCATGGTTGATGACAGGGATTGGCCGGTTGATAAACTGAAAGAAGTTAAAGTAGCTGATGCCTTGAAACATCCTAACTGGAAAATGGGGAAATAGATTATGGTGAACTCTGCTACCCTTTTCAATAAGGTAATTTCCCTCCGTTGCCTACATTTTCATTCCAGGTGCCTTTCTCTCTTTCTCTCTCTTCCCCCCAAAAAAAGAAATCATGTTATATTTTGAATAAACAGCTCCAGTTATGAACTGATGCCTGAGTAGTTGGTGGTCAGATCCTTTTTGTCTGACAGTGTATAATGGGTTCTTTTCCATCTTGACAGGGTCTAGAAGTTATCGAAGCTCACTATCTTTATGGGTCAGCATATGATGAAACTGAGATTGTTATTCAACTCCAGTCTATCATACACTCAATGGTTGAGATACAGGTTTAACTCCTGTCCTGACTTGTCATGGCCTTCAATTATGTCTAAGGGTTCCTGTTTATCCATCAATGAACTTATTTACTTTTGACATGTGAGGTGCACTATAGTTCGAATCTGACTGCTTAGAATTTTGTTTCTTTTGTTCCCCCTTTGCAGGATTCATCTGTCCTTGCACGGTTGGGAAGATCTGATATGCGTCTGCCAATCCTCTACATATTATCCTGGCCAGACAGAATTTACTGCTCTGAGATTACTTGGTCCCGCCTTGATCTTTGCAAGTTAATAGCACACTCACCTTTCTATTTGAAGTTTTAAANCATTATCCTGGCCAGACAGAATTTACTGCTCTGAGATTACTTGGCCCCGCCTTGATCTTTGCAAGTTAATAGCACACTCACCTTTCTATTTGAAGTTTTAAATTGGTTTATATTCTGTCATCCTTGGACTGCTTATGAAGGTAAACTTCAAAGTTGAAGTTCCGTTATAACTTGAGTTACTTCATTTTTGATAACGGCAAAACGCTAATCCAAGTTGTCAGGATACTATTTCTATATGCCTACATTCTTGTTCAAGAATAGATGTATACAACTGATTTCAATGTTCATTGATCCTCTAAAGCATTTATTTGTTCCATAGAAAGAAGAATTTTTTTGAAAAAGTTACTTTCTTATAAAATACCAAATTGGCACGTCATTTTTTGCATATCTACTTGTCAATAAGTGACTGTAGATGAGGAAGGGGCTAAAATTATCTGGGTTTATCATAACAAACTTATTTAGCTAATTGATCACTTTTTTCATGATATTTATGCTCATTGTAAACTGCTCATGCAAATGTATGCAAATTCCATATGCCTCATATGTGTCTATCAAGGTCTGCATTTAGTTCCTTGTGGATACTCATTTAATATCATGCAAAGAAGGCGGGCTATTATACGAGACTCCTTCCACTACGAGGTGTCGAAAGAGTTGGATATTCCCATCCTTGCCCTGCGTGTGGGGACTGGGGAGGCTTTTCCTGAGACAGACTGACCATTTCCCATGATGTGCATCTCTGCTGTGGGAAATATATAGATATTTGATTGACCTGTTTCACAGTAGCCTTCTATTACACAAATTTTATAGTCATAGCAATTAAACGTGAGATGAAAATCATGAAAAGCATTTGACTATATTGTTGATTCTTACTTGGTTTTATATGATTAAAACTTCAATGAGATGAAACAGGCTTGGGTCGCTGACATTTAAAGTTCCTGACAATGTGAAATACCCATCCATGGATTTGGCATATGCTGCTGGCCGAGCTGGAGGCACCATGACTGGAGTTCTTAGTGCAGCTATCAAGAAAGCTGTCGAACCAATTATCGATGAAAAGTACGTACTTTGTTCTACTTATCATCTGCATGTGTCAAAATATTAATTTTTGGTTCTTTTTCTCCTTTAGTTTGACGGTGAATGGAATATATTCTTGGTAGCTGTAGNCGATGAAAAGTATGTACTTTGTTCTACTTATCATCTGAATGTGTCAAAATATTAATTTTTGGTTCTTTTTCTCCTTTAGTTTGACGGTGAATGGAATATATTCTTGGTAGCTGTAGCTTCACCCTCTGCAAATGAGTTCACTATTTGTGGCTGTCTTTTCTTCTCGTTATAACTTACTTTTACATATCAATCATGTTAGTTTTATGGCTGCTGAGATAGTTGGAACCCGATTTGGTGAACCCACCAGAAAGAACCCAAATTGCTTAATGGATTAAAAGGTGGGTTATTTTCCTGTTTTCAGGATCAGCTTCCTGGACATTTTTAAGGTCGTNGTGTTAGTTTTATGGCTGCTGAGATAGTTGGAACCCGATTTGGTGAACCCACCTGAAAGAACCCAAATTGCTTAATGGTTTAAAGGTGGGTTATTTTCCTGTTTTCAGGATCAGCTTCCTGGACATTTTTAAGGTCGTGGAGCTAACATCTGATAAGCATCAGGCAGAGCTGCTGTCTTCGCCTTCGGTTGAGGAAATCATACATTATGACTTGTGGGCACAGCGATATGCTGCCAGTTTCCAACCCTCGGCTGGTTTGAGTCCGGTTCTTGTATGACCACTCGACATTCGAGTCGATAAATGGCCATCTTTGTTGAGGTATGCAATGCAGGAAGCTAATTGTATACCAGTGTTGAAGATGAACAAGTCTGTATTCCATCTATAAGTTTTAAATCAATGTACTCATCTCCAAATATGAAGGATGGTCGTATTAATATTGAAATATCCGAAATTTAAGCTTATGTTTTTGGACCATATTTTGTAACTAATTATTGCCCGTGTCCGAAGGCATGAAGTAATAAAAAAAATTGTCAATTGTAAAATATTTGTATTCACATTCAAAATCAAATTACAAACACAGAGGAAAGAAAAGAAATTTGAGCACCTGTTGTAATGGAGGTGAACGGTGGTAGTGGTGGTGGTGGTGGTGGTGGTGAGAGATGATGATGATTGTGGTGGCAGTCGTGAATGGTAATGGTGATGGTAGTGGTTGGTGTGGGTGGTGGTGGGCGACAATGATAGTGATCAACAGTGGTTGTGGTCGGGTGACGACAGTGGTGGTGGGGGTTGTGGTAGTGGTCAGTGGGCCACGAGGGTGGTAGGCGGTGGTTGTGGTTGTGGTTGTGGTAGGTTTGGTGGGGTTGGGTGACAGTGGTGGCGACGGTGGTGTGCAAAGACGGATGATGGTGGTTGGTGCAGTGGGGGTGGATGATAGTAGGTGGCGACAGTGATGGGTTGTGATAGTGAGTGGTGACGGGATGTGATGGTGGTTGTGGTAGAGATGATGGTGGTGGGGTGGCGACAGCGGTGGTGGTGATGAAGTATTTTGTAGAGAAATGATTTTAAAGAANTTTCCCTTTTCTTAATCTTTGTTGTGATCTTTCTTGTTTCAAACTTTATCGATTAATTTCATACGAAGAAGTCTTAAAACAAGACAATTAAACCTCAAATGACACAATCACCTAAAATCTCTTTGTAGAAGGANCTAGTTATTGTACGTGCCTAAAGGCACATAGTAATAAAAAAGGGTAAACAAGAAATATATTTGTATTCATATATAAAATTAAACACAAATATAGAGAAGAGATAAATGAATTGAAATATCGATTTGTAATGGTGGCGATGACGGCTATGGTGGTGGGGGCGGCGGTAGCGGTGGTGGGGGCGGTGGTGGCAGNCCTAGCAACAATATGTTAAGACTTGCCATTAGGTCCGTTAATTGAGCTGAGTTACTCGAACTCAACTCATGTTTTAAACGAGTTGCGTTGAATAATTTTTTAGATTCGTTTATATATAAAATAGTTGAGTTACTCAAACTCGACTCAACTCAGGTTCGATTCATTTTTTAAATAAGTTAATATTAAACAAGTTTTCTATTCGTTTAAAAAAATGAGTTCGATAGATTTAAACTCAAACTCACGAACCTTAACTAGAGCCTTGCCTATCATTATAATTATATATATTCTAATCAAGCTTGAGCACTGTCATACTAGGCCAAACCATTAGTTATTCAAACGTTTGCAGTCTTAATCATCATTCTACTGGGTCCAATCGTTGGGGAAAAGACTATTCTCCGAAGGTGATCACATTATCTTTTATACTATCTGTACTGAGCACATGTCCCTCCCATTTTACACTTTCGTGTATTAAAGCTTACATATGTAATATGAAAAAAGACATCTCTTTACTATCTTTTCCTTTGACACTAGCTTGGGAAGTGTGAGTTTTTAGCAATCTGATGTTTCTGATTGAGATAGGGCTTTAAATGTAAGAGATAATGGGTGCATGCACATAGATAGGGTAAGAAAATATGATAAAAAGAGTATACAAGTGGGGTATAAAGTGTAACAGACATATTGATTGATCAAAAACAGTTTACAGGTGAAATTTGGAGACTAAACCACAGAAAGTCGTATTAGAAATAGATTATATTGACAGATCGACGAAAATAGGAAAGAACCATTTATGTAAACTGCATGCGAAGGCTGGGGAAGGTTCAAAGTATTTCATAATTTACACATATTTTGACTAGTATTCTCTTCGATCTAGTCAAAGACAGTATAATCACGTCAAAAATAGAATACTCACGAGAGATTTAGACAGCTCTTCGTTGGCATGAATGGACAAAATTCATCATAGGTGTTTACGTTATCTTAAAATTCTCCAACCGCATGATGCTAATGCTAATATGAAAACAAGACAAAAACAACCTTTGACATAATAATTATTGCTTTTTTTTTTGGTGGTTAAGTTGACATGATGTTTTTCAAGATGAAAAGCTGGTGGAGTGTGGAACAAACGATGTCGAAAATAGTACAAGGGGTCTCCAAAGCTGATGTGCTGTGGGACAACCGGGGCGACAAAATATTATTGCTGGTACTGTTTCTTTTTTCTGTCGAGTACAAAACACAATAAGTGTAAAAAAATTTATTCTTTTCTTTTCTTTTATTTTATTTTCTATAAATAATGATTATGAATAAATCAAACCACATTTAATCTATTTTTTTAATATATTGCCCCAAAAAAGAAAATTTTGCTATAGCATAGCCTTGTTCTATTTCACGTGGAATTCACGAAAAAATTTAAGGTAGTTTAATGGAGACAGAAACGGATTATAAATTTAGATGTTCTAAATTTGAAACAAGACAATTTCCTTGTGATTAAATCATGAGAAATTTATCTCTTATAAATTTTTTAGTTCTGACATGAATGTCTTTGACTAGACCGATGAAAAAATTACTCGAAATATACGTAAATTAACTCGAATATATCTGACCACAATACTTAAAAAAAATAAAAAAAAATGATAGTCATGAAGGGTCTTTGGCTAGCTTCCCAATAAATATGATTATGATAACTTGCAGACTTTAGCTTTGCATACCCTGAAAGAATAAAAGAGAAAACCCCTTTGTTTGGTTGTGTGGGAGAAACTAAAACAAAGATGCACTCTAGCATTTACTTGTGACTTTTCACTTTTATTTAACTGATTATCAGAAGAGATGTGTTATTAGAGTTCAGACATAGAATGACAGATAGAAATTATGGTACCGAAATTTTACTTTTCAGTACGATACTCAAAAAAAAAAAACCTCAAGAGTAATAAGTTTTACTAAAAAGAAATTGATAAGCTCCACCCAAAAAAAATAGTAAACTAATCTAAAAAATGGTAAGTGAATGTAAAAGGTGAGTGTAACTCAAAATTTACCTTACTTAAAAGAATAAATATCATAAGTAGTATGGTACTAATTTTTCAAACCCAAAATGATAACAAGTTCAGATTTTATTAGAGACCAAAGTATGTATTCTAGTATTAAGTTCGGAAATTGATCTCGCTAAAATATTAATAAAGTTTACTATCATTTATCTCAAAAATTTTGTGCAATAGATGCGATATTTTTCATCAAATATGTTATTCAACTGAAAATGTATAAGTTATTGCTCGAAATATTAATCTAANGGACCAAAGTATGTATTCTAGTATTAAGTTCGGAAATTGATCTCTCTAAAATATTAATAAAGTTTACTATCATTTATCTCAAAAATTTTGTGCAATAGATGCGATGTTTTTAATCAAATATGTTATTCAACTGAAAATGTATAAGTTATTGCTCGAAATATTAATCTAAGGCAAATACGTAATATTTCTAAAAAGTAATATTTTTTGATATAGTACTTGTTATATTCCACTAATATGCAAATTTTGATAGTTTCTTATTATAGTTTAATTATTTTTATGATTAACGACTATAAATAAATTAAAATCAAATAGTCCACAAAAAAAATCGATACTCTAGTGTTGTCCCAAACGAATATCATTGTAATTTTCATNCAGTACTTGTAATATTCCACCAATATGCAAATTTTGATAGTTTCTTATTATAGTTTAATTATTTTTATGATTAACGACTATAAATAAATTAAAATCAAATAGTCCACAAAAAAAATCGATACTCTAGTGTTGTCCCAAACGAATATCATTGTAATTTTCATTTGGCCATGTAATGCTATGGTACTTTNACTATAAATAAATTAAAATCAAATAGTCCACAAAAAAAATCGATACTCTAGTGTTGTCCCAAACGAATATCATTGTAATTTTCATTTGGCCATGTAATGCTATGGTACTTTATTTTTTACAGATACCTCTACAATATGGAATTATTATTATTTTTTTTTTGTACGTATTGATAATTACAACGATTATCTTTACCTTTTTATTTTCTTTGGAGTGACGGCAAGAGGAACAAATGTGGGGTCTACATTATGTTTGTTGTTAAAGAGGTGAGCAAAACAAAAGTGGGACCCACATGTACCTTTTGTCTAAATAATTAATGACAAATAAAAGGGTATTTATGAGATTTGATAAATTAAATTTTGTTTTAAAAAAATTTCTTCATACCAAGCAAAATAAATAAAANTGGTGGTAGTGGCGGTGGTGGAGGTAGTGGTAGGGCGGTTTTAAACACTATTTTTTTTAAATATTTATGATAAATAATTTTTAAAAATACTTTTAAAAAATTTTCTACACACACCCTTAGAACCCTATTTTTCCTATTAAATATAAGGTGTTAATATTAACCGTTAGATTAACTTTAAAGCGAACTCAATCNCTTAGAACCCTATTTTTCCTATTAAATATAAGGTGTTAATATTAACCGTTAGATTAACTTTAAAGCGAACTCAATCGTGAATAGTAAAAGTCATTTTGTTTATCTTTTTAGATTTGAATTGTAAGTTATTTTATTATATAGATATATAACTTTTATTTACTTATTTAAGTGCAACTACTTTTGACTTATTTGGAAGTAATTAAAAAAAGTTATTCTAAACACTATTTTTTTTTGTAAATTCTAGAAGTACTTTTAAAAAGTCACCCTAAATATCAATCGTCAGATTAATTTTAAAGAAAAATTTAAAACGATTTAAACCGGGAAAAATAAAAATTATTTTTTATGTTGTATTTTATTATACAAATATTTGTGAATAAATAATAAATGACATCTGTTCGCACACTGAATTTGTCAAAATGGTGTGCCACGTTGTGGACAATTAGTAAATGTGGAAAGAAATAAGTCAATCGACATGAATTTTCAAATTTAAAGGGAGGCAGTTACGTGAAAGTTTGTGTTTTGAATGAGTGGGTGGTTATCCTTGAATTCAAATGGTGACCTCTGAAATGAGGGAAGTAGCAGTCAAGGCAAGGGAAGATAATGGAAGAAAATTGTCGTGAGTGTAACCGTCGATCAAAGGTGCCTATAAAAGAGACACTAATTACAAAGAGTATGACACGATTAAACCCNGTGGCGGTGGTGGAGGTAGTGGTAGGACGGTTTTAAACACTATTTTTTTAAAGTATTTATGATAAATAATTTTTAAAAATACTTTTAAAAAATACTCTACACACACCCTTAGAACCCTATTTTTCTTATTAAATATAAGGTGTTAATATTAACCGTTAGATTAACTTTAAAGCGAACTCAACCGTGAATAGTAAAAGTCATTTTGTTTATCTTTTTAGATTTGAATTGTAAGTTATTTTATTATATAGATATATAACTTTTATTTACTTATTTAAGTGCAACTACTTTTGACTTTTTTGGAAGTAATTAAAAAAAGTTATTCTAAATACTATTTTTTTTTGTAAATTCTAAAAGTATTTTTAAAAAGTCACCCTAAATATCAATCGTCAGATTAATTTTAAAGAAAAATTTAAAACGATTTCAACCGCGAAAAATAAAAATTATTTTTTATGTTGTATTTTATTATACAAATATTTGTGAATAAATAATAAATGACATCTGTTCGCACACTGAATTTGTCAAAATGGTGTGCCACGTTGTGGACAATTAGTAAATGTGGAAAGAAATAAGTCAATCGACATGAATTTTCAAATTTAAAGGGAGGCAGTTACGTGAAAGTTTGTGTTTTGAATGAGTGGGTGGTTATCCTTGAATTCAAATGGTGACCTCTGAAATGAGGGAAGTAGCAGTCAAGGCAAGGGAAGATAATGGAAGAAAATTGTCGTGAGTGTAACCGTCGATCAAAGGTGCCTATAAAAGAGACACTAATTACAAAGAGTATGACACGATTAAACCCATCAAAGTCCCACAACTTGGGCATTTTAGGAGTAATACTTAGCATGGTTTAAGGTTAAGAATTAGTGTTGCACATAAAGATTGATTCATTAGTTCTTTGTAATCGAAACTTCAATTAAGACTAATAAAAGTGTTTTCCCTTTTCTTAATCTTTGTTGTGATCTTTCTTGTTTCAAACTTTATCGATTAATTTCATACGAAGAAGTCTTAAAACAAGACAATTAAACCTCAAATGACACAATCACCTAAAATCTCTTTGTAGAAGGATTATACCCATCGATTGTTAGAGAAAATCTTATGCCTAGCAACAATATGTTAAGACTTGCCATTAGGTCCGTTAATTGAGCTGAGTTACTCGAACTCAACTCATGTTTTAAACGAGTTGCGTTGAATAATTTTTTAGATTCGTTTATATATAAAATAGTTGAGTTACTCAAACTCGACTCAACTCAGGTTCGATTCATTTTTTAAATAAGTTAATATTAAACAAGTTTTCTATTCGTTTAAAAAAATGAGTTCGATAGATTTAAACTCAAACTCACGAACCTTAACTAGAGCCTTGCCTATCATTATAATTATATATATTCTAATCAAGCTTGAGCACTGTCATACTAGGCCAAACCATTAGTTATTCAAACGTTTGCAGTCTTAATCATCATTCTACTGGGTCCAATCGTTGGGGAAAAGACTATTCTCCGAAGGTNAATATGCAAATTTTGATAGTTTCTTATTATAGTTTAATTATTTTTATGATTAACGACTATAAATAAATTAAAATCAAATAGTCCACAAAAAAAATCGATACTCTAGTGTTGTCCCAAACGAATATCATTGTAATTTTCATTTGGCCATGTAATGCTATGGTACTTTATTTTTTACAGATACCTCTACAAGATGGAATTATTATTATTTTTTTTTTGTACGTATTGATAATTACAACGATTATCTTTACCTTTTTATTTTCTTTGGAGTGACGGCAAGAGGAACAAATGTGGGGTCTACATTATGTTTGTTGTTAAAGAGGTGAGCAAAACAAAAGTGGGACCCACATGTACCTTTTGTCTAAATAATTAATGACAAATAAAAGGGTATTTATGAGATTTGATAAATTAAATTTTGTTTTAAAAAAATTTCTTCATACCAAGCAAAATAAATAAACAATATTTTTATCTACTATTCCATCCCCCGCCAAACAAAGAGAAGGAAAAATATCTTTCTCCCCTCAAAGGATGAAAAAAATATCCATGGACCTTTTTCATCCCTTCTATTTTATATTTTTGTTCTCAATTTTTTTTAAAAAAAATGAGATTTAGAGTAAAGAAATAAAAAACAAGGTTGACTTGTTTTATGAGATTGGGGCTGAAAAGTGTGAAAACACAAGGGTCACAAAACTCTTTAATAAGATCTGTCTTTCAAATCTCCTTATCAACAATAGATTTCTTTCTTTTTTTATTTCCTTACTATTTCCCAAACTCTCTAGCTCGTCCTCTGCACAGAATGAACCTTCGTCGTCTTCTCTAGCTAGTCATCTACGTAAAAGATTACAGATCTACATAGATATGAGCTTCAGCACGTCGTTTGCACAAAAATTTCAAATCTACACAGATTTGAGAACATATTTGTGTGCGTCTGTGTATGTATTTGTGTGTGTGTGTGTGCGTATAAGTGTGTTTTGTGGAGATAGAGAAAGGTGAGAATTGTGGATTATTGTTTAAACAGATTTTATAATTTTTGTTATTTAAAACTATTTTCAAAAATATATAACCAAACATGATTTGTAATTTAAAAATTTTTAAAAGCACTTTCTTAAAACTTTTTTCAAAAATAGTTTTTGAATACTGTTTTTTAAGATACAAACCAAATAGGCTCTATTAACTCATCCACTTTTTCATCATTCTTATTCTCTTGTCTTAACAAACATGATATTTTATCTATCTCTTCAACTTTTTTATCTTTCAATTTTTTATTGTACCAAACAAAACATAAACATCCCAAAAAAATTGCAACTTAACATCCAAAAATTTGTAACTTCATCCCGAAAAATTGTTACATCACTTCAAAAACATTGTAACTTTTTTTATTATAACTAAACCCCCAAAAAAAATTATAATCACTTATAAAAGTCATGAATTTTGAAATCGTATCATTTGCGTAGTCAAATCCCAATTTTATCTAAGATATCCATACAGTAAAACTGAGTGTCTTGTTGTGCACAAAAAGCACAATAACAATTTAAATCGTTTAGGTCCAACGATTTACGATTTATATTTTAATATTTTTGTTAAATTTTTCTATTTATATTTAATCTTTTAACTACCACAAAAATATTGTAATCATATTTATCTTTTAATCACAACAAATATTTTAACTAATAACTTATATTTTTAATTACTCACCTACATTTTAACCACGATAAAAAAAAGTGTAATTCGAGTGGGCGTAGTAGCTTAGAATACTAGAAGGGTTGGTTGGTATCAACACATCTTCTATCTTAGCAGCTTTCCTCCGAAACACCTTCGGAAAAAGACATTTCCTGGGGGGCTGAGGTTGTAGATATTGTAGGAAAAAAGACAAATTGGCACCTGCTAATCGTAAGACTCCATCGGGACCATTACAATGGCAAGGTTATTGATACTTTGCCTTCTCTAATTTTTTTTAAATAGTGTCTAAATCAGTTTATACATATTTTGATTAATTTTCTCTTT